>JALJCO010001435.1:232500-237500 GCA_023101725.1 Atherinomorus stipes
GCACGAGCCACTCTGGTGTTTAGCAGACAGCAGGTATCATGTCACTTACACAAGTAAACAGAATGTCGTTGTCTGAACGTCACTAACTGCTAGCAGAATGATTGTTAGCTACCTGCTGTAAACGTCAGATGAGTGCGCGCAGCTTCCGGGTGGCAGCATTACTTTCGCCAGTCAATCACTCTCAAAAGTAAAAGTGATTGACAAGCCAGTAGACAAATGAGAAAGTTGAGGAATGCAGAGATGATTGGAGGATGTTTTTTTTAGCCCCATTACTTTCACAGCTGATGTATAACAATATTTATATATTTAAAGCTTTTAATTAATCATAGTGTATGGAGGGGAGTGAACCCAATTTTACCAAATACTGCAAAAATTGTTGAAAGGAACATCTTCCATAACGCTTTTAATGCGTTAAATTGACAGCCCTAGTATATATTCAAATTTAGTCTGACTTATTAGAAAACTGTTATTCCAAAGGTTATTTTAAAACATCTCATTTGTTTAAATGTTTATTTGCAAGATACTCAAGAAATATTTTTTTGAATCTTCACCTACTATTCATTCTGTTTAGAAAATATAAACAAATCTGGTATTTTATACAACTTTAACTTAAACCCAGAAAAACCTGAAGGCATTTGTGTGCATTGTTGATGCATGGCTTCCTCCATGTAAAACGGTTTAGGATAACTTGACACCACCACCTTCGGGCTCATAGATCATGTCCATCTAGCATTTATCCACCACTGCCTGAATCTTTGTACAGTATTTTGCACTATAGACGTTGAAAGACAAAAGCTCTTTGCAAACTTGCATTGAAATTAGTTTTGTTTAGTTTATTTATTTGAAGGCTAAATCTTTAGTAAATACTCCTCTTATACCCAATCATGACACCCTCACCAATCAGCTGCTGATTGTTGTAATTTGTAGAGTGGTGGTACTTGTAGATTTCTACAAACATGTCCGTCTTTCGTTCCCTTTCTCTTGTGTTTGCAAGAAATGATGGGTTAATTTTATGGCTAGTTTTCTAATGGTGTGTTTGCAATTTAAATGCAACTGCTACTTTATGGCAATCATGAGTATTGTTCTCTTGATTGTGTGATAACAAAACATCCCTCTTCATGTTCACGTCCTTTAGGTGCCCCTGATATGTGAAACAAAACCCATGATAAGCATCCAGCAGATGATGACGTACCAGAACCAGAAGAACGGCTGCTACCAGCCTCCACCAGGCAGCAAGCAGGACCACATGTCCCCGGATGTGGCTCGCCTGATCCAGCTGGAGGAGGGGATTCGACCGGTAGAGAAGAAGAAGCATGCTCACGGCGCCCATCACAAGCGAGAGCACAGGGACAAGGACCACTGTTCTGTTGACATGAATGGGCTGGAGACAAATGTATAGAAGTATTTGTCCGGGTGATTGAAAAAACTGATGCAGCCGCCGGGAGGAGAGGAAAATGCATCAGAGAGGCACGGTGACTATTCACATGCTTTTCTCCTCCAAGGACAGCGGCTCACCGTGGATGTATGCAGAGAGGAAAAAAGACAACTATTTTTTTCTACATTATCTATAAGATGACCCACTTTCGATTGTTTCTGTTTGTGTGTACATATTTATCAGAGATGTATTATTTGGTAGCAGCCGTGACAGTCGGCTGCTGTGAATGACATCTGAAACCAAGACTGGACCCTGTTTAAGACAGAGCTGGAAAGCACAGTAGCTTATATCAGTTCTTAAAGGATAGATCAAACAAAATAAGGAACTCCATTTACTGATGTGCAAGAATTGTGTCTGAAACTGTTTTGTTATGGCATTTAGACTGGGTGGAGTGGTGGGATGGATATGGGAAGGGGATATAACCCATTCTAGAGTCTTTATGAGTGTTTTGGATGACGAGGGACAAAAGGTGGCAGGTGTTTCTGCTGAAGCTCTGATAGAAAAATGTGAAAATGGACTGTTGTGTATCCAGAACAGAGAATTTTGGAGAACAGGGATCTGTTTGGCTTAAAAAGTAGCAGGCAAAAAGATGACTGAACCAGAATCGGGCTTTGAGCATGAGGAAATAAGGGTTTGTGGGAAAACTGAAGTGGCTTTAAATGGCAGGATGAAAAGCCCAAACACCAGAGAACTGTGACGGATGAGAGGGAAGAGATCATCTTTATCAAAACCCAAAAATCCACTTCATAGTTGATCAAAAGTCCCCATTCCTCTGTGGACTTCACATGAACTAAAATACACTGTCTGTTTATCTTATTTATTACAATATGGAATGTTTTAGCATATTTTCAGAGGTTTTTATGCAATTATTTTGTCTTTTTGTTCTTTATGATTAACCTCAGGCAAAATGCTGTTGGCTTGAATAAAAAAGACGAAGAATGATTCTCTTAGATTTGCAGATTCAATAAAGTATGCAAACGGGGGGACAACACGGTAAAAGAAACGGGATAATGGATGGATTTCACAGCTTAGCTTAAAGGTACACTGTAAGAATTACTGACATCTAGTGGTAAAGATGGGTATTTGAAAGAAGAGATGTTTTCTTTTAAATGACTTCATATTCCAAGCACTATTGTGAATGTACGGTGGCCGTTAGTGGCCAAAATTCTCCCAGACATAAAAATGTTTTCATCTGTGAGTGGATCCAGTGGTCTCAGGTGTCGCTATGACTGTACTATGAGTAGGGATGTAACGATATAAAAATGTCAGAATCAGTAAAAATATCTAAAAAAGGACTGTGCTTCGACTGCCAGTCTCCAAGTCGAATAGTCAGAAAATGTGGTTACCAAGCAAAGATCATACCATCCTGGCAGTAGGGGTGATGAACATTTGATTTTTACATAATATTCATCTGTTCTTTAAATAATTCGTGTTATGGGTCTGTAAGCAGCCTAATAATTCTGTTACTAAGTGCGGCAGAACAAGGAGGGTCGGGCAGGCGGGTTTAAACTGCAGTCTCCTGGTGAGTCACACGCTGAGCATTCAGCCAAAGAGACGTCTCTATGACCAAATGGCCAGAGGCATGATGACATGACCCTCAACTAGGAATGCATGATATAATCAGCCCTCTATTGGTATCGGCCTATATCGGCTTTAAAACTGAATATTGGACATCAGCCACCCCACCAATATTTTACCAATCAGCCCGCTGTTTCTAAAGTCTAAAAAGAAACAAAAACAACTTCTTCAAAAACTCCTTTTTTACAGACTTTAAAACTTGTAAAGTCTAGGGGTGGGAAAAAGTATTGATACACTGAAATCTTGCGATATTTTCATATGCTGATATCATATTGACATTTAAAAACGTAGTAACGTTCTATTTTACTAACAAAATCTCGCAACATTTCATTGTAATGTTACGAAATCTCACGAGAATTCACGAAAATTTTGTGATATTTTCATATGTTGATATCAATTGACATTTAAAAATGCAGGATTGATCTATTTTACAAACAAAATCTTGCAAGAATTCACAAAATATGCAAGAGTGTTTTTAACAGAACAATGAAATCTTGCAAGATTTTTTTAAGTAAAATAGATTTTTTAAGTAAAATAGACATCTACTTTTTCCTTTTTAAAGGGGAAAAAAATGTCCAGAGCACTGTCCACGTGGGTGCCGTTACTGCCTTCCGCCATGTTTTCATAAATTAAACATGGCAAACTGGGACTGCTGCTGCTTTTGGAGGCAATAAGCAGCATCACTCAGTTTTTCAGAGTGCAGTAATCAATCACGGTTTTAACGATAATCAAAATTTGAAATGGTATTATTAATCATTGGGAATTTTATCACGGTTTATCATTTTACCAGTAATCGTTACATCCCTAACTATGAGTAACTACTTTTTATGTCTTTTAAGACATTACTTATCCCAAACAGTTCTCTAACTCCCATTAAACAAAGCTGGTACAGCAGTTTTAAAGTTCAGAGGGTTCTTACTTCACACATTGTTTTGTCCATTCAGGGACACTGTAGTAAAAATGGTGGAACAAATATGGCAGCCTGCATGTATGCAAACCCCCAACAAGTAGATATAAATGACTCATTCTAAGAAAATAAACACATAACAGCTATTCTAGTGTAGAAATTACACATCAATAGAAACACAGTTTTGAATTATACATCACCTTTTTCTGCCACTGACCTTTAATTTTTTACACACTGTACCTTTAATAAGGAGTGCATCCTCGGTGGCTGAAAAATACCTAAAATAACTAGGTTCATTTTGTCTTCTCAGTAATTTGATGGAGTTCTTGGAACATTTGCTGATTTCTATGGCCTCCATTTTCCATAGGAGAACAACAAGCTCAAACAATGGATAATGGCGGCCATAGAAATCAGGAAACGTGCCAAGAACACCATCAGCTGTGATGAAGGGGCATTCATGCTGTCACATACATGGGACTCTCTCCTGCAACGTCCACCAGGCGGCAGGGGGAGTGGCCCGTTGGGTGCATCTGTCAGATTGCCTGGCTGGCCACGCCCTCCAGGAGTCCCTCGGGATTCCATCAGCTGATAAAGACACGTCGTGATGTCGCTCAGATGACGCTTCTGAGGAAGACTGAAGTGATAGTCAAAACATGTAAACTACAACTTCCTTAAAAAAATCTCTTGTCATGAAAAATAAACTTTGATACTTGAAAAATACCTTACGCTTATGTTGGTTTTGGTTGTTCCAGGTGCTTAAATTGTGAAACTAATTACGGTAATTTAAGATCTCTGACAAAGTTATCAAAGAAAAGGAGAGTGATCCATGGATTTTATGAAAAAACATGTTGAAAAGTGGTTTGTAAACATTTTCTTGAGCCCAAAGCACCTGAGACAATACATACCAGTAATCCAGCTGTACATTACTTCGGTTGGTTAGTGTCCTTTTTTGTTATATTCTGGTTGAATTAAAGGTTGAATATGGAACATGGACAGAACAGCGACACTGTGTCTAGGTTGTAGTTGTATCGGCAGAAAAACAACTCCAGCCGCTGGGATGCCAGGCTCACTACAGTCTGC
>JALJCO010001435.1:242500-378996 GCA_023101725.1 Atherinomorus stipes
TGACCTACACTTCTGTTTAGATAGCGGTACTTGTTGTTGTTTGCTTTATTGATTTGAGCAGCATCGCAAAACCCAACTCCAGGTTACCGTTGTTTTGTTCTGTCTGTTAAATCCCTCTTTGGAACAATAAATCTCCAGTTACCATCTTACATCCACCTTGTCACAGTTCTCATTTGTTACGTTCCACCCTCTATCCGAGTTGGGACGTAACAAAGTGGGGGCTCGTCCGGGATTATTTCCTTCTACCATCTGCCGTGAGTTCTGTGTGGGTGGAACCAGCTTTGTTGTTCTGAAGGGTGATTTAGCTTCCCAATGGCTACTTCCTTTAGTTTGGAGAGTTTTCTCGCTTCCCCTTCCTGTGTGGCTCTCGACAGCTGTCGTAAAGCCGATCTGCTCCAGATTGCGAGTCACTATGGACTGCAGATCGTGAAACAGGCTACCAAGGCTCAGATTAAGGCTCATCTGGTAGAACAGTTGGAAGCTCTTGGGGTGTTTCTGGTGTCTGGCGTAACCACAGCTTCGCATGAGGGCGCTCTGGCAAGGTGCGACCCAAAAGAGGACGTGGATCCTCAAAGCCCCAGCAGAGTTGCTGCTCAGGCGGGATCAGGGGTGGTGGGACAGGCTAAGACGCCATTTTCTCTCCCCCGTTATGACCCGCTGTCTTCAGGCAGCTCGGGAGCCCGTGATGGTGCTCGCTTGAAAGTACGCTTGGCTCGATTAGAGCTTGAGGCTCGTGAAAAAGCGCAAGCTCGCCAAGCCCAGCTGGAGCTAGAAATGCGAAAATTGGAAATAGAAGCTGAGACTGCTGTTAGACTGCGTAAACTTGAGCTGGAGGCTCAAGCTCAGGCACCGCCCTCTTCCACTGACAAACCAGTGGTTGTACCCACTGTTGCTGCCGCTGTGGATGTGAGCAAGTGTATTCCCTTGGTTCCTGCCTTTCGTGAGTCTGAGGTTGACTCTTACTTTGCTGCATTTGAGCGCATTGCTGGTGCGTTAAGTTGGCCACGTGATATATGGCCTTTGTTGTTGCACTGCAAGCTGTTGGGGAGGGCACAGGAGGTGGTGGCCGCACTTCCTCTAAAGGACAGCCTGGATTACGACAAGGTCAGGTCCACTGTCTTGCAAGCTTATGAGCTCGTACCTGAAGCTTATAGACAGAAGTTTCGCCAGCAAAGACAGACAGCTGGACAAACTCATGTTGAGTTTGCACATGAGAAAAGCATTCTCTTTGATAAATGGTGTGCTGCATCTAAGGTCACAGAGTTTGAGTCTTTAAGGGAGCTCCTATTGGTCAGTGATATATAAAGGTTTTGTGTGTAAGCAATTGAAAAAAATAACTTATTTCGCTGATGGCTTATTTTTTTCTTCTTTGATTTGAGAGTATGAATAACTGTGAGGATGACTGTGTGTGTATATATATATATATATATTTGTTGTGTGTGTGTGGGGTGTGGGGTGTGTGTGTGTGTGTGTGTGTGTGTGTGTGTGTGTATGCCCTCCAAGTCCCATTTGGACATATGATTAATACATGCATAGTTTCAGAAAGTAATGCAAAAATAATGCTGTGGTTCTGACGCAGAAATGGACATAGAATGGGTCTTTTACATTGACAGTTTACCTTTCAAGCACTGCAAGATGGTTCTGCTTTCACAGTAAATCACACCTACTGTTGATGTGAACTGAGATACTGCTGTCATACATCGTGCCTCATATATTACCTGCTGTGTAGCAACACAGCTGAGAAAGCCCTCCTCCTCCCCTACAGACAGAAAGCTTCTAGCAGGCGTGTTAATCTACAAGCAGCAATCTTTCAACCGCTCATCTGGATAAAGAAGTTGGAAATGGTCTAAAGAACTGCAGGTCAATGACTCCTGTTTATAATATGTTTGTTAATCAGGGTGAGGCTGTCAGAAATATTATGAAAAAGAGTTTAAATTCTAAATATTATGAAGCCAGCCCTTTGTTCATTCCACATATATGTATGTTTTTCTTTTAAATAATTTACTATCAAGCACCACAGTGATAGTTTGACTGATTAAAATAAACTGCAAGTTCAACATGGCTGTTATATAGCCTGAATCATACTGTCTGATAAGCAGCGCTTATCTGTCTGAAGCAGGCGATTGGGCAGTTATAGTGATGACTGCACTGCATGCTGAGGATCAGACTGATCCACAAACATCCAGCCTGTCGCAGAGTTAATAGTTTGTTTTTGTTTTTTTTTTAAAGTAAAGTATATTAAATGTAAGTATAAAATACATACTTTCCTTTTACTTCTTAGGAAAATATAATCCTAAAGTAGTTTTTAAGAGCGCTAGCTAAGCTCACAAAGTTGACTTGAGGTAAACCAATCCCGATTACCCTGAGCTTGAACTGCTATGATTTACCCCGTACTTGTTATCTCTTAAAGACCCATTAGATCACTACCACTGACCCGAGATGCAGGTCAGATATGATGTCACTGCAAAACATCATAATTTGTCCAGCCAGCCAGCTGGCTGAGGGACAGGACGGGGTGGGGGCGGGATAAAACCAGGTGATAAGTTATGAACAATTAGGAAAGCCGGCTGGATCTGACAGACGGCCCGCCGTGGTGGGCGGAGGCGGGGGAGGCCAACAGGGAGAAGTCTGGATCAACATGCCAATAACTGGACAACTGGACGGGAGATGGAGAATGAGGGAAATAGGACACGTAGACTGAAAAACAAGGACACAAACAGACGAGTGAAATGTATGTGTCTGGGAAAACACTGACTGTGGGGTGCAGCCATTCCAACACAATTAAAATGAAACTTATTTATCCACATCCCAAGACTTTAAAGTTATTTTATTAATCCAAAAACAATTAAAAACACATTTCAAAAACAGGTACAGTTTTTTTAGATCTCATTTTATGGCTGATTTCTGTTCAAATAAACTATCCAAACTGTTTGAATTTCATCATCACATACATATGCATTCATTCATGTCATAAATCACTTATCAGGTCTTTCTTTCAGAGCGGAAAAGCTCCAGAGGATGTTTTCAGTAAAGATTTTATTCAGTAAAATTAAACTAACTGCCATCATCTTAAGATTACTTGCAAAAGGATTTATGAAATTAATCAAATTCAAAACGGCTTTAAATCACAAGCAGCATAACTTTGAAGAGGCACATTGAGTTTTCTGACTGTAGGATTAATGAAACATGATGAATCGAGTGATTTCACTTCTAAAAACTCACTGATGATTCAAAAATGAGATCACAGCAGCAACGTCAACATAGAACGAAGCTTTGTGGTTTGATATTAGAAAGTAGCATCTGGAAATGAAGTTTTAAAGAACTACATGAACTTGTTAACTGGTAAAACTCAAATAAAGAAACTGAGTTTTCCAACATAGTTTTTCTGAACGAGGTCTCACAGCCTGGCACTGACTGGTGACCAGAGTTTGTGCAGCCTCACGGCCATGGACGTGTTCCCACGGATCTTCAGCTTCCCTTCAGAGTACGCCTGCAACGACATGAAAATAAAAAGAGAAAATGTCAACTTTGTTTACCCAACAGCTCCGTCACAGAAAAAATTAAGCTCAACACGACACTGTTGAAACCTCAAACTCAAAATGCTTCTTTGAAACCAAGACACTGAAATCTATAGAGGACCAAAACTGACAAAATCAAAATTAATACAAAAAATGGCTCAAAAAGGAAATAAATATGCCAATTGGTTACACATAGGTATTTTACAAATGTTTTTTATTATTATCATTTCTTTGTGCAACCAATTGGCATATTTATGTCTTTTTTGACCCATTTTTATATTTTTTGTATTAATTTTGATTTTGTCAGTTTTGGTCCACCATAAAAATCAGTTTAAAACCTCAATTAGAAAACTTGAGGTTATCCTTTATTTATAAGTGATATGCACTGCCTGGCTATAAAAGTCACCACCAAAAACATAAAAGGTCACACACTAATACTTTGTTGGACCATCTTTAGCTTTGATTACAGCATCCATTCACCATCGTATCATTTGAAATGAAATGAAAATGAAATGAAAAATACTTTATTCATCCCCGAAGGGGAAATTCAGTATTGTAAAAGCTCACTTTTTTTTTTTTTTTTTTTTTTTTTTTTTTTTTTATAAATAAACAAAAAGTCAGTTAGTCTTGTTCTTTAGGGTGATGGTTGCTGGCAGGAATGAATTCCTGTATCTCTCCGTCCTACAGCGAACTTGACGCAGCCTCCCACTGAACACACTCTGTTGATTCTTCACCGTGTTGTGGAGAGGATGGGAAGTGTCCTCCATTATCTTCATCAGCTTGTGAAGCATTCTTTTTGAACGATCAGCTCCAGCGGCTCCAGAGTTATCCCCAGCACAGAACCAGCTTTCTTGATCAGCTTGTTTAGTTTCTTCAAGTCTCTGGTTCTGATGCTGCTGCCCCAGCAGATGGCTGCAAAGCTAATTGCACTTTCTACCACAGACTTATAGAAGATATGCAACATCTTTTTGCAGACATTAAATGATTTTAGCTTCCTTAAGAAGAAGAGTCTGCTCATACCTTTCTTGTAGATGTAGTCACAGTTGCATTTCCAATCAAGTCTGTTGTCCAGCTGAACTCCAAGGTATTTGTAGTTCTCTACCACCTCCACCTCCTCTTCCAGGATGTAGACAGGACTATGCTGCTTATTCTTGCTCCTCCTGAAGTCAACAATCATCTCTTTAGTCTTGCTGGTATTTAAGATGAGCTGATTGTTACTGCACCATTTCACAAACTGATTGACAAGTTCCCTGTATTCGGCTTCTTGTCCATCACTAATACACCCCACAACAGCAGAGTCATCAGAATATTTCTGCAGATGACAGGACTCAGAGTTGTACTGGAAGTCTGAGGTGTACAGTGTAAAGAGGAATGGTGAGAGTACAGTCCTTGTGGTGCTCCAGTGCTGCTGACCACCATCTCAGACACACAACCTTTCAGTCTCACAAACTGTGGTCTGTTTGTGAGGGTAGTCGTAAATCCAGGTGGTTGTGGAGGGATCCACCTGGAAGTTATGGAGCTTCTCACATAGCAAAGCAGGCTGAATAGTATTAAATGCACTTGAAAAATCAAAGAACATGACCCTCAAAGTGCTGCCTGACTGGTCCAGATGAGAGTGGGCTCTCTGAAGCAAGAAGATGATGGCGTCTTCAACCCCCAAGCCCATTACGATATGCGAACTGTAATGGGTCCTGAAAGGTGTTCACTTGCTTGTTGAGGTGAGCCAGTAAGAGTCTCTCCAGGACTTTCATGATGTGAGATGTCAAAGCAACTGGTCTGTAGTCATTTGGTTCAGCTGGTTGTGGTTTTTTAGGGACTGGAACAAGACAGGATGTTTTCCACAGCACAGGAACTCTGTTCTGTCTCAGGCTGGTGTTAAAAAGGTGCTGGAGAACCGGACATAGTTGTTCTGAGCAGGTCTTGAGAACTCTGGGACTGACACCATCTGGACCTGCAGCCTTGTTCCGGTTCAGTTTTTCTAGTTGTTTCTTGACCTGGTCACATGAGACAGTCAGGCTGGAGGTGGAGGCAAAAGAGGTCTCAGGTTGTCCTGATGTGGAGGGAGATGAGGCTGTGTTCAGGTCCATGACTGAGGTGCAGGGTGACAGAGTGGAGGTGGGACAGGAAAGCTGTGAGCTCATGGAGGGTGTGTGGAATGTTGGGTTGTCGGCAGGGGGGGAACTGAACCTATTGAAGAACATGTTCAGTTCGTTAGCTCTGTCCAGACCTCCGTCAGTCTGGTCCCCCTTTAGCTTGAAGCCAGTGATTTTCTTCATTCCCGACCATACATCCCTCACGTTGTTCTGCTGGAGCTGGCTCTCCAACTTCTTCCTGTAGTCCTCCTTGCACTTCTTAGTCTGTGTTTTCAGTTGTTTTTGTGTGGTCTTCAGTAACTCCCTGTCTCCATCCCTGAAAGCTTTCTTTTTGATGTTCAGCAGCTTTTTCAGGTCACTGGTGATCCAGGGTTTGTTATTGGGGAAGCACCTCACTGTTCTTGTTGGAACGATGCTGTCCACACAGAAGTTTATGTAATCTGTCACACACTCAGTCATGGTGTTGATGTCATCTCCATGAGGTTCACAGAGGACATTCCAGTCTGTGGCCTCAAAGCACCCTCTCAGAGCATCTTCAGCCTCAGTAGACCAGGTTTTAATTGTCCTCCTAATGACTGGTTGCTGCTGAACGATGGGCTTGTAGGTGGAGGTGAGAAGAACCAGATTATGATCAGATCTTCCTAGAGGAGGCAGGGCAGAGGAGCTGTATGCATTCTTTGTATTTGCATAAAATAAGTCCAACATCTTATTTTCTCTGGTGGAGCAGCTGACAAACTGCTGGAAAGTTGGCAACGTAGCAGAGAGGGAGACGTTGTTGAAGTCTCCAGAGATCGCTATGAATGAGTTTGGATGCTGTGTTTGTAGTTTAGCCACGACGGAGCTGATGACATCACAGGCTGTCTCTGGTGCGGTACCTGGTATTATATAAACCGCTACCAGAATAACACAGGCAAACTCTCTGGGTAAATAATATGGACGGAAACTCACAGCTAACAGTTCAATGTCTCTTGTGCAGATCTTCTCCTTGACAGTGATGTGTCCTGGATGACACCAGCGCTGACTGACCAGCACTGCAATTCCGCCTCCCTTCCGCTTCCCGCTGAACTGTATATTTCGGTCTGCACGGACCGTCTTGAAGCCGTGTACAGACGCATTACAGTCCGGGATGTGTTCATGCAGCCAAGTCTCGGTGAAACACATGATACTGCATTCTCTGTGCTCTTTCTGAGACCTTGTTAGCACTTCGAGCTCGTCCATCTTGTTAGCTAGCGATCTCACGTTACCCATCACAACAGTTGGAAGAAACGGTTTAAATCTCCACCGTTTTTCTCTCTGCCTTACCCCTGCCCTGCATCCTCTTGTCTTTCTCCTTAACTCCACTGGGATTTGACGTGTTATTTCGCTGAAAATCTTGATTTGGGAGAGTTTTAACAGTTGATCACGGTGGTAAACAATTTTTCCGTTGCTATGGATACACATCATAACAAGCAGTGAAAAAAGCCAATATACGAGGAAAAATCTCCCGAATTGCACACCGTTGAAACCAGCATAAAAAATCCTCCAAGAAAAACCTAATCTGACGAATAATGTCGACAAAAAAAGACAACTATATTAGAAAAAAACACAAAAGTTAAGGGAGAGCTTTCACAAATTGCAGCTACCTAGCAGCGCATTCCATTTTTTTTTTTTTTTTCAAATTTCAATAAGCTTCTGCAATGTCACAAGATTTACTTCCATCCAGATGCATAAATTTTTCACTAATTTAAAATCAGCAATCAATAATGTGAGAAGATTAAAAAAAAACAGAAATAACTATATGTATAAACTCATAATGTGTAATTATTTAATCAAGATGATTATAATGAAATAATGGTTGTAAACAAAGACCAATTAAATGACAAATCGCATTCAATTATTAATCTAAATTTAGTTCACATTTTTACATCATTTTAATTCTAATTTGACAGAATTTATTGGAATATTAATGTATTTTTTTATTTTTGCATTTATTCTTAACCTTGGTAGTTTTGGTCTTCCATATGGGCAGAAGTACATCAATCAGACGTGCAAATTGCTTGGCAAAATATTCACAGGATGTAAATGTTTAAAGTTTGGTCTGCATAATTCAAATTAAACATTCCTATTAAACTTGATTAATCAGGGAAGCCAGGGTCTTTAGTTAGCAACAGACAACAGTAACAACAGACATCTCTCAGTAAAAACAAATACATTGTTGTGGCACAGCAGATGGGTGGGCTGCCCCAAAAAGCTGCAGCAGAACAGAGAACAGTTTGTCTGCTGTGGACATTCAAACACAAATCCACAGGATTTAATGTGCTTTCAAATAAGTCTGGTTCAATAAAACTAAAATAAAAAATAAAAATGAAAACAATTGTTATTTCTGTCTCTCTTTTAAGGAGCTTCTGTATTTTACTTATTTCCTTTTCTGGGAATAAAAATAGTAAAAAAAAAAAAACTTATTGCGCACTACACAGCTAAAAAGGGGCCAAAGCAGGAGACCTTCCTTCAAACCTGTCCAACATTTCTTAGGCCAAAATGACTTTTGCATTATTTCCACTCTAATGACATGGGGGCTAGCTGGTACATGTCCACGAAAACTCTGAGGTAAAAGTTTGTCTGAATGCAAACACATCAAAGTCTGCACTTTTACTACTTTCTAGAACAAGTCTGAAAGGGGTAATACCGAAGTTCAATTATAGAGACCGATGGGTTTTATTTTGCTGTGTTTTGTGGACGTTACCAAGTCTTATCTGCTGATACTGTCACTGCAATCTTGACAGAAAAAAGAACTGCAGTGACATTTTTTCATACATGAAACCAGCAATTTCAGTTGTATTCATATTGACATAGAAGAATGTATGTATGAAAAAAGGCTTTAGAGGAGCTTCATATGTTGAAAGGACCCTAAAACCCAATCAAATATATTCTAATCATTCAAAAATGTTTAATGTTTGTTAAGTATTTTGAAGTCCAGAGATTTTACTTGTACAATGCAATCTGGGTCAAAGACAACGTAAAGTTCATTACCAACCAGCATTGAAAATATCAGTTCATTACCACATAATGCAGCTTTCAGCTACAATTTTCTATTAAAATAGAAAAAAGGAGCATGAAGCGAGTCTTTCTTTCTTTGCTAAGTTTGTGTTATGTCTTCATTCATTTAACCTCTTTGTCAACCATCACAAACCAGAAAGAGCCCACTGGTGCCGTCACTGTGAAAGGCTCCAATAGCAACCTGTCATAACTATTACATGTCCTTCTCCATTTCTATGTACAAATGGTAGACAGCCAACCTGTTTTCAGTTTTCACTGGAAATAAACCAAAAAAGTGTTCAAAAATTTACTGTAGTCATTTTTTCTCACAACTTTTCACTGTTGGTTAAAAACTTTTCAAACAATCAATACTTGAAAATCACAACAATCAAAGATCAAACAAAACAAAACTGAACTACAACTGTATCACACAATATCAACAGTCTGGTCTTTACACCAAGTAGTTCAACTACAGTATTCTCTGTCAAAGTAACCACTCTTTGTAGTATATTTACTTTTAACAGCCAAGCTGATTCTTGAATTTGATAGTTCAAAACAAGATTTTAAGCCCAGTTTTCATTTTGCAGGGATATGGCAGTTTGGGGGCAAACTGGAGTCCAAATCATGTGTAAACAATTAAAAGATGTGATAAGTGAATGGAGATCTGGCATGCTCTCTGCAGAGGTTGGTGGGAGAGAAGCTGGTTAGTGAGAAACTAATAGCCAATTAATACCCAAGACAGGGTCAGAGGTGAACCCATCAGGGCTTAAAAACTCCCTTTCATGCTGCTTCATCTCACTGTTGTTTACTAATTATGCTGTGTTTGGATTAAAAGGAGGCTGAATGTAAATCATATTTATCGCAGCTTGGGTCCATACGTCAGAGCTGCTCACAGCAATAAAACATCATTATCATTTATAAAACTGTGCTAAGAAATTAAGTTGAACCCACTGAATCTTTTGATAACATATTTAAAGACCCACCACTACTTTTTGGCAGATTTTCACACTGGGCGGCCCTAACGACAGCCAATTCACCATCCCATGTGATTGTATCGTGCATTAATACTATATGCACATGCACATGACTCGTGAAGTCTCTACAGACATTAAAAAAAGGCTCCCCTGAAAGCCACAGTGTGATCAGAACCTTGATCAATATATTTATTGGAATGTCTTCAACTTGTGAAATGAAAGCTAATTTATCAGCCGTGACCTTTCCTCCCTCCGGGTAGCACTCTTGACCTATTAAACCTAAAAAGATTTTTTTGAACCAGGCTGTAAACATGTTTATTTCTGCTGTGAATTGGCATTTTTAACATGGGAGTCTTTGGGGATTTGCTCTGCTTTGGTGCCAGCCCCAACAGATCAAGGTGCACTCTGAGAAAAAGGAGGGAAAAAAGAAAACTGCTGTGTGCCACTGCAGCGGATTTTAAATAAGAAATTGTATTAATTAACTTTTTTGAACAAGATGTAGTAGTGTAGATGGGAAAATGTGTTGTTTAGTTGGAAAAAACATGGTTTTGCATGATGTACTGTAACTTTGATCCCGGCTTCAGTTGGCCGGAATCTAATTTGGCCCCAGAGGAAACTTCGTTCTCGACCCCTGGTTTACAGTTTGGCCAACCTAAAGCAATAGTACACCCACAGAATGATGTAACTTTATTTTCCACTTACCCTCATGGTGAGCAAGACTCTGGAGCACTTTTTAATATCTCAAATGCAGCCGAGAGATCAGGATTCTCGTTTTCCCCCAACTTTCATATAATGGAGTTTGATTGTGCCCGATCCAAAAGGTCCATAAAAGTCCACAAAAACTTGTCAATATTCCTCCATACTGCTCGTCCAATGTAATCCAAGTGTCCTGAGTGGCTAGCGTCCAGAATTTACTTGAAACTACGCCATTTAGTATATTTTTTAGAGCCTAAACAGTACTACATCCCATCTCCTGCGAGCACGTTCATGAAACTACAGACGAGATCGCGCGTTCTCTTTTCTTTTCTTTCTTTGTTTTAAATCAATATCCAACCCCTCCTGTGTTTGTCCCGGTTTGTCTGCAGCTCTGTCGCTCTTAGCACAATGTAAACAGTGAACTTCTTCTTCTACGCTTGTATTATCGGGCAGAGTAGGCTCTGAACACAGAGGCTTCCGTAGTATGGTGAACGCGCATATGCGCGCTTCGCAAAAGTAAGATGTAGTACTGTTTATGCTCTAAAAATATAATAAATGATGTCATTTCGAGTAAATTATGGACGCTACCCACTCAGGACACTTGGATTATATTGACGAGCAGTTTGGAGGAATATTGACAAGTTTTTGTGGACTTTTATGGACCTTTTTGGCTCGGACACAATCGAACTCAATTACACTGAAGATATGTGGTGAGAGCTGTATGTGGGCTGATTTTAGAGTTGCCTGTTTGGATAAGGGCCTGTTAAACGTTGAAACAAAAGTTGGATTTATATTCAAATAATTTGAATAATTGTGGTTCAGGAATTGAAATAAAAGGATTTGATCATTTATATTGTGTCACACATTCTTCCATCCTTTTCAACATCTACATTTCAAGATTTTCTCTCAATACCTGAAAAACTAAGACTAAGACTAAAACTAAATAAAAACTCAACTGAAACTAGTCAATTCCTAAAAATAAAAACTAAACTACTAAATCATTTGTTGAACTAACTAAAACTAAACTGAAATAAAAAATGAAACTGAAAAACTAAATAAAAATAAAAAACTGATGAAATTTTAAAAAACTATAATAACCTTGCTTCTCACTATATTTAGCGAGTTTTGAATACCGACATGAAAAACTCATTGTTTACCTCCCTCTCAATGAAACGTTTCCTTTCTCCCTCTATGGTATCGCAAATAGCATCAAGTATTGAGCAACATCCTTAGTATCAGTATTGAGTTTGAAATGTTTGTATCCCGAAGACCCTAAAGGTCACAAAAAATCTAACACTAGTGTTAGAACAACACACGAAGCGAGTCACTGTTACAGTCTGAGTCATGCTGTTGTATTTTCTGACAAAGTAAATGTAAGAGTGTCATGACATCGTTCACATCACTCCTCACTAAAATCATTGCAACACGTAGCTGACGGAGTGATGAACGGTCATTCTTTAACGCTAAAGCTGGCATAACCACAACAATGTTATTCCTAATATAAACAGACAGGGAGTAACTAACGCTAGGTTAGCAAAACTTTAGCAATGCAACAAAAATGACGTGTCGAAGTAAGCATCACTTTCATTGACACATGGCAAAGAGAGTTCAACAGAAACTGGATATATTGAGTCATTGTTAATTTCAGAATGTTGTTCATGCTCTGCTCCGACAATTACACACCTTTTGTAGGCTTGCCTTTCCCGCCATCAGATTTGGTAGATCATCATCACCAATGGAGAATATGCAGTCTGCGTTTTCACCTGAAAGAAAATACACAAATGATGGATTTATTATATCTGCCACTGCATTTCCAAATACCGAAATGGATAAAATGGAAAATTTACATAAGAAATGCTGAACGTTTTTGCTTACATTAAGAGAATAGATCAATATTTTTTCATATTGTTGGTACTGATAGACAAAAAGCTACTTTGTTAGTTCAAAATGCTCTGAGTATTGGGGGAGTGGGTAGCCTAGTGGGCCTTAACGCGGAGGACCTGGGTTCAAGTCCCCGACACGACCCCTAGGTGAACCACTGTGGACCCCTGAGCAAGGTCCTTACCGCAATGGTCCAGCTGGTAAAACGCATCTGACGAAGGCAGCAGCTTCATTATTCCATAAGGGGAATAATTATTATTCATAATTATTGTTCATTATTCCATTTGGGGGAGTGGGTAGCCTAGTGGTAATGTTGCAGGCTTTGGCGCGGAGGACCCGGGTTCGAGTCCCAGACACGACATTCAGGTGAGCCACTGTGGACCCCTGAGCAAGGTTCTCAACCCCCACCAACTGTCCCCGAGCGCTTTAAGTAACAGCCCACTGCTCTCTGGTACTACTGTACAGAGATGGGTAAATTGCAGAGCCCTAATTTCCCCTCGGAGATCTAAACAGTATAAAAAAAAAAAAAAAGTCACTCTGAAAACAGTTATTCAGTTCATCCAGGTGTCTGTCAAAGAACAGGGAACTCTGTTTAGGTAGGGTTAGGGCTCTCACAATGCATGCTGGGCGAGGGGTTACTGGTAGTCTGCCAGGTGTGCCAGCTGCCTCTGTGTGGCACCAACACACCCTGGCACACCCATAAAGTCTATGGCGCTGTCTGTGGTGCTGAAATGGCACAAATTGTGCTGCAGAACTCATCTAATCCACACTCTCTCCATTTTATCCTTCGGTCTTTATTTGCCATTTTTAAGCTACTGATTGATCAGCTGTGTCATTACAGGCTGTCACTGCGCAGTGTCTGATGTTCATTTACTTTGTTTTACAAATTATCTGGCCGTCTAGTGAGCAAATAGTGTCTCTTAGTTTATCTATGATTATATTTAATATTTTTTATGGATCAAAGTGTAAGAATTTTTTTCATATTTGAAACTAAAGCCGTTCATTCAATCCCATTTTTGGTAACAGCCAAATAGACCTACAGCGCAGCTCCAAATCAGATATGTGAATTGTTCAATAAAATGGCTAATAGCCTATGAGGGCCCACTACAAGTCCCCGCCCCCTCTGCAATGTGACACTTGCTCCATCAGTACTTCACCTGTTAAAATGATGCTACAGGAGGTGGAAATTTGCTTTGCAAACTGCAGAACATATGATATGAAACAAGATGAAAATCTGTCATATGGTGTACTTATTTCCCTTTTTAGCCACTACACCACAAAAATGTGCTGGAAGAAACGTACCCTTCATGTGCAAGGCTTGCAAAGCTAACCACTGGATGTGTACTACATTGTTGACAACTTACAGTACATACAGTACTTGCACAAATGAAAAAACACTCTGTAGATAAAAAGACAAAAGCCTGTTTAAAAAACGTTTTAGAAATCTAGTTATCCGTGGATGTAGTTCAAATAACTTATTAACTTTTCAATATTTTTCTGCATTTATAAGTGTTTTGGTTCTATGTTTTTGCCTGTTCATTATGTAAAGTTTCATGAAAAAGTAAAACCTCTTAATCTGAATTAGTATGTTTTTTCCAAACTTTCAATGTTCCAATTTTTGTGTATTTTTTAATATCTATTTCTTTTTTTAAATCAACACTTAGACAAGTAATTATTGCTCGTGTAGTTTTATAATCTTTTAGCTGAATTTGTACAGATCATAGCAATACAGAGCACTCGAGGCCAGGTGGACCATTTCTGTTACAGTTTTTTAAAGAGTGAAATTGATCATTCTTTTTTGCTTTAGGCCATTTCTGCAGGCATATGCCAGTCAGTCTTGAATGAACACGTCTTTATTTGAAGCACAAAAAGTAAAGAAAAAGGGCAGCAAGCAATTTAAAGGCCCTCAGCAGGAACAACTTGTACAACAGAACTTTTAAGGATGTCCTTGAACATTTCTTTTCCATTTCAGAGAGCTGAGGTGGCCTAAAAAATAATGGCCAAGATTCACTGACTCACCAGGGAACCTGTCTAATGGAAACAGGCATGTGGAAATATATGAAAGTTGTTTGTGTGCTTTCTGCTGCCTTGATTGAGGCTTCAAATAGATCAAAAGTAACTGAGTGAGCGGCTACATGTACTGAATTGCTTTTTCTTTTTTTGCCTTTATGTTTTATGTTTTGATGCCTGTTGGTGAAGCATTACCCGTCTTTAAAGCCTGTTGAAAAAAAGCCATTTCATTGTTATTGTCCTGAAAAATACATTTTAGATTTCAGCGACTTTCGTTGGTTTGCTTGATAGTTTTTCTGTTGTTCAGTGAAGAGCAGCTGGCCAACACAAAACCAGTTAAAACAGCCGTTCAGCATTGAAATTCAAAGTATCATTAAATCATTTCTTTTCAGTTGCATTGTTAATGTTTCTTTATATCTGCATCCTGAAAAATTAAAGATGCCGCACAACAAAATTAAGCAAAGACGAATACATGGAGTGCTTTTTTTTTATTTGTTTGTTTGTGGTAAGTATTTCATCCATAATACAAGGTGCAAAGGATTAAAGAAATTTAACATAGTTTTTTCAAACAATTTAATTTGCCTGCAATAGTAAACATCTCTGTTCAGATACATACCGGAGTCACAGGAGACAGAACCGTTGCCATTTTTTGCATCCACAACCCAAGTCGCCTCTTTCCCATTTGGACCATCCTTCACATTAAAAGCAAACACCCCACCAATCTTCTTCACAAGCGTCTTTCCATCCTGCAAGAAATTGAAGGGATTTTTAAAATCTGTTAAGTGTTTCTTAAGATGCAGCAGGTGTAGATGAGCAGTTTCTGCTCACGCACAGCAAATTTAACTCTGAAGTCATTCACTGTTGAATGGGAAGTAGTATAAAATTCCCCTCCGTCATGATGTACCACACCACTGATAAAAACAAGAATACTGGAGTAGGGATGCACGATATTGGAATTTTGGCCAATATCCGATATGCAGATATTTTAAAACTCCTGTGGCTGATAACCGATATCGATACCAATGTTACAGTTAAATCATGTAATATTCACTCCTTGTGCAAAATTAGAAATATACATCTTATGTTATGTATAACAAGTCAAACTAAATGACAGTTGTTCAAACAAAACTAAAAGGATATGTACATTATATCCTAGAACCACCTGGATTTTTTTATCCCTGAGAAAAAAAAAAAAAAAAAAAAAAACAATACCCCAAGACAGGGGATATTTGGTTATGTACTAGGGCTGGGACAAATATCGATACACTGAAACATCGCAATATTTTCATATGCCGATTTCATGTAGACATTTAAAAATGCGATATTGATCTATTTTACCAACAAAATCTCGCGAGATTTCGACATTATCTTACAAATTCTTGCAAGATTTCACAAAAACCCACGAGATTACGTGGCTGAACGACGACATCTCGCAAGATTTCATCGGTAAAATACTGTAGATCGATACCTCATTTTTAAATATCTATATGATATCAGCATATGAAAATATCGCAATATTTCAGTGTATGGATATTTTTTCCCAGCCTTATTATTTACACAAATGACAGTGTATAAACTCTGTTCATACAGAACATCTTAGAAGAAACTGTCTTTAGAGGTTTTAAAGTTTGTAAAAAAGTTTTTTAAAAAAAGAAGTTTTTCCTTTTGCAGACTTTAGAAACAGCGGCCTGATCGGTTAAATATCGTGGGGTGGCCGATATCAGATACTCCGTTTTACGGCGATATAAGCCGAAACCGATAGGAGGCCGATTATATCGTGCATTCCTATTCTAGAGCAAGCAAAAGACTAAAACTACAGAAAACCATCAAACAGTGAGACACAGCGTGTTTGTTTGAATTAATCTCCATCATGTTCAGATTATTTGCAAAGAAACAATGTTTTAAACAAATTAAAGTGTGACTGCTTCATAATTTAAGAAAATAAGAAAAAAAGTATATTTCATAATTTTATTTGACATTTGGTGACAATAAACAGAAGTCTCTCATATTAGTAGTTTTGTCAAACACTATTTTCCACCAATCTTGACCTGGAACCCCTTCAGGTGCAGCTTATAAGTCTGATGGATGCTGTTCTGGTTTTCTTGTCTACAATTCTCACGATTTATCAGAGGTCGTAAAACCTGGTCCAGAAAGTAAAAATCCTGTCCAGCAGCTGTTAAAACTTATCATCATTAAACCAGCTGAATTTAGTCAGCACAGCTCCTCTGCAGGTAGATGAGCTCCTTAGTGAAAACACCTGTTCTAAATGAACAGGCAGATCCAAAACATGGCAGGATTTTTACTTTATGGCACCTGGATTCCCCACCTCTGCTATTTATTAGAGATTTTATAGGAATTTATGAAGCTCTTTTGGATTTACAGTGGATTTCTTTTTTTTGGACTAAAGAAGATCCAAAACATGGCAGGATTTTTACTTTATGGCACCTGGATTCTCCACCTCTGCTATTTATTAGAGATTTTATAGGAATTTATGAAGCTCTTTTGGATTTACTGGAGCTCCACGGTGTTGGATTTCTTCTTTTTTTCTAATAACGTCTTAAACACAATATATACTAGAACAAATAAAGAAAAGTAGCAAGTGCAATGAATGTAGGGACGGGTTGAATCTAAAGTTATCTACATCGAATGGAATAGGTTTTATCGTCATTGTATTCAAGTTACAATGAAACTGGTTTGGGACGATCTTACCAAAGTGCAAAAAAAAAAAAAAAAGAAAAGAAAAAAAGCAATAAAAAAGTGTAAAAACAATAAAATACTGCATACTGTAAGCTGTATTACAAAAACTCTTCCGACACCTCCATGTAACTGAAGACCATCAGCAACGTTGCCAAAGTTGTTATTGATCACGGTATCACTGTAGATCAGAGGTGGGCAACTTCAGTCCTCGAGGTCTATGGGTTCATGTTACTGAAGTTTCAACACAGTACTAGCGATTTTTTCATGAGTATTTTACAAAGAAAATGACCATGAAACATTCAAACAGTTAAACTAGTTAATACAATGGTTGTCATACATTATAAAACTATCTATGGAACAAACAGATAAATTTGTGGCTATATTTGTAGATTTTTTGGACTTTGGTAGCAGCCATCTTGCTACTGATTCGCACATTTGTCATACCCCTTCGTTGCAAGTGTACATCTGAAAACCCTTTGTTTGAAACCTCTACCCCTACCCCTCTGTCCTAACAGGATTGAGACACCCCTACCCCTACATGTGAACGTGCAAAATGGAAGGGAATGGGTAAGGGGGAGAATTGAGGTTGGGCCTTAAAAAAAGTCCTTCATCTATATCTGAGAAATGTTAGGCGCACCATTGCGACCAAGAAAAAAAATATTGATTTTCGGTCAGCTGTTCGTTTGTATTACCACTTGCTTTCCAAACCTTTTGTTGCCCTTTGTTCCACCATTGAGTAGGAGTGTGACAAAATATCGATACACTGAAATATCGCAATATTTTATGCTGCCATATCATGCTAATATTAAAAAACACTGTATCAATAATTTTACTTACAAAATCTTGTGAGATGTTATTGTTCTATTACAAAATCTTGTGAGATTTTGTTGTTCTATCAGCAGCGGTCCAGCATGTCTAAAAGTCCCTGCTTTAGCTCTGATGTCTACATGCAGTCTGCAGGTGCAGGTTAAACTTTTCACAGTCAAAAGTACAAGTTAACATGAGTGTCCGGGTTTTCATAGATCAATAAAATACGGAATGTCATGAGTAACACATATTGTGGTGTATCATGGATTAAATTTATTGCAATATATTGATTATTGCAGAATCGACATATTGTTATACTACATTATTATAAGCAAAATATTATGATAGTATCACATCGCAACATATCTAGTGATTCCCACTCCTACCACTGAGACAAGCCACCAAATTCAAAGTGAGATAATATTTTTCATGAAATAGTGAAATTTCTTGCATTTAATGCTCGTCTGTGGTTGGTTGAAATAGTGATTCTGGGATTCACCAATCATTGCATTCTGTTTATAGAGACATTTTGTACAGTATCCAAAATATAGTTGTTGTTTTTTTTTAATTGGGTCTGTAATGACCTAGTCTCCAAGATATTTTTGAAATTACAAAATCTTCCCTGGTTTCTGTGGTGGATATGGATGGAGGGAAATGATCCTATTACCGGTCTATGTGGTTTGTTAGAGAAAATTGTGCTCTAAGGGCGCATTCAGAAAGCATAGTCCGCAAGTCTCGGCCCGTTTGGGGACTCGGTTCGGCTGGGGGCGGGGATGGTCTTCCAGGCCAAGATTGCGTTCACATTGCACTATTGCCAAACGGGCCAAGAATCTCAGGTGGTGCTGCTTTCAGATTCACCGTAGGCAAGGACAAGACGCACGTACAAGAAGGTTCTCACAACTTCTGTTTCCTCCACAAAGCGACATTATTTTGTACGAGGAGCTGGATATGATTTCATCAGACCAAATATCGATTAAAGCTTTTACTTCCTCCTAACTGCACGTCTGACCACGAGCCATCTTTATAAGTACCGCAGTCCCACACGTGTGTTTGTTGTCGTAGCGTTTACCCACGTTGTCCAACGTTTGACCCACAATGCCAATGCAGTTTGTAGTCCACTTCCTGTCTTTGGTTCACTTGAATCGGACCGAGACCTGCGTGTGCAGGCGGACCGAGTCTGGTTGTTTGTTCCAGATCAGAGTCCATTTGCGCATTCACAACTCCCCTAAACGAAGTGGACTTTCCGAGCAAACGGACTCTGATTTCAATCAAAAAAGCTTTGTGAATGCGTCCTAAGAAGCATCCAGTAGGAGAAGAAAAAAGGTAACTCACAAAAGCTCCACTGTAGAGGCCTTTAAGATTTTGTGTTTTTGTTACATAAAATTGAACAGTCTAATGCATGGACACATCTATCTGGATTTATGAATACCACTTCAAATTCAAGCAAAACAGCAATGAAATAATTGTGATAAAATGGGAAAATTTACCTGCTCTAGATGTCTTTCAATCTCCTTGAAGACAGGGTAAGCTTTGAAGTCCTCCAGACTACTGCCTGAGCTGCTGACTGCTGCACCTATGAGGGACCTTTGGGAAGAAAATCATACTAACTCAGTTAGGCTCAATGTTGCTTGTGTACGGCTCCATTTAAGTTAAAATAGATCAGCCTTGTTCTGAGTAGGTATATTGACCTACACTGACCTAAAATGTACTCACAACACAAAGCAAACTAATACTATTGAACTTCAGGTTAGCAAAAAAGGTGTATCTACAGTCATGTGTACATGAAGACTTTTTCCCCATCCAGATTGAAATCATTCCAAAATAAGATTTCAGGGCAGCTGTTTACATGGGAACTAATTTATTCTGATATGGTGTGTACAGCACTAACATTTAAGCAGAGGGGTCCTATCTGACATAGGGCTGCATGATATACTGATATGATATCGCAATGTCATATTTACTTGAGAGAGATATGATATTTACACACATTGTTACATCGCGGTATTAGTTGTGCAAATATTTTTGCTATATTTTTTCGTAATGACCCAGCTGCACCTCGACTGACTACAAAGGGGTGACCTGATTATTTAATAAAGGTGGGAAAAAATATTGATACACAGAAATTTCATGAGGTTTTCGTATTTTCATGAGATTTCACAAAATACCGCGAGATTTTGTAACAGAACGATGAAATCTTGCGGTATTTCGTGAAATCCCATGAGATTTCGTTACAAAACAATGATATCTCATATGAAAATATCGCAATTTTTCAGTGTATCGATATTTTTTCCCACCCCAATAATTTAAACTGTCTGGAAGACGATCCTCCCCAACACTTTTACAAAGAAATCATAAAAAACTGCCAACTTTCTTTAATTACTTTGTTTAACAAACATTTCTAACCTGTGTTTTGTCAGTTCCATCACTGCAGTGGAGTGATACCTTTACGCTAAACATGTTTCAATACTAAAAAACAGCTGTTTGATATGAAATGAAACTTTCAGACAAATTAGGGTAAAAATACAGGTATATATCGTATATCGTCATCTAAAATAAATCTATTGTGATATGATATTTGGTCCAAATCGCACAGCCCTAGTCTGACATGCAGAATGATGTTACATCATGTGATTTATCAAAGACAGAGGTCTAAAAACTGATCGTACAGAGACTCTGACTTCTCAACTATATCGTCTGTGATATTGTTATCGAGGTATTTTGAAAAATGTTGCATGATCTCATTTTTTGGCAATATCACACACCCGTACTCCACGGCTTCGGTCGCTCTAATAACACGCTTAAACAGCGAGGCGCTTAATTGGTGATGAATTTATGATTAACATGAGTTAACTTAAGACACTTGTGCAATTAATCGCAATTAACAATTTTAATCAACTGACAGCCTAAATATTAATTAAACAGGTTAAAGTGAAAATAAATAATTACCCTGTGTTATGTGGTTTAAAAGTCAGTGCTATAGGGGGAAAAAAGGGCAAAATGTCATACTGACCAACTCAAGTATACACCTTATTCCTCTGGTTTATTTCTCAGCTGCAGTTCCCTACCTTTCCAGCCCTGTTCATTCATGCTGCATTAATATGCATGTTTGCAATCAGATCACAAAGGGAAACAACTTTTGAAATTCAAAAGCTGTCAAGAAGAAAAAAAAAATCTTTCTCCCTGTGTCTTGTTTATGTGACAGCTTAATAAACTGTTATCAGTGCAGTGCAGGTCTGAAGTCTTTCCCTAACATCCGTTATGTATTACTAATTAGTAAACATAATGCTTAACATGGAGTGTTTGGGATTTCGTGCACATTAAAATGTATTTCCTCATACATTTTAATGTGCACGATGACCAGATCTTACTTCTGTGCTGTAAATGCAAAAATGTATGTACATAATGTATTTAAAAAATAAATAAAATAAATGTACCGGTATCTATGTTACCCTGAATCAACTGTAGGCAATAAACAACAGCATGTCAAGGTATGTTTCTTTATCAGTCAGTGACCTAAACAACATTATTACACATTCAAAATGTGTAATACAAACAATAAATCTGCTTGAGTCCTACTGTCATACTTTGACACTAAAAAAGGTTAAATAATAGATACAATGAGAATGAAATACAAATTTCTGTTTCAATTTTTTGTTGTCTACAGTGTTGCTACAGAATGATGAATAAGACTGAACAAAAGTAGCTGCCTCTTCCCAAAAATCTGTATTAACACTAAAGTAAACAGGACCCAGACTACCCCCAAACGTGGTCTTGATTTGTGTGTTCTCAATGCATCACAAGTGTGTTTACATCCGTGCTCAGAGCTGTCCGCCTCTAATCAGATCACTGATGATGCATGTTAATAGCAGGTGTAAACAAAGCCGTTCAGGCAGCAAAGATTTGACAGCCATTAAATAATAATCTGACCAACTGTGAATAAATAAAGCATGTTCACTCACCTTGCCTCCTGCGGAAAGCCCATCTTGTAAAGTGCGACAACCACAGCTCCCCCCAAGCCAATGTTGTGCTGCAAGGCCACTTTTGCCCCTGGGACTTGCCTTCGGTCGGCTTTCCCTCGAAGCTGCCAGCACAGCTCTGCACACTGGGCTAGACCTGTGAGGGAACAAGCATCAGAAGAGGGACTGAAGCTGAAGACAGAGATAGTTGCCGACCAAGTGGGAATCAACTTCTACTGGCTAAAAAACGCATCATCATAACAAACACCATAGAGAATCAGAGGAAAATAAAGGCAAGAAACTGAGGCAAGAAGTACTATTTTCCAGTCTTACAGTCCAGTGCGATTCATATATCAAAATATATACAATTTATCGTTTTTAAGTATCAATTTATATTGACTGACATAAGCCAAGGAGTAAATATTACCATCTAATGTCAAAAGAGGGCAATATGGGCTTGTGGCAACTATATTCTGCCCTGGAAGCAAAAATCCCAAAATAGCCTCATCTCAGTGAGAGTAGTTCATTTTTTAACTAGGGCTGTCAAAAAATTAATCCTAAATTAATCATACTGTCAAACAAGAGATTTTTTTTTATTAATTAGTACTTCTATATGCAGAAAACACATTAAATTTTGTTTTAAAGGCTAAAATCAAGCCAGAAATCTGGGAGTAGTCCAGGACTCAAACCTGAATTTCAGCTTCACATTATTACAGTTGTGAAGTCAGCCTGTGAGGACCGAATCAGCAGCATTCAGGACTAAACTGCAGCTGTCTGCAGGACTTTAGGGAGACATGTAAGGACAGGGTTTCTGTAGTCTAGTCTACTAAAGATAAGTCAAGAATTCCTGGTGAGACACCTTTTATCCTAAATATGTTCTAGAAGTGATAAAAGTAATGTGATTAATCAGGATTTATTTTTTGACAGCCCTATTTTGAACATCTGGCTGTATTGTCCGTGCAGTGGAACAAATCCTCAAAAAACATGTTTATCCTTCTTAGTTATGATGTTTATGATTATTTACTGGCGTTAACTTTGGAACTGGACTGATTGGGTCATTTTTAGCAGTAACAAATAGGATATGACAAAACCAAAAATCACATTATTTAAAAAAAAAATAAATAGGACTTATAGTCCGGTGCGACTTATTTATGTTTTTAAAAAGAACCAGTCTGTCACTAAATGACGTACAAGACAAGTTCTGAGAGCAAAAAAACAACAAAAAGGACGACTCGCCAGCCAACCTCACAATGGACGCTATGGATAAAGCTTGTTACATACTCCAGAAGCGAGAACTTTGTTCTTGCCCTCGAGGCTCCAAGAACCAGAAAAAAGTTTGTTTTAGTCAAGTTAATACATACTCCACAAGAAGCTCTGCGACCGAGCACACAGGGGGTTGCGAGGGGGCAAGGGTGTTCACCCAGTGATCGTATATTTATAATAAACTTTACCCGTGGCAGGACGGGGTTGTGCGTGCAGTGGTGTCCTTGTATTTAAATGCCACGTGTGTTGTTTACATTTTCCTTCTTTCTCACCACCTCGATCAACTGTTCATTCAAACTGTCCATTCAACCTCGCATTGGTGGAAATGTGGAAGTGACATCTCTGCTTAAAGCGTCTCCGCATTAACCCCGCCCGCTTCAAGTGTCTCACCAATCACACAACACTTGTTGAAGATCCACGAGAAGAAAGTTCATCTCACTCAGCCGAGGGGTGGAGAACAAGCCGCAAGGTGTCCTCAATCACGTCTGCGAGAAAAAAAATGACGTAATTTTGTTCTTGTGGCCCCGAGAACCAGAAGAAGGTTCTCGCTTCTCATGGAGTATGTAACAGCTTTAAGCTACTACATCAAGTCCGTAATGAGCTGGTCACTGAACTTGACCAATTTGGCCTGAAAGTGGAAGACTATGACCGATGGAACAAGCAACTGATGATACAAGCCAGTAAATTCAGGAGCTGGAGGCTCTGGCTTACAGGGAAACCACTCAAAGTTAACCACTGAACTTACAAATTTGGAGGGACGAAGTTGGCATAGCAATCTATGCATCATGGGCCTATCCTCAACTCCGGTCTTCAGGACCCACTGCCCTGCATGTCTTGGAGGCACCCCTAATTTTTCACACCTGAATCAAATGATTGCTCATTAACAGGCTTGCAAAGAACTTGATGAGGAAGATGGTTGTGTCCAAATTTGAGGGCGACATCCTTCGAAGGGCGCGTCCTATCCGGTCCACGTAGGCCGGGTCCTCCTTAGACCACATAAGGCAGGAGGCTAACTGTAGCTAATTTCATGGACAAGAGGAAATGAATGACCGTAATATTAACTTGTACACAATAATAAAATCATATAATAAAAAAATGAAAATGTCTCTGCTGTAGAATGTCTCGTTCAGCTGCAATGCATCTTGGAGTAGGATTAGACACGAAGGATACATCGAACCGTCCTTAAAATCTGGGAAAAATGAGGCCACATTTGAAGAGCCTTCAAATGTGGACAGCCTTGGTCACATCGTTGTGACGTAAGCGGTCTTCAAATCCAGCTTTGGAAGGACGTATCCCCCAAATTAGGACACAGAAGACTTTGAATCAGGTGTGTGTTAGAGTAGGAACGCATGAGGACATGCAGGGCAGTGGGTCCTGAGGCCTGGAGTTGGGAATCATTGGCCTATCCAAATCTACTGAAAAAAGGCAACTGACAAAATTTTTTTCCACCCTACTGTGTGAGATATTTAGCAAAGTCATTATTGGAACTGCAAATAATTACACAGCAAAAACATTTAACTAAAGGCAAAAAAGAAACAAAGGAAGAGCAGTAAGGTAGCATGAATAGAATTCATTTGGCCTTTAAAATAAAACTGAGGCTGTTTGTGAATAATAAAGAAATAATGCACATTGTGTGACAACACCAGAGAAGTCTGCAAAGATAAAGCAGTATGCTAGCTGAGAGAGGTGCCATAATGACTCTTAATCTCACGGCTCACTCTGCAATCTCTTCAGTGGCAACTCTTGCGCTAAAGTTATTGCTAAGCATTTTATCTCATCTGGTTAATGAGATCTACATTCTTCCATTATCCCAATAAGCTAAAAGACTTAAGGATAAAGGACTCGTGTGTCTTTCATAATCGGCAGTACTTGCTTAGTCACCAGCAGTGGCACTTCTCTAAATGCAGATTCAGAATATGAATACCTGTAGGAATAATTTGAATAAAGGGCTTGTGGATATATAATTTACGTCAGATATATGCTGTTCAGCTATAACATTATACACCTTGTGCTATCAAAGCCACTCTGACCCTGATTAGGGATGCCGGGCAGGCTGTTTGGTGTGTAGTTTAAATTAAATATAAACAAGAAAATCCCACATTTTTCACATTTAAAATGCTTACATAAATTCATTAATAGGAAGTAGTTTTTAAAAGTTTCTTTTCAAAGAAACAAAGCGTGATCGGAAGCTTCTCACTATGTTTCAAGTTATGAAAAAATGAGGGTGACATCATTGACATCAAGCAATGGAGGCCATTGCTACAGAAATCCTCCCATAAAGAAAACAAGTCATGATAGCAGAGGTTACGTGAGGCAGCTGCACGGTTTGTGACAAGATTACCAGAGTCATGGCAGGGTGCCCCTCACATGCAGGGCGTGGGATCAGTTTTTCAGTGCCAAGCAGGTAGCCATCAGCATGGGACACATGCCACCTTGTGGCCACAAATTAAACTAAAATAATCTAAATCTACACACCAGGGGAGGAATCTGTACCAAATGAGACAGATTCATTAAAGGTAATTTACCAAATAAGGCAAATTTTGGAGAATTACCAAAAGGAAAGACAAAATTACAAGAGTTGGTTATCAGATTTAAAAATTTGGGAAAGAGAAAGTGTTAACATTCAGATTATGATCTGAATGCCAAATTACTACAGTAATTTTTCACAAAGGCAAAACATTATAAAAGAAACTGATTACAAAAGAATAATATAATGTCAATGTGCAAATAAAATAGTCTTAAATGGCTTAAAAAAAAGATCCCTCACTCCCGTGTGCTGGCCAGAAAAATGATCCATGAAAAACAAGAAGCAATTTAAATGTTATTAAGCTGAAGTCTTGTGATAGTCATGTGAAAGCAGGCGTTTATTTAATCAAGTTGGCCAGATTACAGCCCAGCTCAAATATTTTCAACAAATTAACAAGTAATAAACATGGTCTCAGACATACTCATGGCTAATTATGAGGAAGTTAGTCTGGAGCCCTGACTGTACGTCTAACATACAGAACAAGCCATAACAAATAAACAGGAAATGGTTTATGGATCCAATGTGATCCTTTTAAAGTTGAGTCATGAGCTCTGCAAACCTGTGGCACCCAGAGGATGTCCTTTAGAGATGAGACCACCGCTTGGGTTGACCACAAACTTTCCACCATACGTGTTGTCCCCTCTGTCAATCAGCTCTCCAGCTTTACCTGCAAATACACAAGAAAAAATCACACTACCTTACTATTACGGTTATTAAAGCAACTAACTGAATATACAACAAATACTACACTGCACATATGAAATATGTGTTTACAGTACATCCAGCTTATTGTGCATTTCTGTCTCACTAGCACTGTACAGCAAATAATCAATAAAAAAGACAGTGCTGTTCATTGATACTGGTCCAGACATCAATGTAGCCAGATTAGTTTGTGTACTTTAGTGTAGAAAATCACAGCTATGTAGTTTTTGCTGAGATCCTTTTCACTGTGTACAATGGGGAAAAAATGTGCAATGTGAAAAACAGGCTTCAATCATAAACTTGGAACTTCACTCATTTAACTTTTTTATATTTACTTTATATTTTATATGTATATATGTAAAGTATTTTTCATTTCATTTAATTTCACATCCATATTTAATTAGGCCTTATTGTTATGTTATGGTTTTAGCATCCAAATACTTCATAACCTGCAGGAAACTAAAACTTGTATCAGAAAGGCCAAATCCTGATTCATGCAAAAAACAGAAACAAAAAGCAGCCATCAACGGTCTGAGCCCATTTCAATTGTCAAATATTTTTTATTTTGCCTTCATATACCACACGAAAAATGTTAAATATGTCTATGTTTGGTATCTTTCTTTTGCAGCATTACTTCACCTGTATGACTTTATAATCTAGTACGTTGGGCCGATATTTGATCTGATGAAATCATATCCAGCTCCTCGTACAAAAATAATGTTGCTTTGAGGAGGGAACAGAAGTTGTGAGAACCTTCTTGTACGTGCAAAGTGAATCCGAAAGCAGAGCCACCTGAGATTCTCATTCTTGGCCCGTTTGGCTCGTTTGGCAATAGTGTAACGAGACTTGCGATCTCGGTCCGGAAGACCACCCCCGCCCCCAACTGAACCGAGTCCCCAACAGGACCGAGACTCGCGGACTATGCTTTCTGAATGCACCCTAAAATTGTTGTTTCTGAACCCAAAGAAATACCTGATGAGATGGAGTCTATTTTTTCAGCCATAGATTTTTGATATTCGCCCGATCATGGCACCAAAGCTGCTGAGGTTGGTGGAGGAAAAGTTAACAAGGATGTTTAGTATAGCAAATGCCAGCTCTCCCCCTTTTTTGTTTCTTTGCCATAGAGTGTGATGGCCTACCATCTTGGTTTTCTTCTGGTCTTGTTATGGTCAAATGTGCTTGGATCATTATTAAATGTGCTTCACCTGAGAGGAGGACGTGGCAAAGCTTCCACAACCTATCATGGCAGCCAAACCCTGTTGGCAAACACATTTGGGCCAAATGGATACCTGGATGTAGGTAACCGCAAGTGTCTTGTGAGCCACATGTGGTGTCACGATGCTGAGCTTTGGCAGCCACACTCTCATGGACTCAATGTTGTAAGTCAAAGTCAAATATGGCACAAACAAAACTGCAGATGTAGGGCCGTATTTCAGCAGATGTGGGGCTATATTTCAGCAGATGTGGGGCTATATTTCAGAAGATGTGGGGCCATATTTCTGCAGGTGTGGGGCCACATTTCTGCAGATATGGGGCCATGTTTCTGCAGATGTGGGGCCACATTTCTGCAGATATGAGGCCATATTCCTGCAGATGTGGGGCCACATTTCTGCAGATATGGGGCCATGTTTCTGCAGATGTGAGGCCGTATTTCTGCAGACGTGGGCCATACTTCTGCAGATGTAGGGCCATATTTCAGCTGCAAATGTGGGGCCATATTTCTGCAGATGTGGGGCCATATTTCTGCAGATATGAGGCCATATTTCTGCAGATGTAGGGCCATATTTCTGCAGATATGAGGCCATATTTCTGCAGATGTGGGGCCATACTTCTGCAGATGTAGGGCCATATTTCAGCAGATGTGAGGCCATACTTCTGCAGATGTAGAGCCATATTTCAGCAGATGTAAAGCCATATTTCTGCAGATGTGAGGCCATATTTCTGCAGATATGAGGCCATATTTCTGCAGATGTGGGGCCATATTTCTGCAGATGTGGGGCCATATTTCTGCAGATGTGGGGCCATATTTCTGCAGATGTGGGGCCATATTTCTGCAGGTGTGGGGCCATATTTCTGCAGATATGAGGCCATATTTCTGCAGATGTGGGGCCACATTTCTGCAGATGTGAGGCCATATTTCTGCAGATGTGAGGCCGTATTTCTGCAGACGTGAGGCCATATTTCTGCAGATGTGGGCCATATTTTTGCAGATGTGAGGACATATTTCTGCAGATGTGGGCCATATTTGGGCCAAGCATTGTTTTTTTTTATCTGGGCATCTTCTTAAGATTTGTTTTCCATCTTTGTAGAACACGTACACACAGAAATTAAACCATTAACTTGTATTATTTCAATACTAACTTCAGTTTCACATCCCACTTTTAGACATTCTGTTACCATTTTAATAAAGTAAATTGGCAGGAATAATTCATTTTGTGAATTTCTCTACGTTTGTTAGTAAAATGAGCCAAGTTGATAGCAATTTGAATCTAAGCAGGGGAAAAAAATGGAATAAGTCTGCACCTCTGCTCTAATCCACCATCAACTTTATTGTTGGAGTAAAATTTAGGTGTTCCAGTCATACCTTCTGCACATAAACCCAAAGCCTCGTAAGTGATGAGCTCGTTGGCTGAGAAGCAGTCATGCAGCTCTACCACGTCAACATCATTTGGCTTCAGACCTGCAGCTTCAAAGCACTTCTTAGCCGCCAACCGAGACATGTCATATCCCACCTAAACAGAAAAGCACAAACCAACACATTCATGTGGTAAAACATGCAGGATGCAGGAGTGCTGGGAGTTTTCCAAAAGACAGTTTCCATATGTCTAACCATCTTCATGCAGCTGTTTTCTTCAAAGGTGGAAGCGAGGTCAGTCACCATCTCCTGAGCCACAATCTCCACTGCCTGCTTTTCAAGATGGTGCTTCCTAACAAAGGCCTCATTGGCCAAAATGGCTGCTCCTGCACCGTCTGAAGTCGGGCTTGTGAGAAACGGGAAGAAACATTTATTAGTTTCTTTCCTGCTGCTACGTTCACAATTTGATGATTATTCTCAAAAGTTAAAAGACTTAAAGCGAGAGATTATCACCAGCACTGCAGGAGAGTAAGGAAGTCAAACACCTTCCTGGATTTTTTCACCTGCTCCAAACTGTACTCTTCCTGGAACTGGGAATAGCTGCATGAACAGAACAAACACAATATAATAACAATTCCCAAGATGATATTTAAGAGAGAAACCGCAGCAATGGCTGTCTTACGGGTTATTGGTGGAATGTTTATGGTTTTTCCAGGCAATCTTGGCAAAGTGTTCTGGCTTTGTGCCTAAAACAGAAGTCAACATTTTCATATCATGTAATTTTAGAGAAAAATTTCCAGACTTTGTTTTGCTAAGTTGATGGAAATCAAATGGGTAAGTTTAGTTTTGATTACTCTGTGCCATGCAAGTCTAAAATCAATGTTGAGAGTCTCTACTGTTGGCTTAGTCAGTTTCTCTCATGTATTTGCCTGTAACAGAGTAATGAAAATGTTACTCAAGTTTACAAGTAATGTTACCATAAGCACAATCAAAAACCTCCTAACTATTAAATAATGATGAATATAGACTTCCTAAAAGTTTCATGTGCTTGTAGGCTGGTGACTGCTTTGTGAGGATGTTGCTTGTGTACTACCATATTTCTCCATATGCTCCCGGCCAGCATTGCCAAACATCTGTGGTGCTGCCGGTGCTGCCACCATCCCGTAGCGGTTGATCATAACCTCCATGTGCTTGTCCATGGGATTGGTCCGATCCATAAACTACAAATGTTTTCAACAAAATTTTTAAAATAAGACAGAAAAGCCATAATTTCTAAGAAAGAAAATATAAGTTGTATAGAGTCATTCTTGACTTTAAAAGCTACTAGATTATTTCAGCCCAGAAATTCCACTGCTATGTTTTCATCTGTGCACAAGAATATAACTGCAATGCGATGGGAACCGTTCAAAGTGTGTGGGTACGGAAAGTATTCACACCTCTTTAAAGTTTTCAGTCTTTGTTTCATTGCAGCCATTTGCTAAAATCAAAAAAGTTCGTTTTATTTCTCATTAACGTGTTAACCATTCTGGAGGATGAAGTTTGACCCACACTGATTCATCTCAGCAGAAACTATATCAGTAAAAATGAACATTACACTGGAAAGACTACATCTGTGTGATAGAAATCAAGATATTATCAAGTGCTCGTGACATGTTTTCCACCTTCTCTCGGTTCATGGTAAATAACGTACACATGCATACCTTAGCAGACAAAGAGCCCCTCTCCATCTTCTCAAAGCCAAGAGCAAGCACACAGTCAGAAAGACCTGCAAAAGTCAAGGGAAATTTGAGAAAAATCAGTTTCTAAGACTCTTTTTTTCATTCATTCATTTCATTCTTCCATTCATTTTTTAGGATGGGTGAATCGACACTATGGAGTTTAAAGACTCCAAAATGGCTGACTATAATGACAATAAAACATTTAAAGACACACAACGGAACTTTTAGACCTTAAAAATCTGTGTTTCTGACTCGTTTTGATGGCACACCAACATTCATTTTGCGCATTTTCGAGCCGTCACTGCCCAGAGGCGTCCCGGGGCTCAGAAACAGCACTATGTAAGATTCCCATCTGGGACGCGACTGTGACGTTGCAGCCGACTATTGGCTGCAGCACCGCGTCACTCACTAGCAACCGGATGTAAACCAGGGATCAACCCCGCGATTGTTTTGAACGCACATCATGTCGGATTCGGTAAGGAAACATTACAGGAGGAAGAGAGGAAAAGGAAGAGAGGAAGGGACAGAACAAGAGTCAAGATAAGACTGTCTTTTACTGGCTGGAGGGAATCAGGGTGCAGGTATGATACAAGATGGTTGCTAGTTTAGTCGCCGATAGGGGGCGCGTTACTGAGAAAACTGCTAAAAGTTCCGTTGTGTGTCTTTAAGGTTTTGTCCCATCTCACCTCCTTGGATCAACTGGCGAGCCATGAAGAGCGCGGTGGAGCCTGTTGAGCAGTTGTTGTTCACGTTTATGATGGGGATCCCAGTCAGGCCCAGGCTGTGGTAAATGGCTCTCTGCCCACATGTGGAGTCGCCTGAGACAGAAAGGGTGAAAGGAAATTTTTGTATGACCTTCAAATGATCAAATATTTGCTTCTTTAGCCAGCAGACTGTTAGAATACTGTAAATAAAAAATAAGATATGTTTTAATGCACATTACTGTTTCATCTTACCATAGACGTATCCCACGCAGGCTTGTTCAATAGATGAATATGGGATTCCTGCATCAGCCAGAGCCCGTTCACCTACGATAGGTTGCACAAAAACATTCCAATTTTTGATAACAACAGATATAAATACTTACATATGGTGGCACAAGAACGAAAAACATTGATAATTCTATAAATAAAAGGACCTGCTTCTTTAGCCATGTCAGGGTAGTCATAGTTGTCTCTGGCTCCAGGTTTATCAAACTGCAGAAAAACAGAGAAAATTCAAGCAAGTCAGTGGTGACATGTTTAAAACATTTTGAATGAAATCTCGACAGTTTTACAAAATTTTCGCATTAGCCTTCAGTTTGAATGTGTTTTATTAAGATGGTGTTTCTGTGTATGCTTGTGTCATATTTTAGCTGTATGTAAACATGCAGGGTGAAAGCACTTGTCTCCATCAGCTGATTGTAAGAGGCACACAGTATGATCTGCAGTGGGTTTTAAACTACAAAAAAAAAAAAAAAAAAAAAGATTTTTTTGGTATTAACAGCAGATGTGCTGACCAGAACCAACTTCATTTTCTTTGATTATTTTCAGTCAAATCAAGTAGTGATCGACTGATACAGATTTTTTTAGGGCAGATACTGCATTTGACCCCCAAATCATATATAATGACAGGCACGTTTTTTGAGTAAATTTTCTTGTTATCTTGGAATAGTGAGGACTGCTCTCTTGTGAAAAGGGGATAATTAATCTTATTTTCTTGAGAAAGCAAACTTTGTTTTCTGGAGATACTGTCAGACTTTATAGAAGTTAGATCTGATGCATTGCATTAAAATGCAATGTCAACATACAATTAAAAAAAAGCAGACAAGGCAGCGGAAGGTACAGTGACAATTTTGAGATGAAAAACAAAGCTTAAAAACAAACTTGATTACTCGATTATTAATTAATCGCAGACTATTTTGATAGTCGACATAATCACAATTAATTGACTAATTGACTAATCATAGCAGCCCTATATAAACATTTTCTTTATCTTTTGTCAAAATAAAAAAATAATAATAATTTACATACTTCAGATTTGGTCATTCCATCATTTTTCACCAGTTGTGTTAACTATAACGTTGCAACTCTACCATAGAAACTACTACAGTAAGTTTTACTCTACTGCTGCATCTTCCCCATTGACTATTACATTTGATGACTGTAGACATTTACTTATTTATTATCTCAGAGCTGAAGGTAGTTAGTGTGAATTGCATTCATATTTGTCTTCCTTGGACATTAAGGAAATAGATATTTGTACTGTAAGACTTCAGGAACCTTTGCAAACCTATTAAAATTCAACGTGACTAACATGAAATTAGTTATTAATCATTATAACAGGTGCGATCCAGCAGAGCTGCCGTGTCGTGGAGATGGGTACTCATGCAAAACAATATGAGGTCTGAAAAGTTTTCATTTTCACATTAAACGTGTTATAACATAAGATGTGTTGTCTCCTCTAACAGATCTGACCGCTAGAGAGAAAACCTTTCACCCAGTCTGTCACTCTACTGTCCATGAACTATGATCTATAAACTTTGAAACAGGAGGCATCAGATAAAAAGATATGGTTCAGAAGTAAGCCGGTCACTCAGTAAAGCCCTAATATGAGCTATCTCAGGGAAAACTGCTAGCTTTACCATCCAAAGTGCAAATATAAAACCTATTGATTTGTTTTAATTTGGGCTAACTGGGTTTTGCTAAGGTTTCAGTGTGTACTGAAAGCTGGGAGACATGTCAATGGAGTGTTTACACAACAAGAACTTAACGTCCGCAAAAAAATCTCCGTCAGTCCCTCACACCATGAACTCTTTAACTCCCCCATTACCAGTTATAACAATTTAGCTTGAGTTAGCTAGCTATGCTAACTTCAAAACTTCGTAGGGAAGGTCAAACATTAAAGCTGCGCTGCTAAATAGATACATAAAACATATAAAGTACCTTTGTCATTCCCACACCAATGACAAACACTCTGTTTTTCTTCCCAGGTGCCATGGTTGTCCCTCTCCAGCTGTCTTCACGCAGATGCAACTGTCAGGGAGCGCGAGAGCTGTCAGCCAGAGTTCACGAAACACACCGTAGATCGTCTATGCGAGAGGAGAGGTGTCTCTCTACAGGCAAAAAAGAAAAGTGTATGGAAAAGTAAAAAGTTTGGGAGTTTGGAGTTTTGGTTTTGCCGTGTTCCTGAATTTTATTGTCTTAAAAGTCCGCTTTAATAATTGTTACAGTTTTACAGTAATGGTTTTTTAAACAATCCTCTTCAAATCTAAAGCAGATTTAACAGAAACATACTGCATTATGGAGTATACATTAAACATCTAATTTACTAATAAAACAGAATTGCCTGTTTTTCAATAACATTATTTTATAAAATGATCAGGTTTTGCATTTGGTGTTTATATATTTGACCTTGGCACAAAATCTCTCCATAGTTTATATCACAGCTGATGCTGGGCCAGTTTTTCTTTTGTTTACATATTCTGAGCCATAATAATAGTACAGAAGCTGAGAGGCCACACTCAACTATTACTCATTTTTCATCTTTATCTTGTGAGAGCGAGTTAATTTTCTTGTTATCTTGGGATAGTGGGGATTATTTTCTTGTGAAAAGGGGATCATTTATCTTTTTTTTCTTTTTATTTATTTATTTTTTTTTTGGAGAAAACAAATTTTTTTCCAGGAGATAATGAGATTATTATGTGGGCTCAAAAGTTAGTGGTTACTGTATTACTGAGCGACCAAAGTCTGGCTAAAGTCATGGTATATATATGTAGTTCTATGGATGATTGACACATCCAAATGTCAGTTTTTGTCAGACTTTATAGAAGCTAGATCAGATGCATTGATCAGTGATGGATGTTCCTTGATCTGAAGTCTGGTTGCATCCAGTGTTGGCTTGACTGTACTGAGGCGTACAGAACGGTTCTGCACCTGGACGCCCCCAACACCCACCAGCTGATGTGGTGAGAGAAAATAATGATGGCTCACATCCTCCAGATTACTGACAGCCCTGCATTGCTCCTTCAGCCACAGACTGCTGCACCCAAAGCATGAAAGAGCAGGTTCTTGATTCCTGCAGCAGTTAAGACTAGAAACCAGCACTGCTTCCAGCAGACTAACGCACTCTATAAAAGCCAGTACAACTAGTTATTTTACATATTATCTATTTAAATGTTTGTGTGTGTGTGTGCGCGCAAACTGACAGGATTCACTTAATTTCATTAGCTCTGCTGCAAAATAAATTCCTTCATTTCACAAACAACTAATGCAGCCATGAGCTGCTTGACTATATTTAAAAGAAGAAAAAAAAAGAGGCAGAGTGAGACCTCTTCATATGTTCAATTCCTCATCCCCTCAGTCCTGGTTTATTTGCATGCAACATCAGCCTCTAATGACTCAGCAGAAGCTTGTATTTGTTGCTGGAAAACAAAACATTTTTAAGTTATGTGATGTAACTTTACTTTTTCTGTGATTTGCATTAGTAGGTGACAACCTGAATGAAGTTTAATGTGATCGGAATTATTAGTGTGCTCTGCAGATTCTCCTCACAATATATTAGTTTTAAAGCACATTTTTCTACCCTATTGAATCCAGTGAATCATAGATTATTAGTAAACCACTATACAATTTTTTTAAAATTCTTTGAACATAATACTTTACACGTCAAACTATTTGGTATTGTGAGGGAATGGGGATTTGCGTTATGGATGGGCATATTGATACCCTGGATTTGATACTTCCGATACCAGCCAGAGAAAATATTAAATACGATACTTTTTTTTTTTTTTAGTATGGAGATACAACTGTACAGATACAAAACATGAAATTTGTTTTAACTTCTGAGAGTTTTAGGCAATGACATGATGTGAAAGCAGCCAGATTCTAGTTCGTGTGTGACATGACCGTAGTAGCCAATCAGATGTCATGATGGTGCTGCTGCAGTTAGTGATGATGATGATGTTTTGGTATTTTTCCGTGCTTTAATGCAGGTTATTGCACATTATGTTTTGGCAAATTTACGATATAACTATTACATTTTATATTTGAACATTTTTCACTGAACAAGTTTAAATAATCATAATCTGTACTCACATTATTTGATCATTTGAAGGAGTTTCCATCTTATTTTTGTTTCATTTACTCATCAATATAATCTATTGTAGTTTTAAAAGCATTTCTTTCCAGTACTTATGTTCTCAAGTTTTACTTTTATTTAAATTTCTCTTGCATTCAAGATATCAATGAAAACTGTACAAATGTGATTTTCTTTTCAAGGGACAAAAAGTATCAGTATCAATATCAATGAAAAAGTACCATAAAACTACTTGTATCGTATTGAGAGGGGAAAAAAATGGCATCACTCATCTCCAACTTGCATGAGAACAAATGCACTTTTTAAAATCAGTAAAATGCTTGTCTGTGCACAAAAGTAGCTGCTGTAAAGTACCTTATCAGTTGCTATACATTTTATATCTCCTACTTTTCTGCAAGGTAAATGAGTTAACAAAAAGCAAAAATTAAATCTCAAAATGTTCACCTTTCACTTTATTGATGGAATAAAGGAAAAAAAACTGTCCACTGAGCACTCTGATCAACACATTCCACCTGTGAATGGACAAGCTGCCGTGGTAACCCACATCGCTTTACTGTTCATCATCATCCAAACCACGCCGCCTCAGAATATGAAGCGTCCCGATCGGCGGGAAACAGGATGTTCGGCTGCAGCATCTGGTTTTGGCCGCCTCTGAATTTCACTGCAGAAAGGCATCAGCACTTGATGAAGCGGTGTGTGACCTCGTAGATTCCCACTGACTCACTGGCTTTCTCATCGTAGTCTGTCCAGTCCTGAAAAATGCTCCAAATGAGTTAATAAAGCTAAACACTGCTTGGAATACTCACTCTGATAAGCAACAGGAACAGAAGAATGAATGAATATGTAACAAAATCCCACAAGAGAGGACTCCACAGCTAACAAGCTGTTCCCATCATGTTTACCTTTTCTAACAGGTTGATTTCAGGAAACTGTGTTCCAGTTTCAGCTCCCTCTGCAGCAAAGCCAGCCTGGAGGAGGAAATTAGTCATGCAGTATATCGTTATCTGAAGCTGGGAACAAAATGTCATTTTAGTAGGGATGTGAACACTTATATGTACAGTCCTCCTCAAAATTATTCATACCCTCCAATTAAGGAAAAGGCTAAATTCCCAATAGTAATTCAAATAACAAGAAACTAATAATAAATAAAATTTACAAAATTACAATTAATTGAAATCAAATATTACTTTTGAATTGTGGTTGAAAATGATAATTAAAAAAACAAACAAACAAACAAAACTGCCCCAGAAACATTAGAGCACATTTCCCATGAACAGTGGACCAAAATACCTGTCAACAGGTGTGAAAGTCTTTTTGAATATTTAAAAAAACACCTGATTGCAGTGATTTTCTCAAAGTGTTGCTCAACAACACTTTAGCTTCGGAGCCCCATCATGCTTGTTTTATTTTTTGTGTGTTTGTTTTCAATATTTCTGTTGAACCACAATTCAAAATCAGTGCCATGATTTTCATAGATTTGTTTTTATTATGACTTTTGTCAATTTCACAGATTTTTTTCCTTCTTTAATTGGAGCGTATGAATAATTTTGAGGATGACTACATTTCAGAATATTGAGCGAAGTCCAGTCTAATTCAAGTTGTTCTTTGTTATATTGCATCTAAACACATATTTAAAAAATACATCATTTGTATTCTTGTATTTGTATACATATTTGCACATATGGATGCATGTTCATATTTCTACAACAGTGAATAGCTCAATAAAAACATCGATAAACAGTGTCTTGTTTGAAAATGAATTAAATGTTCTCACTTGTGGTTGGAAGTCAACAGGTTCAAGGCCTCGACACTCGAACTGCACCATAGTCTTGAAGGTTTCGTTATCATCAGCCTTCGTCCCAGCAAACAAACGACACCATGTAAAAGAAAAAGGACAAAAAACAAAGCTGGTTTCACCCAGATATCATTAACATGATATTAAGATCAGCATTTCATTTATTAAAAGTGTGAAGAAAACAAATAAGCAACCATTTTCTCAGCAATCTAATGTTATTTAACACAATTCAGACTTCATCGATGCATCTTAATCACCTGTGTCTGCTGATTAGATTTTAGATATGCATATTAAAAAGAGGAGTGAAGTTGCAGCTGGAAGTGGAGCGCATGTGTATAATTCACCAACATATGTATTTGTGCAAGATTACAACAGGCTTGGATGTTTGCTTACATTATAAGGTGTTATTGTGTCTCCAAGGATATCTGAAAAGAAAAAAAAATTACATATAAAAAATTAAGATCCATAGTTTTTAATGCATTTTTTTAAAAAGACAAAAACAATCACTATCAGAAATACCAATTGAATTTTCTCTTGCACAAAGTTTACACTTCTGCACCATGCTGGCGCTTCCTCTTCCTCCTTTTAATGGTACACTCTCCTAAAAACACACAAATTAATTTGATAGATTAAATACTGGATTTCTGCATTTTTATTCAAGAGGCTAAATGAATATACGACATGTTCATTCTTACCACTAGGGTTACATACTGCCATTTATCTGGGATCTCTCCACAGTTTCCACACTTTAACTGAAAAGGGGAAGAAATAAATGCCAAAATTACTTGTGTGAATAAAACAAAAGATAATAAACATCCCAGGCTTTATAAATGGAACAGTATTTGATAGTTAGTCTGAAAAGGCAATAACAAAGTAAAGATAATTGGAAGAAAACTCGTACAAATGTTCGGGTTGTATCATACTGAGTTAATTGGTTCATCATTTTAAAGCAATAGAGGCAGGTCTGTAAAGTGTCAGTCAGCACATGTAAACAAACATCTCAACGGTGCAGTATTTCTGTATTTTCACATTTTTTCATATATTGAGAAAGTGAAGATCGTCACAGAAGCCCATAATGAGTCAAACCCCTTAATATTATCGAACACAAAGATAAAATTAGGACATTCAAATTATATTTAAAAGATGTATGTTATTTATTAGCATGTTAGCTACAGAGCCATGGTACCTTCAGGAACCAGCGAAAGTCGTCACCCAGCGGTCTTACGTTGCTGATATTCTCCAGAGTGGCTTTAAACTGGAGGCCAAATTTCTGACAGATATTGATCAAAACGAGAAAATTTAAATCAACACAGGAATAGAAATAAGTGCACTGTTTACTAGCTCGACATGAGGATCCAAAGAGCAACACATACCACCATCTTGACGCTCCTACGCTGACAATGCTACATGGTGAGTTCATGACGCCTTGTAAATTCTACAGATAAAAGCGTGCTTTAGCTTTTTCCAATGTGGCGACAACCGAAATTACATTTATGGTGATTTTGTCCATTGGAAAACTAAACGGAGCAAGTTTTATCTAGCAATAATTCTGATTTAATTTTAAATTGCATAAATATATGTGCGGTTTATTTAGGGAAAAGCTGGTTTCCCACGTTTTCGAATTTTCCATTTTAAAGCATACGTGGCGTCAGCGGCGCCCCTAGTGGACGTTGATGCATCCTGCCACATCAACTTAAACCTCACGAACTTGATTCAAATAATCACACCACAAAATCATCCGCATCAATTTATTGATCATTGGGCAACTGAAAACTTTCAATTACAAATCAATTTCCCAATTCCACAGCCACACTGTACAAATTTTACGGTACAAATCATTCATTCAATTGCACTATACACAACAAAATACAGCACATGGCATACAAAACTGATTCAGTCGTTTTATTGAAACCGCTTTATAACAGCCTGGTTTCTAGTGTGGATACTTACTGTACATATGAACCTGAGGCAACTTCGCTGAGGCATTGTGGTAGGTCTTGGTGGTAAAGTGCCACACACCTGGAATGACTGCTATTGCTGTGGCATTGAACACCTCCGTCACGCATTTTCTGGCATTTTTAAATCGATTAATGTTAGTATAACCTGAGTATGCAAACATAATCTTGAAATAACAGCTGATTTTGGCTATGTGGATGCTAGTATTTTAGATAAAGAGTGCAAGAAAAATTTAGTTACAACTTTGAACATGATCAAATCAGAGACTGGGGTAGCTGTATAAATCAATCAGTCAAATTTCAGAAGGGCAAAATCAGATTTCTTCTGTGACATACAGGGACATTGAGGTGGAAACTATGCGAGTACATAGGCCATCAATGTAACACACAAGGGCAACTTAAAACACTGGACAAAAGAAAGGATTGTCAGTACAGAGTGCAATCCAGGCTCGTCTAACTTTTCTAACCGATCATTTTCGTTTGTAACCTTCTAAAACATTTGAGACGCCCCAGCTATAAGGAGTTCAAGTTTTATCAGACAAAGAAAGGTCCCCCCGCCTTTATTCATTAAGTTTCATGGAGCAGTAGGGGATACATAAAGTAAAATTTACAAAAAAAAAAATCAAACTGAAGGAAACCGCATGGGATCCATTTCAGCCCACGGTCTTATAACAAAACCATGTATTTCTCCTCCTGACAAAATCTAAATCAAAAGCTCAACATTTACAATCAATGTAACCAGTGACAGGAATATTCTTAATAATACAAGGCATTTCATTTCTTCCTCCCCCTCTTAAATACAGTGATGCCAATGGGCACTATTTACAGCGCAACCCCAACATCCCCTCTCTGCTCTGTGGAGAGGAGTGCCGAGGTCAATGAGGCCGGCTGCTCGACTCCGAAGTTCGTCGCTGTCGTGGAGTACTGTGGCCGTTTATGCAGCCATTGTGACGCTTGCTTAAGCCTCCGTTCAGAATGTCTTGGATGTGCTGCACTATCAAGTTGATGGCCACTGCAAGACAAAAAGAAGGTGGTTACAGCTAAAACCTCACAAACCTCCGCTTGAATTTTGATGCTTTAGTCAAAGTCTGCTGCTATAAACTAATTTGCTACCACTAAAAAAAAATATATATAGGGTTCTTGCAGGTTTTCATCAAGTTGAATTTAACTCCTTTTAAAGACTTATGAATTAATTTGAAGACCAACACGATACATTACCAGACATTCAAATGATCACAGAAATTAAACTTTTATTTTTGATAAATTTAGTAATTAAAAATGTCCTTGCATTAAAAAAGACAATTTAGTAGTCAAACTGATAGAAAACTGTACCTTCTTAACCAAAGTAACCTCCCAAAAATAGCACCAATATCTGCCTACATACAGGGTTCTTGCAGGTTTCAGTGAGTGAACAACTGAATAAAATGGACAGATTTTCATATTGTTAACTGAAGTGCTACATAATAAAAAAAAAAATGCATTTAATTGTATTTTAATTTCTTAAAAAAAAATTTAAAAAAATCGAAAAAGAAAAAGAAATTGAAAAAAATCCCTCGTAGCCATCTGAACCTTTCAGAAAGTCAGACAGAATCAACTTTTGATATATTATTCTGCGTTTTCCATGTGGCCAATGCTCCTCTGGAATTAAATAAAAATATAAATTAAGACTTGTCAAGATTAAATTTAAGACCTTGAATGAAATAGCCCTTTTTAGGACCTTTTAAGGCCTTACATCTTGAAATCAGAATTTTAGACATTTATAAGACCCTGAAAGAACCCTGTATATACTCCTGTAAGAAAACTCTATACCAAAAAACAAGTAGTTGTCATGGAATCATGTACCGTAGCTATTTGAGCCTTTTAGAAAGACGGACAGAATCAACTTCTGACTGCTGCGTTTTATTCAGAGTATTATATATGGCCAAAGCTTCTCAGGAATGAATAAAAGTAAAAAAAAAAAAAAAAAAATTAGACTTGTATAAATCAAATCTCAGATCTTGGATGAAAAGCGGGCTGAGTAAAACATTTTTAGGCCTCAAATTTAAAGTTTAGAATTTTAGACATTTTTTTAGACCCTGCGGGAACCCTGTAAAAAGCAAAAGGGAGTATCCTGGCAACTGCAGAATGGCTCATGAATAAGAAAAAGTCTACAAGAATTGTGTGATTATCCAACTCAAGCATGGAGGGAACAGGAAGTAAGCAGGAGGATGTTTATTTGGCCTTAAAGTGGAATCGAAGGTGAGCCCGTCCAACATAAACACCGCCTGTTTTCCCAGTAATCAGTGTGTCCTTACCAAGGTTGTCTGCTCCCCGTGGAATAATCACATCTGCATACTTCTTTGTCTGGAAGAAACAAAGATAAAGCATAAATCTCTGGCTAACCAGTCAATACAAACATGCACCACATGTCCAGACAGATAGCAAGGAGGGGGGGGACATCACTCACAGGTAAACAAAACTCCTCGAAGGCCGGTTTCACAAAAGTGATGTACTGAGCCAGGACTTGCTCCAGCTCTCTCCCGCGCTCAGTGATGTCTCTTAAAACTGCAGAGAAAGCACAAAACAGCCCTTTAGGATGATACAGAAAAGAAAGCAAATGTAAAAGCCAACGCTAGCAACGAAACTTTGGTTACTCAAATATAAAATTAGCAGATCAACAGGCAATTGTTATAGTAGCTGTGGGGTATTCTGCCAACTATCGCTATACACCTCGACGTGAGAGCCGTGTGTCTGGATCTGTGTCGACAAACAGCTTCATTTGGAACAGATCCCTGATTTCCTGTGAGTAGAACATGAGGATGCCTTCAAACAGGACCACATCGGCAGGATACACCGTAACAAACTCCTCTTTCCTGGAACAACACACAAAAGTTGCCTCCTCTCTGTGAGTGTCTATATTCTGGCATGAACGCAAATCTGAACAGAAAAGAAAAAGATTAGAAACTGGTACTAATGCCGAAGAAAAGGAGGTGATCACCTGGAATGAGTGACAAAATCATAAACTGGGATCTGCACAGTCTTCCCCTGCAGTATCTGTCGGAGCGTTTGCATGATCAGCTCACTATCAAAGGCATCTGAAAAAAGAAAGAAAGAAAAAAAAACATGCTCAGTTGTGATCTTTCTGGAATGTGACATCCTTTTAACCACAGCGCATCACCACGCAACACGTGGGCCCTTCACTGCACGCTTGGTAACCGAAGAATCCCTTTCCTAAAACAGGTGTAGGGTTCAGCCTCTGAGCCTTGGTGCAGCTGCCTCTGCAGATTAAAAAAAAATTCAGCTGAGAAAGGAAGCAGAAGCATGAGAGTGCGAAGTCTCGCTCCAAATATGGGCTCTCCTCTTCTGCCAAAGATACTCTTGGGAAAAATTACTGATGTGCCAACACAGCTGCATAATCAGTTTTCCTGAAGACAAGCCCCATTTGAATAATGTCTGGTCACTGACGCTAGCTTTAAATATTACTTGCATGCACAACTGCATCAATTTGCATACCACAACTGATAAATCAGGAATGGCCAAACACACCCACTATTCAAAATCACTTGCAAAATACACAAGTAATGCAAAACTAAAAGTGTTCACATATTCACCACAAACAGTGCAGTGTTTTCATACCTGGGTGATCAAAGTTGAACTGGCCCTTAAGTGCCTTGGCTTTCTGCTCTGGAGTCAGCACCTTGTAGAAGCTGTCCTGGCTAAGGATGGCCACCTGCCGCTGGTGGTGGTCAATCTTGTTCTGCCCCAGCAGCTCCATGATCTTCTCACATACAGAGGACTGTAAACACAAATAAATATAAAAAGGGACAGCTCAAGTAATAAATCCAAACTGGGGAAGTGTGGTATACAAAGTCAGACTTCATCCATAAGGTCAAACAAACCACAGCCACGCTGCCCAGTGGCACGCTACGAGTGCCCTCACTGACCTCCCCAAGGAGTCTCTCGCCCAGTGCTGACTGGGCATTCCTCCTGCCGCCTGAGGCCCGGCTGTCTTTGTGTCAATAAAACTGTGCTATAATGATTTTTGATGCTCACACTCGGAAGTTGGCAGTTTGAGTCATCCTGATTAGACGCAGCAGTTTTAGGCCAGCTTTGAATCCACTCTGAAATCAGTGCGATAACACTGACAACAACAGCCGACAGGGTAATCTACCTGGCATATGTTGATACTCACAGCCAAACTGCATTTAATTCTCTATCTAAAAACAAAAAACGCCAGTTTGCTTGTAAATATAAAAAGCTTTTAGTAATTTATAGTCAATTGATCTGAAAACCTTCATCTTGTATTATACTATAGGTTTTACATTTGTTTCTATTTCTGACCGAATCAGAAAATAAACGTGCTACCCATCAGTCAAGTGTGAACAGTGAGGTCGATGAAACGCCAAAGCATCTGCACCAAGTATGGAGATTGACATCAACACGTCATAGGCAATGAAATCTGAGAGGCGGTGCCACATGGTGGGGAAAAAAAAACAATACAGCAACAGTACACTGTAAACAAGATCGGAAATAAACAAAGAGGACTGTAAAGCTGTGATCAGTACCTTAGTAAGCTTAGGTAACGTGGCTAAGGCGCTCATTAACTAGGTTTTACTGAGACGAAGTCATGTTTTTGTTTTATCTTTTTAAAAAAAACTTTTCTTTGTTTTGTGCTTTTAGGGGAGAGGACACAACTCGCACATAATAAAAGTACAGCCAAGTCTTATGACGTTTGTTTCCAAAACCTGAACCACAGCTAGCGCGCGCGGCTGTCGGTCTAGTTCCGCCCACGTAGCTGCTTCAGTTACAAGCTTCTCCGGGATGCATTAACGGGTGGTAAAACCCAAACCGAAGCCAGCGTTTGTATTAATAAGTATATCGGTTAAGGCTTCTCTTAAGTACCAACCTATATACCTACCCACATTAATCCCATCTTTGGTCACACTCGGATATAACAGCGCCATAACACACCAAACCTTTTATTTGGAGTTTCCCGCGACTGCCTGTGATAAATATTTCGATAACACGTCATTTTATCACTGACAGGAATACCAGGTCACTGGACCAAAGATATACTTGACGAGTTACAATGGCTATTAATTAACAAAATGTTATGTTTTAGTTTCAATTTTGAAAAGCAAGCAAATCCACAATGTTTTTAGCGCAGTTTATTTAGCAACCTAGCAGTAAACCATTGTCTCAAAAGACCCGGCTGGTATGTGATGGAATTTACAGCTAGCAAGGTGGCTAACTATAACCAGCTTGTTCCACTTAACGGTCTAACCAAACTCCGACGTGCGTGAGACATCTAATCCGCATAAGAAGAAACAAATTAACACCAAGTAACGCAAAACGGATGACAGCTTGCCTAACCATCGCTCGGAGAGCTGGAAGCCTGTGAACATATGACAAAAGCTGACCAGCGAGGCTCGACGTTGCGTCACTAAAGCCACGCGGTCAACTAGCGTTAGCACCCGGCAAGCGGACGAGCCTCAGATGCGATTTCATTAAAACTCTAAACATGACACCTAATAAAAATGGTAATTTAAGCCGTCTAGAACGCCAACCTTGCCGCTGGCGGTGCCGCCGGAGACGCCGATCAGAAAAGGCTGTCGAACAATGTTGGTGTTCTCATCACGGTCCCTAAGAAGCGTCTCGCTGTCCCCGGCCATACTTGCAATGTGCCGTTAGAGCAGCTGTGCTGAAGGGTCGTTGTAGCGGAGCTCCTCCCACATTGTCGCCCTAAATTTTACACACGCGCAGTTTTAATTTAACCTTAGAAATAATGATATTTTTCTATAAATGTTCAGACATATATTCACATATTTGAGTTTTAGTTTATTTCTTTAATGTAAGAATTTTTCCTTTTTTATGGTTCACAGCGGAACTGTCCAATGACCGTTTACGTTCTAAAGGTAAGCGTTCCACAACGTCAACATGCTCCGCCCCTTGTCTGCGTCTGCGTAACTACAAAAATGGTATCCAAACAGTAAGGTTTCTTATCTTTAAAGCTGCGTTTAATGTGTGGATTCCTGTACGTGAGTGTTTTCAAATACTGAAACATAAATCAAGAGCAACACAAATAACTATGCGCGGACATTTGGTGTTGCTGAGTCATCCAAAGTTTTAAAGTTTACCGTTTATCATAGTGTTACAGTTAGGGTAAAAGAGCCGTTATAAATATGCTCCAGAGACTCGCTTGGCTCTCGCGACGGCCCGCTGCTGCTCCTGTCGCCGCGGCGGTCCGGTGCGTCTCTACGGGTTCGGTGGACATCACGATCCCGCTTAACTTCTGGGCTGGGAAAAGGAGGACAATCCAAGAGAAATGCAATAAGGAAAGTGTTTACGAGCCTGCAACGGGTAAGCCGCACATTTATTGATTCTTGTCACCCAACTGGACTTTGACCACTGTGCGAAGATGTTTAATGGTGTCTCTCTCTATTCTGTAAGGGAAAATAATGTGTTTTTAACGGAATTAGTTTGATTTTCTTCAAAAGACATTTGTAGTTTGCCCTCCCCGTGTGACGCTTTCCAGCAACACAACCCTTTGACATACTGATCCACATATGTACATCACGTGATCACAGCTGCACGCTTCCCTTAGCACTCACTTGTTGCTCTCAAGCAGCGTCAGTGGAGCACAATCAGGGGACCACTTCATTATTTATTTATTTAAATCTTGTTTACCTGGATGATCTATCTTACTGTTGCATGTTTCACTCTGCAGGGCGCGTCTTGTGCCATCTGGAGCCATGTGGTACTGAGGAAATTGATCAGGCTGTCAGTGCTGCCAAGTCGGCCTTCGACCACTGGAGCAAAATGTCAGGGATGGAGAGGGCGAGGGTCATGATCGAAGCTGCTCATATGATTGAGGTATTTGTGCTGTTTATTTACAGTCGTCATCAAAGTTATTCATACCCTCCAATTAAAGAAAAGGCTAAATTAACTATAGTAGTTAAAATAACAAGAAACTAAAGAAAAACTAATAATAAATAAAAATTTACAGAATTATAATTCAGTGAAACAAGATGTTGCTTTTGAATTGTGGCTGGAAATAATAATTACCCCAAAAAATAAAATACCTAATTAAAGTGATTGCCTCAAAGTGTTGCTCAACACAATTTTAGCTTCGAAACCCTATCATGCCTGTTTACTTGTTTTGTTTTTTGTCAGTTTGTTTTTAACATTTCTTTCAAACCAAAATTCAAAATCAGTGTCATGATTTTCATAGAATTTTTTATTTATTGTTCCTTTAGTCAATTTCAACTGATTTTACTGACAGCTGATTTTTTTTTTCCTTCTTTAATTGGAGGGTATGAATAATTTTGAGGACGACTACATTTCAGAATATTGAGCGAAGTCCAGTCAAATTCAAGTTGTTCCTTGTTATATTGCATCTAAACACATATTTAAAAAATACATCATTTGTCCCGGTATTCATGCACAGAGCAGGAGAGAGGAGATAGCTGAAATGGAGACGGTCAACAACGGGAAGTCCATCACAGAGGCCCGTCTGGATGTGGACTCTGCTAGACTGTGCATAGAGTACTATGCAGGACTGGCCAGCACTTTGGCAGGTTAGTACAACTCCCATAGTGCCCCGAAAAGGCATTTATGCCTCTCTGTGTTTTTGTTTTGTGGGGGCATTTTCTATTTTGTTTCATTACAACATGAATTTTTTATAGGTATGTTTTAGGGTTTTATGTTATAGATCCTCACAAAAAGCCAGATTGTTGTGTAATATTCTAACATGGTTTGAGGAAAAGTTCTCCAGGCTTTCTTACGGACTTTGGCAGTTTTTATTTGGACATTGGCTGCTTTTTCACTCACTTTCAGTGCAGTCCTCCTGTCAGAGAAATATATTTTTGGTTGGTTTGTTTGTTAAGCAGTTAAAAAAAAAAAAAAGAGAGACCAAACTCAAAGGATGCATTAGTGGTCTGTTTACCGGTAACAGAAAAGCCTATTTTGCATTGTAACTTTTGGCACTTTGTTGCTAGAAGCTGCCTGCAGAAACATTTCACCCCCATTTTCTGGTTTCATTTGTGAAAAATGCAATAGATGACAGTTTGAAAGACTAAATGGTATTTTTGTAACTCCAGAAGCATCTTTTAAGTCATGTTTCAGGTCTTTGGTGGATTTTTTTCTTTTAAATTAATTTAGTTTTTTCCTTTTTTAAAAAAAATTAAGGATATAGTTTGCAGAGCCTGTTCATCTGCTGCTTATAGAGTAGTTTTTAGGTTTGTTTGACACTTCAATTGGCAAATTTACAGACTATATATATATATACAGACTTTATATTATATATACATATATATATGTACATATATGTCATCTTCCAGGAAGAAATGGGGTTAGGGGAAAATCTTGAATGATCGTGATCAGCAATCTGGTGAAATCAGATTAAAAAAAAACACCAGTAGAACTCATGGCTACATTTTCACACAAATATGAAGGGAACTCAAGGGATTGGGACTGAACAGCTGTGCAGCCGTAAGAAAACCAGCTATCAGTGAGGATTACCAAGAAAAACGCTTCAATTAGCTAGGGAGCATAAAGATTGGATTCTGGAGCAATGGAGGAAGGTCATGTGGTCCGATGAGTCCATATTTGCCCTGCAGAGTGACGGAGGCATCAGGGTTAGAAGAGCGGAGGATGAAGTGTGCAGCCATCATGCAGAGTGCCTACTGTACAAGCTTGTGGGGGAAGCATGTGATCTGGGGTTGTTAAAGCTGGCCAGCTCCAGGCTCAGCAATATTATCCAAAGAATGCAAAGTGTCCAAAGAATGAGGTCAGCTGAGTACTGAAGGAGCAGGTTAGTTTAGTCCATCTTCACTGATAGCACCACCATATTCCAAGATTTCCAAGATGACAATGTCAGCATTCATCTGGCTCAGATTGGGGGGGGGGGGGGGGGCTCAGGGAGCATGAAACAACACATGACTTCAATACAAGACCTTAGAGAACAATGAATGCAACACTGGATAGATATAAATGTGACATTGGACTGGTTGCGTTTTCCTCAAAAGTACGCTGCTGTTGGCCCTGGTATCGGCCCACCAACACTTTGTAGTAGACGTGGTGCCTCTGAGCCTTTGGCTGCAGGGATCCTGATGGCTGACACTCTATTTCGTGCTCCTCTGCCCTCTAATGTTTCTGTTTAAGTCGATCCTCACATCTTTGTGCTGTTTTTGTGGTCTCTAACATGCATTCTGTCTGATCATGTAAATCTGCTTCTCAGGTACCAGGGTTGCTGTGTTCAGACTACGGATCTACCGATACAGATTTTTTGGGACCAATACTGATATTTTCTCATCAGCCTCAGCTGATGTTCAAAACAACCTGCCGATAGTTGAGGCTGCTGCTGCATTTGACTCCCAATTAATATAACGAAGGATACAATAAAAGTAATCTTACAACTCTTTTAATATAATAAAAGAACAAAGCACCTCAAATACATATATGAAGAAACAGTGCACTTGTAAACAAATATTGATTAGAAACATTATCAAAGATACTTTATTGATCCCCGAGGGGAAATTTATGTTTCAGTGCAACCTGTCCAAGACACACAAACAAAACATATAAACAAGACAGGATCAGGCAGACCGTGGCCACGCAGCCCTTTGCAGGGCGCACCTTTGCAGATATGGAAAACGATAACATGAGGAAAGGTGGGCAGGTGGTAAAAAAGAGGTCTCCAAACTCTCCACGAACACAGGTGAAAAACTTGGACAAAAAAAGACACACCATACAGATAAGCACAAACTCACATGGCCGGCGGGGAGGGGATTCCTTCCAAACAGCAGAGCGAGGACGCGCTCAGGCATCCTGCCAGCTCGGTCGGTCGTGGCCCGTCATCACAGCACCTGCTCTTAGTGACCCAGCCTGCAGCTAATCTCTCTCTTCCCTTCCAGCTTGGTTTTGGTTTGGTCCAGACACTGACCTGCTTCCACATTACACCCCTGACTCTCCACCTTCACACGCTGCACACACCATTGTTCTTCATTACAGATCTTTAATCTAATAAATACATACTTAATAGCATCAACGTGTCCGTTTCCCTGTGTTTTTGTCACGGCCGACCACGCAGGTCATGACACCGATTGAAATGATGCCACAGCAAATGTATGTTGTAAACACAGCTGAAATCCAACAAAATAGAGTGTATGTTTTCCCCCTGGGGGGTGTGGGGGTCAATACAAGCCAAGCTTATGATGACACTCTGTTTTCCTATATAAAGGCCAGCATGTCCAGTTGCCAGGTGGATCCTTCGCCTACACCCGCAGGGAGCCTTTGGGAGTGTGTGTGGGCATCGGAGCTTGGAATTATCCCTTCCAGATCGCTGCTTGGAAGTCGGCCCCGGCCTTGGCTTGTGGTGAGGGGTTCTTCTGTATCTGACTGCATGTCCAAATTATGTTTGCTTGTCTAAAAAATGTCAAGAAGTAATAACTCTGCACATCTTTCCATTTTTGGTGATTAATCGTTGAATTCTTCTAGTTGTGGCTCATTCACTGCAGCTGTAGGTATTTTGAAATGACAGATGATGGAATTTCACCCATAGATGGCACTAAATTAAAGTGCATGGGACTTGTCTTTAATACGCATCCTGGTTGATTAAATGAGTTAATTATTTTTTGTTTTCTTTTGTCCATCATCTTTTTTACAGGTAACTCCATGGTGTTTAAGCCATCACCAGTGACACCTGTGACAGCAGTCTTACTGGCAGAGATCTATGCAAAGGCTGGAGCTCCAGATGGGCTGTACAACGTTGTGCAGGGCAGCCAGGAGACCGGCAGCCTCCTGTGTCACCACCCTGATGTAGCCAAGGTGTCTTTTACAGGAAGTGTACCTACAGGAATAAAGGTCTGTAGTGCCGCACGCCTCTGGAGATTAAGAAATGTCACTGTCAGTAATTAGCCAGAATCATGAACTGGGATATCCTTCTGTCTCCCCTCAGATTATGGAAATGGCATCAAAAGGGGTGAAGCCGGTGACTTTGGAGCTTGGGGGGAAATCTCCTCTGATCATCTTTCAGGATAGTGATCTGGAGAACGCCGTGCGGGGAGCTCTCATGGCCAACTTCCTGTCTCAAGGACAGGTAGAATCTTTATTTCTTATTTACACATCTAACCCAAATCTGGAAACATCAGTTCTATAGATTACACACAGTTTTGTGTGATTCACTTACAGGTTTGCAGCAATGGTACAAGGGTCTTTGTGCAGAAGGATGTTATGCCTGAATTTGTGGAGGAGGTGGTGAAGAGAACCCAAGCAATCTCAATAGGAGACCCTCTGTTAGAGAGCACCAGGATGGGAGCACTGGTCAGCCAGCCACATCTACACAAGGTCCTATCATTTGTTGATCAAGCAAAGAAAGAGGTAGATTTCATTTACTTTGCATGTTCCGTTTGTGCGGTTTTTGTTTTTAGTCTCAGATTTTAACTTCTGTCACTAGGGAGCAAGGGTGTTGTGTGGAGGAGAACCTTTTGTCCCATCAGATCCCAAACTCAGGGGTGGATACTACATGACACCCTGTGTACTGGGTAAGCCTTCCATATTGTCTGAAGTATATGCTGGGCTATTATTTAAGTAGAATCATGCAATTTTCTCAAAAAATAATAATAACAATAAAAATATATATATATACACACTACTCACAAAAAAGTTAAGGACATTTGGCTTTTTGTATGATGTCAGATGAATCTAAAATCTACTACAAACCTTTCCAGGTGAACTGAATTACACTTTCTTTAAACTTTTTAATGCACACGTACATTGTTCAATGGTTAAATATTTATTCTGCATCATTCTGTTCTCCAAAAAACGAAAGTTGAATATCCCTAACGTTTTGTGAGTAGTGTGTACAAAATCTACCATCAGTTGTGCGTACACAAACATAAAAATGTTAATGATTAATAACTTGTCATGTGTTAAGTGTTGTCTTTTCTGATGATGCTGACGTGTTGATGAACAGGACCGTTTATTTACAAGCTGCCACTGAGCCAAAACATTTGTGGTCAATTATGGTTGATACTTTTATTTTGGAGGGTTGAGTTAATCCCTTTGTTTAAAAAAAAGAAAGAAAAAAAAAGTAATAATAAGTATTCAAGTATTTAAACATTGGACAGTTGTACATTTGCATTCAAAAGTTTAGAAAAAATCCAGTTAAGTTCATATGTAAAGTTTATAGTGCAATTAAGTATCCAAAAGTTTTTGTCCATGTGCATATACTGTATGTACACAGTATACAGTCATCCTCAAAATTACTCATACCCTCCCATTAAGAAAAACCTAAGTTCAAAATAGTAATACAAATAACAAGAAACTAATAATAATAAATAAAAAAATTGTGGAATTATAATTTGGTGAAATGAAATATTGCTTTTGAATTGTGGTTGAAAATAATAATAAAAAACAAACAAACAAAACTGTCCCAGACAAATTGGAGCACATTGCTCATGAAGTGGACCAACATACCTGTCAACAGGTGCAGAAGTCTTTTTGAACATTACAGAAAACACCTGATTGTAGTGATTGCCTCAAAGTGTTGCTCAACAAAATTTTAGCTTTGGAGCCCCATCATGCTTGTTTTATTTTTTGTCCGTTTGTTTGTAATATTTCTTTTGAACCAAAATTCAAGATCAATGTTATGATTTTCATATAATTTTTATTTAATATTACTTTTTTCAATTTCAACTTACTTCACTGACAAATGATTTTTTTTTTCCTTTTTGAATTGGAGGGTACGAATACCTTTAAGGACTGTTGTGTGTGTGTTATATATACATATATATATATATATACATATAGAGCTATAAGAAACCTAAGCCCATACAACTTGTATATTTATTTATTCATTCATTCATCTATTTAGTGCAAAAAATGATGGCTTATGTGGAAAAGACAAAAATGGAAAAGACAATATCAGAATAACTGTTAAATAAATACATGAGTAAATCACAAGTTGTATGGGCCCAGGTTAGTTATTGCAATATTTAAAACAAAGTTTGGGTTAAACTAAAAAGTCCCGGTATTGTGGCATGCAAATTTAATTAATTCAACTTACCAAATATGTTACTGTGATGGGTCACTTTGATCATTCAGTGCTTTTTTTCATCCCTGTTACCCATTTCTCCATAACTCTCCTTCCATATTCAGGCCTTCTTTCCATTGCTGTCTCACCACCACGAGCCGTGTTTTGTTTTCAATCCAAGAGTATGAGTTGTCCGATGGTAAACCCAGTTCTGTAAACACTCTCTCGTTTACTTTCCCATAGTTGACTGCACTGATGACATGACCTGCGTGAAGGAGGAGATCTTCGGTCCAGTCATGTCGGTGTTGTCCTTTGAGACAGAAGAGGAGGTTCTGCAGAGAGCCAATGATACCACCATGGGTCTGGCTGCAGGCGTCTTCACCAGGTTAAATAGTTAGTGCTGGTTCCAAAAACTGTGATGTATCAGTGATTTAAAGAAGCAAACTGATCTGTAGTTTTGTGTACAGGGATGTGAGGCGAGCGCATCGCGTAGTTGAGCAGCTCAAAGCTGGTTCCTGTTTCATCAACAACTACAACATCACTCCTGTGGAGGTGCCGTTTGGAGGCTTCAAAATGTCGGGTAAAGTTCAAACATCAGGCTCCTTAACTGTTCCTGACCGTACTGGTCAACCGTTTTGATCATCAGGGCATCTTAGATTAGAAAACCTGACCTTTTTTTCATCTCATCTAAGCACGCATCCCTCCATATAACCGTGATTTAATACAACGCAGTCAAGAGAAGACATTTATCCTTATTATATTTTATTGTATTTTATGCGCTTTTATGTTTATTTTACTGTGAAGCAGTTTCTTAATGGACTATTTTCACAATTTATACATGCGTCACTCACGCATGCTCGCAACTGCCCTTGACGGTCAAATAGAATAGAGACTGGTCTTAATGGGGTTAATTACAACGATGCCGGACATTTTGTAACCTTCTGGAGCTGTTGTCTCTCAGCGCCTTCCTTATTTCCACAGAAAGATTATAGTCCACATCTTTGAGGTCATCAGACACCAACAGGAGGCTGCAGAGCGGGTGTTGGAGCGAAGGTGTCCAGTTTTAACATGGGGATGCATGGGAAACCAGTAAAAACGTATTTCCCATCTAGGAGAGTTGCCCCCTCGTTAAATAAAGCAGTCAGAAAAACAAAGTGTCCAGAATCGTTGTAATTAACCCCATAAAGACCAGTCTCCATTCTACTCCAGTGGAATTCCAAAGTGTATGCATAAATAACAAAAAAGGGTCCATTGTGCTATACAGTCCTCAAAATTATTCATACCCTTCAATAGGGATGGGCGATATGGACTAAAAAATGTATCACAATAATTTATGTTTTTGATACGATAAAAACTATCAGCCTAATTATTTATATTATAAAACTCACTACATTCTGTCTTGAGAACCCTAAAATAATAATAAAAGGCACTAAACTACATCAACTATGTTCAAGTAGTACAACTGTATTGTAAAAACTGTAGTGACACCAAACAGACATGTATGAAATATGAGAACAAGTTAAACATTTACATAAATGGTGCATCAAGCAAACTTTATATATATATATATATATATATATATATATATATATATATATATATATGTGTGTGTGTGTAAAAACTAACTGATAAAATGAATTTATCGTTTTTTATCCTGAGATGACTAATTATTACTATGAGGAATTTCTTCAACAATATATTGCACACAATAACAAGAAACTAAAGAAACTAGTAAATAAAAATTTACAAAATTATCATTTACTGAAGTAAAATATTGCTTTTCAGATGTAGTTGAAAATAATAATTAAAACAAACAAAACTGTTTCAAACACATTACAGTACCTTTTCCATGAACAGTGGACCAACATACCTGTCAACAGGTGCAGACGTCTGATTGGTTGTTACAAAAAACACCAGATTACTGTGATTGCCTCAAAGTGCTGCACAACAACATTTTAGCTTCAGAGCTCCATCATGCTTATATTTATAGCTTTTTTTTATATAGCTTATATATTTCTGTTAAACCACAATTAAAAATCAATGTCATGATTTTCAGAACATTTTATTTACTATCACTTTTGTCAGTTTCATCTAATTTCACTGACAGCTGATTTTTTTTTTCTTCTTTCATTGGAGGGTATGAATAATTTTAGAGGTGACTGTAAATAAACTTGAACTGAATTATGTTCACCAGGAATTGGGCGGGAGAACGGCCAGGTGACCATCGAGTACTACTCCCAACTGAAGACTGTGTTCGTGGAGATGGGAGACGTGGACAGTCTCTTCTAGACCACACAAGCGTTGACACAGATATCCTGGACTGGATCGTCTCTGCCGTCACTCAGGAGAATACTGCAAAATGTTTGTGACAAAATTATGAAGACTGGGCCTTGATCAGTTGTTTAGAGAAGGAAAACGGAGCATGAAGGGATTTTTCTAAGTTGCTAAATCATTTGTTTGTAAATCAGTTTTTAGTTACTTTAGTTTATTTTCATTTCTTACTTGTATTGTTGCCATATTGCCTTAGTAAATTTAAAAATATTTGAAAGATTTCTACAACAAAACAAAATAGTGTTTATAATCAAACTTTATTTCTTGAACATATACCTCAAATATTTTTTACTTATGTAATACTAACAAATGAAGTTTTTGCACAGAGTATCAATTAAATCATGAAGACAATCCATGTAAATCTAAATGAAAACTACAACTGTGTCTTGTTAAAGCAGTTTTGGGAGGATAGGAGAGCATCTAACATGTTCTGCAACCAAATAAACTTAAAGTGAACAAGAAGAACAATAGTCGTAAATAATACAATGGAAAAACATTTCTGCCGTGTTTGTTCTCGTCACTTTGGTTAAATTCTTCTTTTCTTCCTTGACAGATTTTTGGTTCCTGCTTTTCTCTAAGATAGACAAAACAAAAAAGAGCAATCACTGTTTTGTAGGTGTGAAACTATCGTGTTATTTCTGTAACCTGAACCAGAACAGTGTAATCCTGCCGGTAAGGAAACAGTGCTGTACCTTTGCCAATGGTTTCCTCGGTTTCTTGAACTGTGCAGACTCTGAAGGAAAGTTAGCAGTGTAAACACGACAGTTGTTCAGCTGAACCATCTGGTAATCAGAACTGCACACGCTACCTACCATCCTCAGAGGGATGATCCTCTTCAGCAAACCCTTTCTTAGGAAGATCCTGTGCAAACAAAAGATTTTACTGTAGTAAGATAAATTCCGTTTTTTGTCTACTGTAGGAACTGTATTTTAATCTTGTCTCCGGACCCCCACCTTCGCCATTTCCCTCTCTGGTGGAACCTGTTCTGTCTCGCTTAAATAGATCCCTTTCTGAAGCTTCTCCACCTGGCTTTGTTCCACGGACACTTTGACTTTCAGTGAGTGGAAGGCTGTGTGCACCTCGCCAACTTTGAAGTGCACAGGCGTTCCTTCAAACCACTGCTGGTCACACACTCCCTCCTTGAAGCCAGGCGGCTGGTAGTCTGCAGGGGTGACTGAAAGTAGAGCAAATGAAAGACACAATCATTATGCAACCCAGTGTCTAAAACTGATTAATTTATCCTGTCAACTTTGGTTCAGGAGCAAAACAACGCTTCAACCACACTTCTGATCAGCTGGTGGGTGGCATTATACCTTCTTCACCTACTCAGGAGTGCTCATTTCCTTCTCTTAAACCAGGGGTCTGCTACCTTTACAATTCAAAGAGACATTTTTTGCCTCAACCCAGCTAAATAACAGTTATTTAGAGCTGAAAATTTTCTATAGCCTTTTGAAAAAGACAACTTATCCTATTTTTTAATAAATACTTACCATAAAAAATTACTACCATTTTAAAGGAATCCGTTTTATTTCTACTTTTAGGTCTTAAAATTTAAAAAAAATTAGCAAAAAGAGGATACACACATTTTCTTCAGTGGGATTTAACTATAAACAAAAGGTAAAATAAATGCATAAAAATGTAGATATTTGTGGGAAATTATGTGAAAAAACACTAATTTACAAAAAAAATGATTTAAAAATATGTTACTGGTACTTTTAAAGGGTTCCTTCAGGTTTCAGCAAGTTAAATTTAAGACCTTTTTAAGGATGTTAATGAATTAAATTTAACTTTATGCATTACCAGAAACATTCAAGTGATCCTAGAAATTCAAAACCTCTAATTTTTAATAAATTTAGTAATTAAAGATTCCCTTGCATTAAAAAAGAGACTAAAACAATTCAGTTCTTAAACTGATATCAAAACTGTACCTTCTTAACCAAAGTAACCTTCCCAACATAACACTAATATCTGTCTATATAGTGTCATTATGTTTTGGAAATTTAACACAATTATTCGCCCAAAAAAAAAAAAAAAAAAAAGCTAAAATCTGCAAATTTTTCAAGTGTATATTTCAAAATATTAATTGGTACTTTATTATTTTTAGTCAAAGTTATTTAGAGCCATTGTGGAGGCCCAAAGAGCCAGTTTGGGCTCTGGAGCCGTGGGTTGCAGACCCCTGTCTCTTTGTTTCCTGAGTAAACTCTCAGTGCTGAAATGTGAAAGAAACAGTGTCTTACTCTCATCGTAGTAGTAGAGCTTCATGGTGAGGCAGACATTGTTTGGCAGGGAGTCCAGGTTCTGCATGAGCAGGAAGAGCTTCCTGATGAGCAGCACCGAGGCTCTTTTTGTTTCCTCAGACGTCACTTGCAGTGCTTCACCATTGTTCCTGTAGTTTTCACCACAAGTGGAAATCAGACAGCTGGCAAATATTGTGCCTATACAATAAATGCTAATTCTGCTTATTCTAACCTGAGTATATCCATCTCTGGTCCCTTTTCAGTATACCTGAAGTTGAACCGATAAGACTCAATGATGCGCTACAGAATAAGAAAAATAGCTTAATGTTTGCAAATCACATGATTTATAAACATTGTGACTGGAAGTTACGGTAAATCCTAGGTGTTTATTATAAAACAGAGCTTACATTTGGGTCTTCTGGATTTCTGTAGACCTTCAGGAAACAAAAACTTGTCAGTGTTGAAACCTTAGTTGGGTTAGTATATTAACGCTACATTATTCTGTATTGATTTAATCAGCTTACCCCAATGAATATAACCTGGAGCTGTCAAGAGTACATTTGACAGTAAAAATAATGTTAAAAATCAAAGCGGAAGACTGCATAAAATCTTTCAAATCAAATTTAAAGTAACCAGGGGAATAATTAACTTACATATTGCTTTTCTAATGCATCAAAGCAGCCCATCATCCTAGATAAATAATACATGAAGTCGAAAAGACAAGGCGGTGTGGAGATGAGTTGCCCACCGCAACTATTACTACAGACATCTTGTACTGGACAAGAGTAAGCATACATTCAGCAATAATAAGGAAGAAAAACAAAATATATTCACCATTTTACAACTTTGTTGGCACCAGGGGTGTTGCAGTTCTCACGCAAAATCTTGATGCACAAATCTAGTAAACAAATAACAGTAATAATCCTGTAAAAACCATGTGTCCACCCTCTATGGTTTACAGAAAACGCTGATCCCTTCATGTGCAAAAATAAAACAATATTCCTGTAATTATTCCACACCTAAAAAGGATGTCTCTTTAAGGAACGAGCAGAGAAAGTCCCAAATATCTGGGCTGCTTGTGGTCCTCTGTGCTCACCTTCCAGATACCTGGATCTGTAGGCATATTCCGGGAAAATCCCTCTCAGATAAGTGATGGAGGACACAGCCACTGCCATCATCCTCTTGACGAAGACCAGAGACTCTTGCTCGGACTTTAGGTCACTTGGGAACAATCCTGTCCACTAAAGGAAAGGAAAGGAAAGGAGAAAAGAAAAGAAAAGAAAAGAAAAGAAAAGAAAAGAAAAGAAAAGAAAAGAAAAGAAAAGAAAAGAAAAGACGCCTATTGACTTCATGGCCACACGGTGTCGCAATTGTCTAAGTTTAAGTCTTGAAAATTATTTTCTCCCAATATAAAAACATGCTTATTTATAAAATAAATAAAAATCGTTTGTGTGTTCAAACCTTAGCAGTTTCCTCCTTGCTCCCCCTGATGCACATTTTTCCAGCTGCCATTGTTCCGTCTTTCTAGTCTTGGCTGTCAAATACCTCCCTCCGATGCTAACGGTTAAACTGGCTAACAAGGTGAGCCAACATTAACATTTAATCGCTAATGGATTGTCTTTATCAAGTGATATTTATGGTACTTCCCTCTAAATTAGCGGGATTTTATTATCGTTGTTGGGCTATTCCAAACCGTCTGTGTCGGTCCTGAGCCGGGAGGTTGCAGTTCCGTTAATGAGCCAGAGCCAGAGACGTGATGACGTCATGGATAGTTTTTTCCCGCCCAAAATATTAATAGTAAACTGCGCAGGATGTAAATATACCACACAAAAACCGAGAAATTATCTTTTATATTCCAGTTTACTCGGTTTGAATACATTGAGAGGACTGTTTGCCCCAAAACACATTAATCTTAGGTACCTTAGGGATGTGTATATATTACTATGGTAAAACACTGACATTAAGTAATAGAGAACTTCTCAACAAGGGCATAACTAATCACAACTACAAGGTTCATCTCAATGAAACAGTAGGCTGTCTGTTGAGTGCTCACTTCACTTCCCTATCAACTGAAACAGATGTAATCTGTTATTGCGACAGTTAGATGTAACTATTATCAGCCATAATTAATGTTAAATTTGGATTTTATATGCAGGTAACAGGGCTCTTGCAGGTTTCAGCAAGTTAAATTTAAGAACTTTGAAATAATTTTTAAGACCAACAAGATGCATTACCAGAAAAATTCAAATAATCCTAGAAATTCAAAACATTTTACTTTATTAATTTATTAATTAAAAAATTCCTTGCATTAAAAAAAAAGACTAACACAATTCAGTACTAAAACTTCCTAACCAAAGCAGCCTTCCAAACATAAAAGACATGAGATTTTTGATAGAAAAACTAAGAGAGAAAACTTTAAACCGTAAAAACTAGCTCCCACCTTGTAGTTTCATTATCAAGCCTCCTAGAAAGACGGACAGTCATCTTCTGATTTCTGGTTTTATTAGGCATATTCTACGTTGCCAACACTTCTTGGGAATGGATACAAATAAAAAATTTAAGACTTGTCTAAATCAAATCTAAGACCTTGGATGAATATCTGGCTGTTTTTAAGAAATTTTAAGGCCTTAAATTTAAAGTTTAGAGTTTTAGATATTTCCAAACCTTGCAAGAACCCTGAAGTAATGATAGACGATTGGGACTTCTTGACAAAGTCGAGAAAAGGTCTGATAACACTTGATAAATCTATACATTCATTTTTCTGTACCACTTACTCCAATTCAGGGTCGTGGAGGGAACTGAAGCCATCCCAAGCAGCTGACAGGCAGTCAGGTTACACTCTGGACAGGTTGCTAGCTTATCGCAGGACCAAACATCTGAGACATTGTTTAAAAATGACATGACTACGAGTAGATACAGGTAAAGAAATATACCTTTATCATTGCTATTTTTAAAAAATTGGAGGCAACATATGTCATAAAAACATGCTTTCCTTGATACCTTGCAAACATTACCAGTGATGTGAAACATACTCCTTGAATCCCTTAAGTGTTTTGACATCTTTATTTAGATTAAATAACTTTTGTGGTTCACTGTAATAGAAAAAATAAAATAACAAAAACATGCAACTTAAGCTCAGATGGTCTGGCTTTGTTTCTGTAAAAATGTTTGTAAGATGCCTTGTTTCTTAACAACATGATGAACCAAAACGACATTTACCTCTGCTCTGTCAGATAGTGACATCATCATACACTACCACAGCATAATTACACAATTACACACTTTGGTCTGAGTACAGTGCTCACTCTACACATAACCGAACACACACAGCACGCTGACATCAAGCAGGCGCAGCTGCTGACCTAAACATAGTTGGAAATGTAATCACAAAATGAAATCTCCTACAACAGACAGCAGACGAATGTCTTGGGTTTATTACTGCTTGGAGAAGAAATCTTTGCTTTTCTGGACGTCGGGCTTGATGGTGTCACTTCCTGGTTTCCAGCCGGCTGGGCAGACTGAAAAGATAAGCCCGTAATGAGTCCTGGCCGGTAGATGAAACAGTAAAGATGTGCCAGTGTGATGCACATGAACAGTTAAGTTGCACATGTAAAGCCTGCCTAACTTGGGGTTTAGGGAGAAAATATCATGTGTTTAAACCAGATTATGTTGAATCAATTTCTTTTGCCATAGTAAAAGAAGTTTATATGAACTGATTACACTGGTCTTTATGTTTTTTTTAAGAAGAATCTCATTAAAAACCTCATTCAAACATTTAGAAATGTGTTAGAGATTTACCTTCTCCGTGCTTGTCAGTGAACTGAAAGGCTTGAACCAAACGTAAGGTCTCCTCAACAGAGCGTCCAACTGGGAGGTCATTGATGGTGATCTGTCTCAGGTTCCCTTTGTCATCGATGATAAACAGACCTCTAAAACATATTAAAAAAAACAGCATCTATGCATAAATATCAGGAAAGTCAGTGATGCTGGCATCAAGCATCTTTAGCTATCAACCCACCTGTAGGCGATCCCTTCATCCTCCTTCAGGACTCCATAATCTGTGGAGATGGTGCGCCGTGTGTCGGATACAAGCGGGATCTTCATGGTACCCAGGCCACCCTGTTTACGTGGTGTGTTGGTCCTTTCAGGAAATAAAGAGGAAAATGTGAGCCTTTTCTATAGGTGAATGCACAAAAATCTCTGTAGGTGTTTCAGCTATTAAAGCCTGCAGGTACCATGCAAAATGAGAGAAGTGGGAGTCAACAGAGGCGGCAATGACTTCACAGCCGATCTTCCTGAATTCATCTGCAGCATCACTGAAAGCGATGATCTCAGTCGGACACACAAATGTGAAGTCCAGAGGATAGAAGAAAAAGACAACGTACTTTCCTGTATAAAGAGATGAAAATGGACTTTAAATGGTCTCATCAGTTAAATTATGGTCTGTTTAATGTGTATAAAAACCACTTCCTGCACCCGACAGCAGAGGTAGTGCTGTACCTCTATAGTCTGACAACGTCAGGTCCTTGAACTGTCCATCTGGCATCACCGCTTTCGCTGTAAAGTCTGGAGCTGGCTTTCCAATTTGCGCGTTGCCTGCAGCCATTTTCAGTCTGATTGGATTACAGAAGAAGGGAACAGTTGAGCGTGTGACACAAACACAACTTTGTCTCAAAATCACAGCCTGCATTGCTATTTATGGGTGCAAAGTTGTGGATGACACAGATGGAAACAAACTGTCACATAACACAAAAATTATCTTGTTTAATGAGTTTTTTCCATCCTTAATATATACTTTGAGGACATAAATACAATCTTAATTAAACAAATATATTCAAAAATGAAAAAATATTTAAATTCATTATCTTATCAACAATCAAATCACTCAAATACTTCAAGATTTGGATCCAGAAAAACATTCAGGATATTTGCTTTAAAATACCTCCAAAGATCTGTCTCAGTATTAATAAGATAGATATCAAATATTTCTCTGTTAACTGGATGTTCATCTCAGCAGCTCTGCATTTATTACTGGATGTGTGCGTTTAAAATAAATAAAGTTTTTGTATATTCATAAAAATGAAAATAAAAGCAATTTTTTGTATTAATTGTTTAAGCAACAAAGAGAATTATACAAGAGAGGAAGTGACGAGTGAAGATTTGTGTAGTATTTGCAAATGTGTATATATTTTGGGTAATTTACTAGGTTTATATAATTACAAATATATAACCAATTGTAACGAGGATATGGGGCTAGGTCAAACATTAAGTAATTAAGGAATATACAAACTTCTTCTTACTCATTTTGTACACGTTAGGTTTTATGACTACTTGAAGTCTTACTTTTGGTTTTATTTTGTTTTTCTTTACTTTGCCGACTTTGCTGTGATCAAGATAAATAATTCATTCAATATCAAAGATAGAAAATCAATGGAAAACTAGAGACGTTCAAGAATGCAATAAGAAGTAAAGTTTTAGCTCTTCTTATTTGAATTTTTTTGCTTTTGTTTGTGGGTTTTCTTTAAGTTCACAATCTTAACCTTGTCTTTTGGACTGTTTTACAAGATATTAACAAAAAAATGAGTAGTGACAGCAATAAATATAAAGCACTTACTTGCAAACCTGCAGATAAAGAGAATAAAGTTAAGTCATAAAGCATACCTCAGAAACATACAGGAGCCATAGGAGTAAAAAAAATGTAAAAATAAATAAATAAAAAGGCTTTTTAAAGGTTTGATTGCCCTAATGGCACCGAACAGTTCGAAAGGAAGTTCAGTTTATGGAGCTGATGAAATTCTACAATACTTACAGAATAAATCAAATAAATATTTGAGATGTGGCTATGTACTTCACATACATAACCCAGACAATTGAATCTGACCATTTAACCAGTTAGACCATTTAAATGTTTCGTGTGTTTTGGACTTAATGAAACACATAACATGTGGTTATGTTGGCTCAGTGTGTGTGAGATGGCACAACAATCATTATCCTACCTGCAGTCATCCAGGAACTCAGTCAAACCAAAAAGGTGGATTAGATATGCTGCATTTTTGGTCCGTGATTTATCATTTATTCTCAATTTTTTTATTTTATTTTAAAGGCTATAAACTGTACACATTTTCAAGGCAGGAAAGACAGAACCAAACCTCAGCTCAGCTAAATTCATCTACTCGCATTTCAGCTGAAAACCACTGAAACATGAAGCGTTTTTTCCACTTCTTCTCTCGGTTTACAGGTGTTTCCGCATATGGATAACAATAACTATATAGAGATGTATCTTGACATGCAGTCCGACTACATTTCAGGAATTTCACATTTTCAGTTCATTTTTCAAGGAAGCGTTTTTACGCACAAAAGCGTGTTCGACGAGTTGAAAGTAGTTGAAAGCAGCATCAAGTGGCATAAAATGTCGATATTTTCACATTTGAGATCAGAAAAACAAAGCTCCATCAACAAAAAACTAAATAAGTGATAAATCTTTTTTCTCACTCCGTCAATTTTTTTCTAAATGAGTGTCGCAATCACTTAAGAGAAAAAAAACCACTTGTTGAATTGAAAACTGCTTCACATACTCGAATAAAACCTTCTGCGTAGCTAACAATAAAACGGAACTCCATGAAAATTCAAAACGATTCTCAAAGGCACTTAAAGTACAGAAACTCATAATTTAAAGCATTTTAATGGCACATACCTCTGTAAGATTCACACAACACACCAACAGCAAGGGAGAGTGCAGAGGATGTCAGCCTCGGCAAGGGAATTTATAGCACGGCTAAATCTCGCGATAACATAGCAAAAACGTGAACACAGCTCATCTCAGTTCATTCCTTCGCTCGAGTCGACCCAGCATGACTTTGCAGTTTTCTTACCGCTTTTACAGGAATGAATGAGCTCTTGTGAAACTAAAAATTAGAGTGCGAGGATGTATCGAGAACAGAAAAACAGATGCAAAGAACAATTATAGGAAACTTTGATCATAATTAGATATTAAACTGAATTAAACCGAGTTATTAACTACCAGAAAGCTGTCGTATTTAAAGATTTTCAAGCACATGGGGATTTCAGAGTCATGAGGTTTCCTCATATGACTCATCCTCTTTCAGGATATGGAGTTAATCCATGGTCACCATGAACAAGCAATAAATAAAACTACTATGTATCCCACTGCGCTTCTACATTTCTTTGAAATAGTTGGTGTAATGAACAGTGCCAAATCTGAAATCATATATGAGCCACCATTTTCCATATGATGTTCCTGTGAAACTTTCCACACTTTTCTAAAACATCTTATTGCAACATAGTGTCCTTATCCAGTAAGCTGTAAGAGATATTTTTCTCTCTCGTTTCCTCCTTGCTCACCATTCCTATATATATATTTATGTACGAAGTGACTTGGGAGAGGAGCAGAACACATTGTTTGCACAGTTTCACATTCACATTGTTAAGTCTCTTGTGGTAAATGAAGAGGGAAGTTGAAAAAAAATTACTTTCTGTTCAGAGTGTCTGTTGTAGACATTGTTTGTCCTGCTTAAAAGGAAATGTTAATTCGCTAGTGTATTTTTGTTGTGTGTAAGACTGCTCATATATTGCCTCTCATTACCTTTTAATTAATATAACTTAATCAGAGACTAAACCAAAACAAAAAGGACCAAAAAAATGCTAACAAACATAACCATAGAAATCCCACAGCTATTAGTAGTTTACTGCTCCACTGTGTGTGCAAACTGTTCTGGTTTATAGCTGCATCTACTATGTCTAGATAGCACTGGTGCAGGTGCACCTCCAAGCACACTACCTGCCTCCAGCTTCTTCCAAATGGCATGAGCGAAGTCAGGTTGCATGTCATTCTCACAGAAATCATTTTCTTTAAACCTGTGGTGCCTGTTTGTTTTTTGTTTTTTTTTTTTATCAGACTGGGTGAGTTGGATAAAAGATTAGTCTTTTGGGGATTAGTTGCATAAAGCCTTTGTGACTTCTTTCCCCCAAATTGTGTTTTCAGACACAGGATGACTCAAAATAATCAGGCCAGTGTAACAAAATCTCACAATATAAGAGTCATATTAGATGCTGCCCAACATGCATTTCAGGTCTTAGTAGAGAAAAACTCTTCCCGAGTTGGACCAAAACCAGAGGAGTATTTTTAAAAAAATAAATAAATTCTTACAAGATAAAAACTAAAATTAATGAATACAGTTCTGCTATTAAAGTGTCACTTAAAATTCAGAGGTCATTTCCACAAAGAAAGTTAAGAGGGTCAGAAAATAGATTACCCCTAAAAACATCTTTTTACAGAGAATTTCAGGCATTTTTCTAAAAAAGCAGTAGCAACTTAAATATGTTATGTGCAACTTGAAACCTTAGTTGGACTCTATTCCAACTGACTAAAATGATAATAATTTTACATTAAAAAAAAATTGGAAATGGTGAAGTGTCATGTTATGATATTGTTAATGTTAATATCAATAATTTAAAAATGTTAACAATGAGCAACTTTATTGTATTTAGAAATTGTAAGTGATTTTCAAAATTTGATGCAGGCTACGTGTTAATTCAAAAGTTGAAATAAAGACAGAAAACTATCAGTAAGGGAGCTTTCCAGAGGATTTTACAATCAGATGATTAATTAGTGACCAGTGAGGGTGTCATGATTGGGTATAAAAGTGACATTCAGAATACGTGCGGACTTTCCCAGCAATGATGATGTGGCTTATCTCTTAGTGCCAAACCCTGTCATGAAATATTCTGTTTACAAAAGTACTTCTCAATGCAAAACTGAAAAAGAACAAAGGTCTTTCACTATTTACATTGCGTAACATTTTGAAACTATTAAAGGTGATGTGTGTTTTTTCACTCTTGCAAAACCTCAAAATTGATTCACTTCCTGACCTGTCCTCAGTGAGCGCTGTGCAAGTTATTTTTGTATGGGCCAAAGACCGTAAAAATAATGGACGTGGCATCCAGTCACGTCTGATGAGAGGAAAATGAAGCCAGTTGAACGATTCCCACCATCGCTATCTTGCTGTGTCGTCAGTGTCCAAGGCGCAAACTCTGCAGGAAAGGAGTGAAGCCCGGAAGTTAAAGCTAGGGCAAGCAACATAAAAAAAAAACACACACCACCTGAAACCACGTGCAGAGGGCAGGGACGTGTGCGCTGATGTTTTACAAACAGGTTAACGATAACAGCCGAGTGGATAGCTCGTTAGCTTGATAGTAAACAGCTGACCAACCATGTTTCTAAAAGCTTTAATCCACTCACCTCCAACTCCTTTTGCGGTGTAAAAAGTCCACACTGCAAACATCAACGCCTCCAAGACCTAATCCTTATCTGTTTTGTTTTTTTGGCGCAGTAGTTAGCAGTCCGTTAGCTATATTTGTTTACAGTGAGCGGCGCACAGGGGGTCACGAGGGGGACAGTTAGAGGGGAGGGACAGAGACGACACATAAAGGCATCGATTTGTTCTTTCTTTCTGTTGCGAATTACCAACCTGCCTTTTGGTGCGAATGGCAGGGGTTGGTGAGAGTTTTTACAGAACTGCTGCTCTCACAGAAGTCTGACTTTTTTCCCTCCTTTTTATAAATACATGATGTATTGACTACAGTCAGGATGGAAGGACCATTTCACCCAGTATAACAAAAGTGTATCTGAGCAGGATTACCAACCATGGCTGTAGTTCTTTCTTCATCCACTAGGGGTTGACTCTAAATCAGAGCAAATCCCTGTAGACTCCCATGTTAAAAAAGCCAACTTCACAGCAGAAATAAACATGTTTTAAGCCTGGTTCAAAAAATAACGGCAAGATGGCGACGGTGGGACACGCCCAACTGGCTTCAGTTTCCCCTCTTCAGACATGACGGATGCTACGTCCATTTTTTTTTTTTTTTTTTTTTTTTCTGTCTTTGGTGTCGTCACTCCCGGAAAATACTAAAATGGGCAGAGCAGTGCTGCTCTGAGCTGTGAAGCAAATGATTGACAGCCAAGCTAATGCTAACCGAGCTAATCCAAAGTGAACAGGAACAAACAAAGACAGGCGGTTTAAAGGTAAGACACGCTCAAACCTGCTGTTAACCGGCTAAAAACTGCCGTTGTGCAACTCTGCTACAGGCTGGGGCCTTCCTGGGAGCATGCAGGGAGCTAACTATTAGCCTCCACGGCTAAAATCAGCAGCACCCAGTCTGCCGCCTGTCAATCAAAAGGATATGCCCATAATTTTGTGTAATTTCAAGCCTATCATCTAAACGAATGAGTTATAAAATAATTCACCCCCTCACAGTTGACATGAAGGCAAACTTGACCTATTAAACCTAAAATGATTTTTCTGAACCAGGCAGTAAACATGTTTATTTCTGCTGTAAACATGTTTATCTCTGCTGTGAAGTTGGCCTTTTTAACATGGGAGTCTATGGGGATTTGCTCTGTTTTGGAGCCCCCAGACGATCAAGAAGGAACCACAATTAATTAACTTAACTTCCAGGCTTCACTCTTTTCCAGCGGAGTTTTCCCCTTTGTACACACTCAAAAATTGAGGTACCAAATTGTACTTAAAAGGGTACAAAGCTTGTTGCTGGGGGTGTTCCTTTTTGAAAGACATTTCTGTACATTCGGTCCTGGTCTATTTGTACCTTATCAAGCTTTATGAGTTAATAAAGTACAATTAAACTAATGAAAAATTATGAATAAAAGTCAATAAAATAGTGATTATGAAAACAATCAAAGATGCTAATAATAAATTAATAATTATTATATGAACATTAGGCCAAACACATACAAAATTATACAATAATTTAATTATTACTATGATTATTATGAAAATCATAATATAATATACTAAAATTATACTACTGTTTAGAAGTACTTCTATTTATAGTTATTGTACAAGCTACACACATTTTTAATGCTGCAGGTACCCTTAGGGTTGACATGGTACAAATTTGTACTTTATTTTACTTTGGACCTTTTTTCATAGTATATAGGTACACTTCTGGCCTCATAAAGACCAATATTGTACTTTTGAGAGAACATTTGTAAAAAAATGTACCTACAGGTACAGAAATGTTCCTGTCTCGTACCTCTATTTTTGAAAGTGTATGGACAGAGGCTGCATTAGATCATGCAACAAAATGGCAACCCTTTTAAGATTTTTCAGATGTTTTATTACTTTAAAAATGTGAACTGAAATAAGCTGCCACATGTTCACATGGGCATGAAAATAAATATTTAGAAATTGACAACAGAAACTCTAACTTTGTCTGTATTTCTACTTCGTATTGAAACAGCATGATATTGCATCGAATCGCAACCCAAAGAATTGAAATCAAATTGACTCAGCCTCATAACAATACCCAGCCCTAATAACGATCTATATTGGTATCTCAGAGGCACATCAGCAGAAGATCAAGTCTTTATTCTGTCTCAGTGCTTTCACAGATGACACCAGTGTGCAACTACTCCAGGTTAATAGCCAGCTTTATGGGCAAAGTCCCACTCAGATGTATTATCACATCTCCTTATTACAGAGAAAAGGTGTAAATGTATAAAAGAGATAAATGTGATTCATATTCCATCTTAATATACTGCTTTGTGTAGTAACAAACATCTTGTCAGGCACTTATTACTTTTCAAAAGGAAAAAATACTGTATAGGTAAAGTTATTGCCCTCTACAGTATTATACACTAAATTTCTGTAGTTTTTCAAATAATATTCCATCACTAAGTCTTAGTCATTATTTTATGGTCTAACGGGGGTTGTTTTCATCTCAAACAGCCCCCTCATCCCGCCTCCTCTCTCCACTGTCACCAAGCAATATGCTTGCACGCTGTTGCCATAGCGCTGCATCAAGGGCCAGATAAGAGGGGGGGACTCATAATAGCCTTTAGAGACACCTCAATGAGATAGTGATCAAACGCCGTCCTGTGTCCATCTTCTGTTCCACAATATCTGCATAATTACTGTATGTGCACCACTATTTCCAAAGCAGCCGGCTGTTTGAAGGGCACTAGAGGCACCATCATCCTGCTTTCATTCATACCCCCAACTCAGAATAACAAAACCGCTGTCACACTACTGTGATAGTGGTAGAAAAATGAATGAAATCATGGAGAGATCAGTGTTAGGAAAACATGGATTTATGTAGGTATTTATGTCAAGCTGTGCATCATGTTCAAAGGCCTCACATATACTGCTCTTTGAAAAGGTCTAAATATTTACCAGAGAGTAAATCTGTCCACTTCAGTGTTTTCTGTCATGGGATGGATGGACCCTATAACTGTTTCCACCCATCTATAAACCACCAACACATTCTGATGTTCAGTAGATCTCATCAGGAATTTAATAAAGTCTTTAATAAGGACAGAGTGAGATGAGTTGAGCCATGAGAGGCTGATTGAGCGGCAGGCTGAGACTCGTCCTGACAAGACAGTGACACGAGAATCAGCAGGGACAGCTCAAAGGGGAGCCGTCACCCAGCGGGACATGACAGGAGGGTGCAGCACACAAATAAATGAGCACACACTCACATACATCCTGAGCAGGCGCAAAGTAAACCCTCTTTAAATTTCTAATGTTTTTGAATGTCTCAGAATTAGCCCCTTTGATGTATGAATTATTTATCTTTGTCAGGAATTTTTTTTTTTAGTAATTGTTAATCATTTTGGGCATGAAAAAAATGTTTTAGCATGTACTGATCAATGAGTTTTTAACATGTTCACTGTAGTAGACATCAAGCATTTTAAACATGAAACATGCGTTTGATAAATGTAATCATTTTTCCATAAATTGTGTGAAATCCACAAATTAATATAGAAAATGGTCTTAAATGATGATGTATGATACGCATGAATTTGAATATTTCCACATTGTACCAGACTCCTCAGCCTCTCCAGCTCTTCAAACATGATAACATGTATTATATGGGAAATCATGACACTTCCACTTCTGTGTCTAACAGTTGGTATTAGGTATTTTCCCTGATGGGTGTACTGCATTTTGGCCAGTCATGTTCACTTTGGACCCATCTTCCCAGAGGTTTTTTTTGTTCTACAAAGCCCTGTTTCCACTAGAAGGTCCGGATTGTTATGGGAGAGTTTGGTGCAGTTTGGTTATGTAAATCCTGATCTCAGAGTTTCCACACCCACAGCCTTTACCAGGATAGATAGTGCAACTGCCAGGTAGCGCTATCTGCATCAGCTTTGTATTAGCGTGATGTCACAGCGGCATGATGCCTTCCTTGAATTATAAAAAAGGAGAACACAAAATAGAAAGCCCCCCCCAAAAAATCCACCATATATGTAGATATGGTGCCGTTGCTGCTTTGTTCTGAAAGCTGAGTTGCACAGGAGGAGATGATTCTTTCCACCAATCAGTGGATTGCAGTGTATCCAACTCCACCTTTTTGGGGGTAAGACAGTAGTGGGATTGTTCTGGTTGGATATTCTGGTGTCCTTTCCAGTTTTTGGCTATGGAAACACAAAAAAAAGCATACTGGCCCATACTTAGCTGAACTGGACCCACTGGTGGAAATGGAGCTTAAGTGTTGTGATTGGTCCTAATCATCTGCCATCACTTGAACAGTTAAATAGCTAGCTGATGTCTGTGGAGATGCAGTTTCACTGAGCATTGCCTGACCTTGGGATGAACTTACAGAGGATGTTTGCGTCTGGGAAGATCGGTGACTGTTTATATAAATGCTAACATTTGCCAGTTATTAATAAATCAAGTGAATTGTAATAGAAACAACTGGGTGCTTCTTACAGTCTTAATCCCAGTGGAAGCAAGCAGCAAGAAAAGACTTTTTGAGGTTTTTCACACAGATACTGCTTCTTAGTTGCTGGTAAATACAAAATGTAATGTCATGTGTTGTTCATCTGAAGGATAAACCAGATTTCAGGACTTTGTACGGACCAGAAAACATTACAGTTAACACAAAACAGAAGTTTTTCTTTCCTTTACACATGAAAATATGTTGGTTGTTTTTTTTTCCAAAGATAGATAGATACTGAAGGATCCAGTCAATATCCTTACATATATCCTAGTGTAAAGATCATTTTACTAATACAGTATATTGATTTGATGTGTGTGTATGCTTATTCTCATATAATCTTAGCTTATCATTGCTGTAGTGAAGCTATTTTGTAAGACTTGGGGAGTCAGATGCAGCTGTAGGAGCAGAGATGAAAGGAACCAGGGAGTAGATGAGTACGAAGGTCAAACCAGAGAGAGAGGTTGAGAATAGAGCAGGATGTTCGTGTGTGGTATGTTGTGCTGTTTGCAGAAGGTATGATGGCATTTACGTGGAGGAGTCAGATACAATGACCAATGGGAGAAGCAAACACTGCTTGAACATTTCATGATTGTATTAGGGTATATATTAGCTTATATTATTTAAACCATATGATTTTGTAACATATAACTGAACTGTTCCATAAATGCATGTAGCCTAGCTGCAGTTTTATACTGTATTTTATTCTTTCTTTTTTTCAATTTCTTACACTTATCCATAATACATTCTATCAGATAGTCTAGGCTTGAACCCAGTGTATCAGTCATCTCGATATGATCCTCTTGTATCTTCTGTTTTTTTCAGTCCACCTCACTTTTCCCACATTCCTTTGTTTTTTGTTCCCAGAATGTTTTTATTTTATTTTCTTAAAGGTACAGTATGAAAAAATTACTGACACCTAGTGGTAAAAAATGGGTATTTGAGAGAAAAGATGTTTACTTTCAAATGACTTCAGCGCTATTGTGAATCTACGGTGGCCGTTAGTGGCCAAAATTCACCCAGACATAAATATGTTTTCATCTGTGAGTGGATCCAGTAGTCCAGTGTTTCTCAATCCTGGTCCTCAGGGACCTGCTGGTTTTCAATATATTCCTACTGCAACACACCTGACTCAGACGAAAGGCTTGTTAGCAGGCTTGCAAAGAACTTGATGAGCTGTTGAGTTGATCTGAATTAGGTGTAGTGGAGTTGGAAACCTGGAATACATGCAGGGCAGTGGTCCCTGAGGACCAGGATTGAGAAACCCTGCAATAGTCTCAGATGTAGTTATGATTGTACTACTGTACCTTTGATGTCTTTTAAGACATTTCTTATCCCAAACAGTGCTTTAACTACCATTAAACAAAGCTGGTATAGCAGTTTTTGAAGTTCACAGGGTTCTTACACGCACATTGTTTTGTCCATTCAGGGACACTGTAGTAAAAATGGTGGAACAAATATGGAAGCCTCCATATGTGCACCGCCCAGCAAGTAGATATATAAATGACTCATTCTAAGAAAATAAACATATGACAGTTATTCTAGTGCAGTAATTACACATCAATAGAAACACAGTTTTGAATTATATCTCACATTTTTCTGCCATTGACCTTTGATTTTTTTATATACTGTACCTTTAAAATGAGGATAGATACAAAGCTATAGCTCTGTCAACAACCACAAACAAAAGCAAACAATCAGCCTTGCTACTTTCTTTAAATCAGATCATCTATGTACATTTGAAATTGAGTATCACATTATTTTTAATCAAATATGTTTGCATAAGAAAGCTTTGAAGAAACAAAAAGCTCAAGCCTGGAAATTGCATGGTCCACACACATCATTCCCATTCTTAACATAATCCATAAAAGGCCCCCTTATACATTATCTGTCCCCCCAAAAATTCAAAAAACAAAAATTAATTGATGGAATAACCTGGTCATTCAGTATATTCAGGTAGTCAGCTGACCTCATGTTTTTGGCACATTGTTGCGACCATCTCCTGAATTACACGGTGAAATAACTGGGATTTAAATGATACTTTTATGTTTTATTGCCTTCAATGTATCCACTATTTCTTTTTGCAGATTTTTCTTGTATGGTGCATTACCACCATTAAAAAGTGTGGGTCAGGAACAGGTCAGGACAGGACAGACAGGCCCAAAAAAGAAGTCAGAAATCTGAGATTAAAGTAAAAATTCTGACTCTTTTCTCCTGATTGAATTTAAATCTGTATGCACTGAGTGGCTGTGGTATGTAGTGACTGTGGTATGCAGAGCGTTTTGTATTTTTATTCTTACTTTTAAAAAAAGAAATTCTTTTGTTTCGAAAGACAAACTGTCCAGGAACTACGCGTGAAAACAGCATTTTTGCTACAACCTGGCATATGACTTCTTTTCCCTTGTTGATTATGCCACTGAAAGAATAGGAGGGGAAAAAATTTTAAGGGAAAAATTTTATTTTTAAATTTTTTTTTTGTTTAAAAAATAAATAAAAGGAAAAATATTTTTTTTTTTTTTTATAAAATATATTTAAGTTTTTTGTCTAAAAATATTTTTTTTGGGGGGGGGGGGGTTTAAAAAAAAAAAATTTTTTAAATTTTTTTAAAAAAAGATGCTTTGATTGTCCTTGCTCAGATAAATATGAAACATAATTTAATTTAATTTAATTTAATTTAATTTAATTTAATTTAATTTAATTTAATTTAATTTAATTTAATTTAATTTAATTTAATTGTTCGTCTATGGCCCTAATACTCTTCCAAACAGAGCAGAAGGTAGAGCTGGTTTTGGAACTACTTATTAGTGCGCTGTACCTTTATGTATTCTCCCGCGCTCGTGTACGAATCCGGAAATCGACCGGAAAGAGCACGAGCCTTTCGCGCCAAATTAGAACAACGGAGCAGCAGCAAGTGTGAGCGGCGCAGCAACACAGCTGAGAGGGACGTCTTCACGCTACAGTTGTATCTGCTCCACCGTCATTCTCTCTCAGACAAGGTAGAAGTGAAAGAAACTTTATTTAAAATCTGTTTTTTATCTACATGACAATTCTGTGAAACAGTTTCGGCTGAAGTCATTTGGCACGTGCTGTTTTTTTTTTCTCTCAGCTGGCCTATTGTCTCTTTTAGTCCTAGTTTCGCCATCATGGAGGAGGCAAACAAGCTCATCGGCGCCGGTAAGAAGTTTCTGGTGATGGGGAAGGCGGTGGAGGCGGTGAGCGCCCTGCAGGACGCCTGCGGCATGCTGTGAGTTAACGACGAGTCAGCGGCTTCAGGACCGTCTCTCACACAGCTAGCTGTGTTTGCAGATCCAGAAATGCCATTAACTTTGACACCCTCACCCCCGAAAATGATCACTTTGAAATTAATTTTATCAAGTAACGTGGATCGCTTAAATTTGCGACTATTTCTGGGAATTGGAGGACAAAAAGATCATCGTGATCTTCATAGCAGAATGAAACCCCGATAATACTACAGAATACCTAATGTTATGTATAAGTTTCTACTGTTAAAGTAATTTGATTAATTAGGTAGTATTTCAGTGTTAGTTCTCATGTTTGGTGCTTTAAAGAATGATCTTTTTAAAATGACAGCTCCTTATAGTTTTGATTTGAAGGAAAATATTAATGTGATGTTTTGGGGAGAATTTTTTAATAGCCCAATTACCCAAAACCATGATAATATTTTTACTTATTTATTTATTTATTTATTTTAAGATAAATTTGAAGAAGTCCAAAGTAATGTGTGAAAATCATTGTTTCTTAGCATATAGGTAGTTTGAAAATACGGGTATTTTCTTAACAAGAGAAAAACCCCTCTCAATATGTGATATGGACAAAGCAAAAAAAAATTTTGACTTTATTTTAAAGTCCATTTTAAAGTATTAAACTTCATATTTTGGTGGTGATGATGATAGGGACTGAAGTTAAATGAGTGATACAAGGAGAAATTGTGAAAAAAGGCTCTACATTTGTTCCCAGTGTGTGTGATGTGACTTTTTTTTTTTTTTTTTTTTTTTTTTTGAGAGATATTCAAATCTGAGTTACAACATAAAAAAGAAATCCATCTTACAAATATATATACACATACATGCATACATCTATCTCCTTGCATACAAGATGATTAAAACAAAATGTTGGCCCAAGATTGAGTGAAAAGTCTAATCTGCAAGGGTTAACTTGGTATGTGGAACTAGTCATCCTCACATACCCTCCAATTAAAGAGGACTAAATTCATAAGTAGTAATTCAAATAACAAGAAACTAAAGAAACGAATAAATAAAAATATACAATTATATTTCAGTGAAATAAAATATTGCTTTTGAATTGTGGTTGGAAATAATAATTAAAAAAACAAACAAAACTGTCCCATACGCATTAGAGCACCTTTCCCATGAACAGTGGACCAAAACACCTGTCAGCAGGTGTAGAGGTCTTTTTGAACATTTCAGAAAACACCTGATTGCAGTGTTTGCTCAAAGTGTCGCTCAACAAAATTTAGCTTTGGAGCCCAATTATGCTTGTTCACTTGTTTAATTTTTGTGTGTTTGTTTATTATATTTAATTTGAACCAAAATTCAAAATCAGTTTCGTGATTTTCATAAATTATTTTATTCTATTTCATTCACTGACAGCTGATCTTTCTTTCTCCTTCTTTAATTGGTGGGTATGAATAATTTTGAGGACTGTATGTAAGAAGTACAAATTACCTTGTAAAAAATACTGTGGATTCATCTGCAAGCTGATTTTGAACAAATATTTTAAAATGATGCAAATTAAAGATAAGACTAACTGCCCTCTTCACAGCAGTTTTAACGTGTAAATAAAGGGAACTTTCCAGTTATGCATATGTGCCGGTTGTGACATGCACTGAAAACTAGAGGTTGTCTTTCATCCAGAAACTGACAGCAACATTTTTCATTTCAGGGCTAAAAAGTATGGAGACACAGCTGATGAGTGTGGAGAGGCTTTTTTCTGGTGTGGTAAAGCGCTGCTGGATTTGGCGCGGTGTGTTTATGGACTTTATTCCCAACACTCATTAAGACTATTTATATATAATGAATGAATGAAATGATGACTTGACCTCCTCTCTGCTTGTAGGATGGAAAACTCTGTCCTGGGCAATGCTCTAGAAGGAGTGCCAGAGGAGGATGATGAGGAGGATGAAGACAAACCCAAAGATTCAAACGTTGACACCCCAGAAAATGATGGTAAAGAAATTAGGTGTTTTTATTAGGGATGCACGATATAATCAGCCCCCTGTTGCTATCGGCCTATATCGGTCTGAAAACTAAGTATCAGACATCAACCACCTACCGGTATTAACCGATCAGCCCACTGTTTCTAAAGTCTAAAAAATGAAAACTCTTCAAAAACTTTTTTACACACTTTAAAACTTGTAAAGACTAGAGGTGAGAAAAAATGTCGATACACTGAAATATTTTGATATTTTCATATTATCATGTTGACATTTTAAAAACACAGTATCGATCTGTTTTACTAACGAATTCTCGTTATATTTCATCGCTCTATTACAAAATGTCGTGGGACTTCACAAAATATTGTAAGATTTTGTAACAGAACAATGAAATCTTGCCAGATTTTGTGAGTAAAATGGATCAATGCTGCGTTTTTAGATATGTTTGATTTCGGCATATGAAAATATCGCGATATTCCAGTGTATTTTTTTTTCCCACCCCTATTTTTAAAAGTGTGGGAAACGGATAACAAAACTATTTGCAATGGCTGCTTAATATTTCAGCTTTAATATCTGCATCGATATCAGTTATCGGCCACATGAGTTGTAGAATATTGGCAAAAATTCCTTTATTGTGCATCCCTATTTTTTTCTGTTTTTCTGATGAGGTTTTTCCTGTGTTGGAAGTCTAACTCCTCTCTGACGTCTTTTAGAGAAGGCCAGAGACGAGCTGAGGGTCCAGGTGTACGACGCCATGGCGGAGAAGAAAAACGATGCTGAGGAAGCTGATGGAAAGAAGAACGCAGAAGCAGCTGAGGAGTCAAAGGTGGAAAAGTCCAAAGATGCTGATGAACAAGAGAAAATGGAAAAGATGGAGCGAGAGGGGGAAAAGACAAGCGGAGGCAGTGGAGGAAATGCAGATGCAACCAAAAAGGAAAACAAGGAGACTGACAAGGAACCAGAGGAGGAGGAGGAATCTGCAGAGAAACAAGAGGAAGCAGGAGGTGACTTCCTTCATTTATCCTTCATCCACAGAGTTTGGAAACGGTTCTGATGGTTGTAGCAGATTATCGACCAAACTTAATTTACATTTATTTGAATTTTTACTGTTAAGATGAAGAGGAGGACGACGTGGAGGGTGACGCAGATGAGCAGGGCGAAGGAGATGCTGAGAAGGTACTGCTTCAATCTAGGGATGCACGATATTGGAGTTTTGGCCGATATCCGATATGCCAATATTTTAAAACTCATGTGGCCGATTAAATAGGGCTGAAAGATGTACCGGTATCGTAGCTATATCGAGATATGAACGTTCAAGATATTAATATCAGAAAAGCAACATATAAAAAAGATATAGATTTCCCCTGCGCTTACAAAACTGTACTTCCACAAAAGTGCTTGGTTTTAAACAAACCCGTAGTCATATTGTAACGATATAAAGATGTCCGGCATGAATATCAAGAGATGAAATTTTGTCCATATCGTTCAGCCCTACTGATACCAATGTTAAAACTGAAAAAAATAAGCAGTCATTGCAAATGGCAGTTTTGTTGTCCGTTTCCGACACTTTAAAAAATCGGGGTGGGAAAAAATATTGATACACTGAAAATAGCGATATTTTCATATGTCGATAAATACAGATTTGATATCTGTATTTATGTGGCATCAATCTATTTTACTTACAAAATCTCGCAAGATTTCATCATTCTGTTACAAAATCTCATATTTTGTGAATTCCCGCGAGATTTCATTACAGAACGATGACATATTGCAAGATTTCGTTAGTAAAATAGATCAATACCTTGTTTTTAAATGTTATTTTCATAGGCTGATATCATTAACATTTAAAAACAAGGTATCAATCCATTTTACAAACGAATTCTCGCAGTATTTCATCGTTCCGTTTGGAAATCTCACGAGAATTCACAAAAATTTCACGATATTTTCATATGCTGATATCATTATCGCGATATTTCAGTGTATTGATATTTTTTCCCACCTCTAGGCATTAGAAGTTTTAAAATCTGTAAAAAGAAGTTGTTTTTTTTTGTTTGTTTTTTGTTAGACTGTAGAAACACCGGCTGATCGGTAAAATATTGATGGGTGGCCGATGTCCGATATTCAGTTTTAAGGCCGATATAGGCCGATACCGATAGGGGGCCGATTCTATTGTGCATCCCTGCTTCATTGTGCTTCAGAATATCTCTGTTGCTCATGTGTTAAAGATTTTAAAAGCATCTTTTCTTTAAAAACGAAACTCAGGACAGCGAGGATGAGGAGGTGGGGAACCTGCAGCTGGCCTGGGAGATGCTGGAAGTCGCTAAAGTGATTTACAAAAGGTTAGAAAAACAAACTGTAATGACTCAGATCTGAATGTCACATCCAACAACGTAACTCCTTGTTTTTAAATCTTTGCCATCAGAAAGGACACGAAGGAGGACCAGCTCATGGCGGCCCAGGCTCATCTGAAACTGGGGGAAGTTTCTGCTGAATCGGGTACAGCCACATGCTTCCTCGTTTCCAGTTGAATGTGGTGCAGGTTCAGTCAGGTTTTTACAGCCTTTTTGGTTGAAAGCTGCAAAAATAAGAGGTTCACACAGCAACATTTCAAACACAGTTGTCACATTTTTGTACGGCAGATTTATTGATTGGTTTCCAAGCAACGTCATAGATGGGATACGCACACAACCAGGGGGCAAGAAAACAGGAAAAGCATTATTGAACCATGAGAAGACTTGTTTACATGCAAGACTTGGGTGGCCCAACCAGGACTCGACTTTTAATGCAGATGAGGTCATGATATGACGTGAAAGTGTCGGAATATAATGGTTGAGTCCTGGTATTTGTTCGGTTACAATAATCAAAACGTTAATGCATGTAAACAGTTAAATAGTGACAATAGGACAGTAGGAGTGTTCAGACTACATGATTTTAGTCTTTCATCATGGTTACTAAGTCAGATTAAACTACTGCAGTGGCAGAAATTATTCCTGTGTTGTAGTCGGGAGGCTGGTCGCAGTGGTGATACTGGTATTGTTAGCAGGGTCTTGAACAATAACTGCTGAGTTCACGGCTGCATCACAACACTAATATACTGTAGTTGTGTGACAGCTGTTCTCTGCTCAGACACGGAAAATGATAATGAGGAAAAACGGATTGTCGAGCCGTTTACAAACATTTACGCTGCATTACAACGCATCCCGGAGATTTAATACGAAGTACGGGGGTCGTAAATCAGATGGCGTTTGAGCTTATAACGTTAGCCTTGTTAGCAGTTAGCTAGTCTGTCTACCAGGATGTGTGACGTTACACAAGCGGCAAGATTTACCGACACCAATGCAGGCGAGTCCCAGTTGGACTCCAGTTGAAAGTTGCTCCTGTGTGGAGGTGGTGAAGACGACACCGGAGCAGAACCTGCTGCAGACAGACTGTTGTGGCCTACTTTGGTTTAAACAGAGTAAACAAACGTTTAAGCCAGTTTCTAACTTAAGTTTTTCGGGCACATTTCAAATGAGGTCCGACACTAATAATATCCATGTTTTAAAGGAGTGATGACATAGCAGTTAAAAACTAGTTTATGTTGTTGGCATTACTGCATATGTAAATCTCCAAAGAAAAACGGATTTTTTGCGGAGTATTGTTTTGAAACGCCAGACCTCACTTCCTAGTAATACAGTTGGGTCCGGTGATGATATGGAGCTTTACCCGGAGACCACGTTGACTTCATTTTGATTGGCTACACCTTATTTCGCTATGACCTTATTTGGAGAATCTAGGTCAAGCTGCGGTCGGAGTTTGCTAAAGGCTAACTGCTAGCAACATGGGCAGTTCAGACAGTGTGAGCTACGTTTATCAGACAAGACAGCATTTAGAAAATAAATAAACTTACAGGTAATGACAAGGTTGTGGCCCCCCCCTCAGTGTGACTGCAGAAGTTTTCTTTTAAATCCATTTGTTTGAAAACCCAGACCTGACTGCACAGAAGTTACTACTAGCTCCATACAGGAAGCTGAATCAGACAGGGAGGGGAGGGGGGAGCGGACGGTGCATAAACCGTTAGGGAGAGAGAGAGGGGGGGCGCTGTTTACTTGATAGTGTGCTCTTATTGGAGCAATTAAATTACGTAGAATGATAGAACTACGTAGAATGATAGCCTGCTGTCTGATTCAACTGTTTCTGAGCAGAGAGACAAAGCTGACAGACCATAAACAGGAACTTTGATTCTCACTCTGGACATTCACATGGCCTCATCAGTGCACAACAGATCATATTATACACCCAAAACCCCAGAAAAGTGAAATTTGATGTCATGGCACCTTTAACAAGAAAAATGCTGTTTCCGGGTGATGACTTCCTTGCCCAAGTTAGTGTAATGGTAATAGAAACACAAAACATATACTGTCCCTAAAGACCGAATCTATAAAACACTTGTCATGCACACACAAATTTAAATAAACTGCCTCCATTGTATGGCATTTTTACCCACAAAGATGCTGCAGCTGGTTCCAGCATCCACCTACTAGTTGATAAAAAGCTGAGGATATATAGTGTATATATTATATAGTAGGGCTGGGCGATGTAACGATTTGAAAAATATATTGATATATTTTTAAATGAGATATGGAATTGGACCAAATTGCATATATAGATATATATAGTTCAGTGTTTGTTTTGTCTTTATATATAAATGCTTCCTGTACTTGGGTTTATCATGTTTAATTCCCTTGTAATGTTTATTTGCATCTGTGAGTTTCTTGTACAGTTATAAAGTGTTTGTTTACATTTATTGTTCTTTGAACAGTTAAGTGTTATTTCCAGGGATGCATGATAACCATTTTTTTAAAAACCGATACCAATAACCAATAAATTTCAGTTCCTAAAGGCCGATACAGATAACATACAGACATACCTAATTATACTAAATCAAAATTCAAACTTTATGGAGTAGTTCGTGTCTAAAATAAGAAGGGAAGTGGTTTGGAAGCAGGCTGGGGTCTCCCCTGTGAAGCAGCAGCTTTCTTTCCCCAGTCACAGTATCTCAGCAAGAAAAGCATAAAAGTGGGATTTTCAACTTCTGCATGTCCGATCATAAAAATTCCAACTTTATGGAACATAAGTTATCGGGGTAAGTCGTCATGATATCAGACTTATGTTATAATTTGCTATTATTGGCCTGATAATTATCGCGCATCCCTAGATATTTCACCCGGTCGGTTTAAATAGAACTACTTGTGACATATTTGGCTTTGACTGTGACTAAATATTTGCTCTCACTTTGCGATTAAAAATATCTGGATATATATTGTTTGATGTTTAGCCCAAAAATATCGGGATGTGACTTTTGGTCCATATCACCCAGCCCTAATATTTAGTTAGGAATCAACATGGAAACATGTGCACGTTTTTAGGAGGAGCAGTTAAGAATAGCAAACAAATCATGACGTTTTGTTTTTCCCGGTCTTGTAGATGTACAGTGTGAGCAGCAGAGTCGTATCCGAGCATCGTATATAACATGAATCTTGTGATGAGCTTTTGTATCCTGAGATTTATTCGTGCAGTTTGAGGTGGTGAGAAAGTTGTAGTGTATTCCTGCCCAAAATGAGTTTGATTAATCTGATGAAAAATCTTGCATATCAGTCGCGTCATGGGGACTCGTGAGGACAAGAACTTGTAACTGATGACAGCTGAGATGCTGAAAAAGTTTTTCCCTTTTATCTTCTCAGGAAATTACACACAAGCGCTGGAGGACTTCCGGGAGTGTCTGAAGCTGCAGGTAACCCACCTGGATTCAGACAGCCGCCTGCTCGCCGAGACCTACTACCAGCTCGGAGTCACCTACAGCATGAACCTTCAGTACAGTCGGGCCATCGAATCCCTGAACAGCTCCATCTCTGCCATAAAGAGCCGGCTGGGTGAGCAGCAGCAGCCACCTGTTACAGACTTGTTTGTCTCCGACACAGATTTAGAGCTGCATCACATCTCTTAATTTCATCTGTCAGAAAAACTGCAGAAGATGCTGGATGAAGCCGACGGCCCGGACGCTTTGCCCAACGAGAGGAAGGAGTTGGAGGAGCTGAAGGCTCTGCTACCAGAGATCCAGGAGAAGGTGGAGGATGCAACCGAAGGCCAGAAAATGGCCAGCACTGCTGCCGAGGCTGTGAAGGGTGCACTGGTGAGTTTATAATACGGTGTGACAAAAAATCGATGCGCTGAAATATTGCGATTTTTATGGTGCGATATCGTATCCATATTAAAAGCTGTAATGATATTTTCATGGACAAAATCTTCATCTTCAGATTTCATCATTCTTAGAAGCTTTTGTTCTATTAGCAACAGTCCAGCATGCAGGAAAGTCGCTGATATTTATGTGCAGTCTGCAGGTTAAACTTTACACTCGCCCGAAAGTACAAGTTAAAATGTGTTTCCAGTTTTCAGACCACCCAGATGTTTGAGATTATAATGCACTGACTGAAATGTCTTTTTCATATGCACTATATGTTTTCATATACTCATAACTTAACTGTTTTACTTATTTCACATGGATTCATGTACATTTATAATCTTCCATATAACTAGACTAAAGAAAAGAGAGATCCACATTCTAGCGTAGCTCCCAAATTGGTTTATTCACCAAACAAGTTTGTCAGTGACGTTTTTAGTCTGAAGAGGGGCAGCGCCTGAAACATCACTGTTTGGTTTGGTGAATAAACCAATTTGGGAGCTACGCTAGTGTGCGGATCTATTTTTTTCTTTCATCTAGTTATCTGTATTATTCTTCATGGTCCAGCACCTAGTCTCAGTTTTTTAGGATGTGTGATTTTTGCACTTTTTTCATTTAGAATATTCCATCTCAGTTGTGGTAATTATTGTTTTCAAAAGCACTTTTATTTTATTTGCACATCTATTTACTCAGAAAACTCAAATTGTTTGGGGTTCGCAAGACCATCCTTCTACATTTTACTATGCTTTTATCAAAAATGAGATCATCTTCTCTTTTAAAAGTTTTTTATTCCGTCACTGCAGTACAGAACACTGAAGGTCTGCTCTAAAACCGTCGGGCAGCCAGTCCGTACCCTCCCCTCACTTTGACGTTTTGTCACAAAATCGCACGCCATTGTGAATTCTCGGGAGGTTTTGTAACAGAACGATAAAATATCGCAGGATATCGTTAGTAAAATAGATCGATGCCACGTTTTTTAAATGTTAGTATATCAGCATATGAAAATATTGCGATATTTAAGTGTATCATTTTTTTTTTCCCCCACCCCTAGTCTTTAGACATTTTTAAAGTTGTAAAAAGAAGTTTTTGAAGGTTTTTTTTTTTTTTTTTTTTTTTACTTTTAGAACCAGCGGGCTGATCGATTAAATATCGGTGGGGTGGCCGATGTCGTATACTCAGTTTTAAGGCTGATACCGATAGGGGGCTGATTATATCTTGCATCCCTAGTTACAGTATTGATTGCAGTATTGTATCATATTGTGAAGTCTTTGCCAACCCCCCCCAGTTTGTAATGAGGAAGTTTAACACTTCCTCCCTTCTACCTTCTCTCAATGTGAACAAGAAAACTGGTTTGTTGCTCTTTCAGTTTTAATTTTCTGTTGTACTGTTTTTGTTTTACATTAATTTAATCTGCTCGTACTTGAAAGAACTTTAACATTTGATTAGAAAAATGCTACGTGAATAGATATTTTTGTGCTTATTGTGATCTTTTCACCAAACTCTGAACCTGCAATATGTGGATGTAATGTCAAGGTCGATTTAAAGAAAATGTTTACTGCATATTTCCAAAGAGGCCCGTTTTCTGTATCCACACATTGCTCAGATTTCTCCTCCAAGCTCGTCACTTTTATCTGCTACATATTGTTATCCAAAAACTGTCGAGTCTTTTCCCGTTTTGCCACATATCTAAACACTTTAAATGAATGGATATGTGATTTAAATGATCAAATTCCCATTTTTGCCAGTTTGAGTCCCTTTAGACTGCTGATTTGCAGTGAATTACATCTATAATCTTTTCCCCCTGTTAGGATGGAGGCTCCACTTCTGCGTTCTCTGGTGTTGGTGTAAACAGCGGCGACGCTTCGTCCAGTTCAGAGGTGAGATTTATTTTCTACTTATTAGTTTTAGAAAACCTGAACCACAGATGGGCTCTTTAACTTTGCTCAGCTCCTGTCGTGCTGTTTTCCAACAGGTTAAAAGCAGTTTGAGCAACAGTTCACCAAGCGGACAGACCCCCAAGGCCCCGGTGTCCGACATCTCCCACCTGGTCAGGAAGAAGGTGAGCGTCAAAGTGAATATTACACAGATCTGAAGAGTCTTAAAATGTTCGGGATTTTGAATGAAATCCTCCCGTGTGCTGCACCTCAGAGGAAACCAGAGGAGAGTCCAGTGAAGGAGGGAAATGGCAAGAAGGTGAAGCAGGACGACGATCACGAGCCTCAAACCAACGGGGTTCACAAAACCAACGGAGAGTCTAACGGGCATGCCGACAACATGGAGGTGGCGAGGTGAGATGTTTGCAGACGTCATCACACCAGCCTGACCACAGAAATGCACCATCCATGGAGTAGTCCAGTATTCACAGGATTAGATCTTAACCATTAAAATGTGGAAATTTTTTTATCTCAATCTCATTTTGAAATGAAATTTCTGCAATTACAATTATAATTTTTAGTTTTTTTTTTTAACATTTTACATTTTTACACATTTTTGCACACATGACGTCCTCAACAGCTACTATCCTGCAGCTTTTAGAGCACCTCTTCTCCAACACACCTGAACCAAATGGCTGGATTACCACTCGTACGCCATTCAGCTCTGCAGAGGCTGGTAACGAGCCATTCATTTGATTCAGGAGTGTTGGAGAAGGGATGCTCTAAATCAGGGCCAGTGTCGAGAAGGTTTTCAACATTAACCTGCTACGGCACACCTGAATCAAATTAAATGGATCCAACAGCCAATGAAGTTCTGCACTACGACTTGTTAATTTGAATCAGGTGTGTTGGCACAACAACTTTCTAGTCCAAGAAGTCCGGATTTGGTGACGTCTGCTCTAAAAGTTGCAGGACAGTAGCTCTCGAAGACCAGATGTCTGGCACACCTGGTTATATACACGCAAAGTTAGGGATATTTGGCTTGTATGTCAGAATGAACCTAAAAATCCACGACAACCTTTCCAGGTGAACTGAATTAGACTTTCTCTGAACTTTTCAAAACACATGTACAAAGTGTAATGGTTAAATATTTTACACATCATGCTGTTCTCCAAAAGATGACAAACCACAAAAAAATACAATAGTGTCTAAACCAGCGGTGGGGAACCCTGGTCCTCAAGGGCCGGTGTTCCTTCAGGCTTTCCATTTCTCCCCACTCCAGCACACCTGATTCAAATCAAATGGATCTAACAGCCAATCAAGTTCTGCACAGAGACTCAATGATTTGAATCAGGTGTGTAGCCAAGGTTCCCCACCCCCCCTGGTCTAAACCATGACTTGACCTCTAAACATGTGGGCGGTGCTCCCAGTAAAACATCCCACAATCCTCTGCAATATTCTTCTGTTGGTGTTCACGCTTGTTGAGTTTGTTGGACTGAATTATTGCACTCCCGCAGTAAGAAGGAAAAAAACTAACACGTATTGATCGTTTTTACACTTAATTTTACATCGTCAGGGAGCAACTCCTCATACTGGTCACATTTAGCTGCGAGATGGCGTCCCATTCCTCCACCAGTGTGGTTGTGTTGGTCCCTCGCGGCATGTCCAAGCTGACCCCTTTTCCATTTGGTTTGAGGTCTGGACACACCAGGTTATCCCACCCTCACCCACACAGTGGTCCTGACAGTGGGGGGAGAGTGTGGTCATCCTAGAGGATGGGGTCGGGTCCCAGATTCTGGAGAGATGCCATCACCTCTGCTCCCAGAGTCTCTTTCTAATACGTCATACATGTGACTGAAACACACTTGGCAGCACTGATTCTCAGAACGAGAGCGAACACAAACAGGAGACTAAAGCACGTTTTATTGCGGGCGCTGCCTACACGTTAGCGGACCAGTCCGGCCCTCAGTTCTGTGTAATTACCTGCTATTATTGAAGGGAAGGAATCAAACGCTAACTTCTTACTTTTTGGGACAAATCTGAAACTGTACTTTCTGCCTCATTAGTTCACTTCAGGTTGTTTCATTTACTGTTGAGGGCTCAGTTTTACTTGAAGATGGTGAAGTTGCGCTTCCTTCTAACTGAGGGTTTCCCTTTTAATGAAACACAATGTGAATATTGTCATATTTAGAATTAGATCATTAGTGGAGTAGTGCTGTAGATGTAACTGAATTTATTGATTTCAGTCCAGTATTTGGTGTAAATTGATTTTAAGGACCCGGGTCCTTAAAATAATCTAACAGACAACTCAGTTTGACAGTGAAGTCTGAAATATCATCAGTGTTTAACTCAAACTTGTTCTCTTACAGTCACTGAAGACAGAAATGCTGCACGTTTTCACCTCTTGAGGATTCAGCAGCATCACACCTCCACTCTTAACAAGCTCCTACACCTGTTTGCTGATGTAAATATGTGCATCTTTGAGTGTTTTTGTATGTTTACTACGTTTCATATCAAGTTTAATAAAGACTGTGGAATAAACCTCAGATTGTCTCAGTGGTGACTGACCTGAAGTCAGGAAAATTATTAGATATTAAGATGTTTCTGACCCAACATCAGCTTCACTACAGGCTGCAGAGATTTGGTCATGTGAGCCTCAAAGATGCATGAGGAAGATATATTGAGACAAAATGCAAGAGTAGATTTTAAATGATCATTGGTCACCACTCAGCTGGGGCTCAAACTGGTGCTTTCTACTACAAATTCTGTTTTAAAACTGATTTAAATTCAAGTTTTACTGTTTTTCACCAATTAGTTTGATAAATTCTAGATTTTATCAATTTATTTCCAGTTGACCAGAACTGGTAACTGTGGGCCCCTAAGGAAAACCCTTAACCCCCTACTGCCCCCCAGGGGCGACACAATAGAAAAGCCTACTGCTCCCAGTGGAACCAGAATGGGTTAATGCAGAGACTCTGTTGGGATTAATAAAATATTTTTGGATTGTTGCAAGTTTGAAATTTTTTTTTCTAGTAAATTTTAAATATTTAATTCAAAACTATAGATTTTTAAAAGTAATTATTCTTGCAAAACCAACATGAGCTTAAAGGTACAGTATGTAAAAAAAAAAAAAAATCAAATGTCAATGGCAGAAAAAAATTGATATATAATTCAAAACTTTCTATTGATGTGTTATCGCTGCACTTCAGTAGCTGTTACATGTTTATTTTCTTAGAATAAGCCATTTATATCTACTTGCTGGGTGGTGCACATATGAAAGCTGCCATATTTGTGCTGCCATTTTTCCTACGGTGTCCCTGAATGGACAAAACAATGTGAGGTGAGAACTCTGAACTTTAAAACTGCTGTACCAGCAATAAACACACGGATTAAATGGATCCAGCAGCCTGTGAAGTTCTGCACAATGACTCAAATTTGAGTCAGGGACATGCTTAAAAATCTGCAAGACACTGGAGCAAGAAGTCTGGATTTGGACTGTCAAAGACCCTGATGGGGTCTGAATCTGCTAAATGAGGTGTCAATTACTGTTGCTTTCATTTTCATTTCTTTGGCACAACTCAAATGCAGCGTATCGACTTCAGCAAAAGATCCTAATTGTCCTTAATGAGCGAAGCTCATTCCCCGTAGTCCTTGCTCCCACATAATATTCATGCAGTCATACTGATCTGACACGAGGGCATTAGTGTCTGCATCAGTGTGACGATAAATGCTAATTCTTAGATCAAATCACAACTGGTAACCCTTAACCAGTGTGGATGAGTCATACTTTCAGGAATCCCAAAACAATTAACTTCTTTTTTTTTTTAAAGGTGGATGTGAAGTAACTAAAGCTGGCACGAATCCTCCATTAATTTCAGGTTTTCCACTTAGGGTATGAATAAATTCAAGGGAAACTACCATTAAAGAAGAGACTAAATTCACAATAGCCATCAAATAAAAAAAAAAACTTAGAAAAAAAATACAATACAAAACTATATTTTTTGAATTGTGGTTGACAAACAGAATTTAATAAAATTCCCCAGACAAATTTATGGGGTTCCCATTAGCTACCATCATGGTTGCTACTGTTCCTGAGGTCCATGTGCACATTGAGCACAATGCTTTGAACAGTGGGCCCAAATACCTGTGAACAGGTGCAGAAGTGAGAAAGTTACAGAAAACACTTGATTGCAATGATTGTCTTAAAGGGTTGTTCTACAAAATATTAGTTTTGGGGTCCCATTGTATAGGTTTTGTTTTTAAAATTTCTGTTGAACCACAATTCAAAAGCAATGTCATGATTTCCATAAAATGACTACTTTTGCAATTCAACATACCCTCCCATTAAAAATGGGAGGGTATGAATAAATTTAAGAATGACTGTATTAACTTTAAGCACTGTGTGGGAAACAAATATGCTGATGTAATTGCTTTTTCCTGTGATAAAACAAACAAAAAAACCATGGGAAAAGGCTAAACCTGCACAGTGTTAAGGATACAAACTGGTTCAAACATGACTATTACTGTAACACTATTTAAATATTAGACTTTTTTATTCTACATTATTTCAAAATGAGGCCGTTTAGGATTAAAGCAACAATCCTGTCATCTCAGAGGAACCAGTAAAACTTTCCATTAAATATGTAAAAATCACCACAGTAGCCGGATTCATATTGAAACATATCAGCTTGTCAGGAACCAATTTTTATTAATATCATTAATAATGTGTCATCAGCATCATCAATGAAATGAGTTAGTCTGTTTAAAGCAGAATCAAGTGTGCATTCATTGCCCTTCTTTTCTTGATGAACACTTCAGTTCCACAAAGCGGGGAAGAAAAAAGGTGGAGGGAAGAGGTTGAAGGGGAGGGGGGAGTCAAAAAGGTCAGGGACTGCAGTGAAGGAGGAAACGCAGGGAAAACGACGTCTGGCAGAGCAGGAATCTCCCCCTTCACTGGGATATGATTGGTTTTTCCCTTGTGCAAGAATGACAACAAAAACAAACGGAAAAAAGAAAAAAAAAAAAGAAAATTTGAAATGGTGCTCTAAAAACAAAGATGAGAGGAAGAAGGGGGATTGCTTGCTGGGATGTGTTGTTGGCTGTTTTTTTTTCTTTTGTTTTTATTTCATTTTTGTTCCATAAAGCCACGTTAGGATTTGATGCAGTCGTCGTCATCAGAGGTCTGGCTGCTGCTACTGGTTTCGGACTCGGAGCCCTCCTCGACGTGCGCCTCCGCCACACTCCTCCAGGGGGTGAAGTGGAGGGTCACACCTCGTGTCCTCGGGAGAACCCCGTTCCTTTGCATGCCGTTCTTCTTCAGCTAGTCAAAGCATGGAGAGAATTAGCGACATCATCATCATCTACAGTTATGTATGTGTATGAATGTCACATTAATTCTACATTTTTGGTTTATTTGAACCTTTTTTTCCTCCCAGAACATTGTCTATATGTCTGACTTCCTTAAAAACAAGAATTTTAGGGCTCAAGTTTGAATAAATTTTGGATTTTTCACATAACCACGGTCAAAATTATTCATACAGGCTTAAATATATACATACATCCTATGTGGTATTTGGTAGGGGTGTTTGATAGTGGCTTTCTAAACAATATTTTCTATCTCTTAATTTCCGACATCCAATATCAATCAATACCAATATATGCAGACAATTGTGCTAATATTCTGCTTTAAGAGCAAAGATCCCAAAAAAGCCATAACTCAGCCAGAGGAGTTCATTTTGGACATCTGGCTGCCATATATCAGATACTAGCAGGTATTAGCCAACATGAGGCTAATTCTAATGTTTCTGACAACTTGCTAACTTAACCAACAACTTAAAACCAGACACATTATAAGCAGCTTCAAAGCAAGTCAGTCTGTAGCAGCAGCTGCTGCACCGTAGTCACATGACTCTGAAAGGAATGCTGGGAAATGAAGTTCTTTCCACGATAACAGGTACTTTTCTACATGCTGGACCAATGCTAATCGAATAAGATTTCATTCGTAAAAAATGTCGTGAAAAAGAACACGACACCAATACTTTCAAATATCAGACTTGCCGATATCAGCTGATAATATCGGTAGGCTGTCAATATTAGCCTGGTACACCAGCCTGACCAACGCCATGTATGACATACACAGCAAGTCAGTCTGGGTTCCGTCCATTGGGACGTGTTTTCAGGAAATCAAAGATTACATAAAATAGAGGGGCAAAACAACGTGTAAACGCTGACTTCCCGCGTTGCCATAGCAACAGAGTGCAGGACTACGCTTAAGGCCGCCAGCTAGTCACTTGCGTGTTTCTCTGATTGGTTCACTTTCCTCCTGTTAGTCCCGCCTCTCGTCTCGCATTGGAAATCAGTCTCCAGCGGAGGAACCCAGACTGACCTGCCGTGTATCTCATACATGGCGTTAGTCAGGCTGCTGTACCAGGCAATGGTAGGACATCCCTAGTATTTGGTTAGATGTCCTTTAAGAGCTTTGCCTCCATATTTTTGCTGCCGTCAACATGTTTTAGGTACAATTCCGGCGATATATTTAATCATTCTTTTAGAGAAAACTGACAGTTTATGGAAACTGGTTGCTGTCTGGGCTCAGAGTATGTGGTATAGGTCTGGGTTTCAGAATAGCCATTCAACAAGCTTAAAGGTGCAGGGTGGAGCAAAATCAAAGTTTGTGCTGGATAGGTTTCTACAATCTAGCTGCTGATTTGAGGTGAAGAATTTGGAGATGGTCCCTCTACGTTATTCCATTCACTTTGTGCGAAGCACCAGAACCACTGGAAGTGAAACAGCCTCGGAGAATGCAGTTATCGCCACCATGCTTGATGGTGTTCGTGGTTCAAAAGCCTCACTGACTCCTCCAAACATAAATCTTGATGTTGTGGCCAATAAAAAGCTTAGTCGTTGTCTCATATGACCAAAAAAAATCTTTCCACAAAGGCATGTGGTTTGTCCATCTGAGAACTTTGGCCCTAATCCTCCTACACACCTGATCCATATGAATGAGTCATCGTGCAGAACTTGATAGGCTGTTGAATCCATTTGATTTAAATCAGGTGTGCTGGAGTGAGGACACAGAGAAAACCTGCAGGACAGCAGTCCTCATGGATCAGGGTTCCCCACCACCGTTCTAAAGCAAGAGCTTCTTATTTAGTCAGCACCCTCTAAGAAAACTCGGTTAACTGTGGACAGTGGCACTGATGCTCCAGCAGCAGATTCCAGTTCATGGCATTTTAGGCTGTTCTTGCACATTAGGGGTGTGCCAAAGTATCGATACACTGAAATATTGTGATATTTCAAGTTGAAATATCACATCGATATATAAAAAATGCTGTATTGATATTTTTTGCAAACGAAATCCCACGTGATTTTGTAAGAACAGTGAGATCTCGCGAGATTTAGTTCTATCTGCAGCGGTTCAGCATTCAGAAAAGGTTCAGAAAAGTCCCTGCATTAGCACTGATATCTATGTGCAGTCTGCAGGTTCAGGTTTAACTTTAGACACGGTGTAAAGTACAAATTAAAATGTGTGTACAGGTTTCATAGACCACCCAGTTGTTTGAGATTATGATGAAATAATGACTTAAATATTTTTTTATATGCTCCCTTAAGAAGAACCACCGTGCACTTTGTTTTACCGTTTTGCTCATTTCATATGAACTGATGTCACTTATGTGCTACTGATTTATAATATTTTGTAATTCATTTCACATGGATCCACTTTGGTCAATAAATTTTGAATGTCTTCAGGGACAAATACTGTGGTCTATCGTGGATAAATTCATTGCAATATATTGATTTATGCAGAATCACTGTATTGTGATATTATCGTTATCGTTGGTAAAATATCGTGATGATATCGCATCGCGAGGCACCTAGTGATTCCCAGCCCTATTGCACATCCTATTTTCCATTTATCTGAGATGACAGTTTGGGTCTTCTTTCAGGCCTCTGAAAAGTAGCAGCAGATCCAAATTGTAATTGCTCAAAAGGGACTTTCCTAACATGTAAATATAAAATTCCCCATATTAGATAGTCACTGAGTTCCTTCAACTTTGGGTATAAGTCAACCCAAAGAGTCCTGTCGAACACTTCCTTTTTATGCTGGGGAAGAGAAACTACCAGCAGTGATACAACCACAGAGACGTTAACAGGCTTGTTAGACCTTCTAGAATCTTCAGCACCGCTTAATATAAGTTAAAAAAAGTAATTTAACTTAAAAAATGTTTTAGGTGCATGAAGAAAAATAAAAAATAAATTATATACATGTAAAATTCATGGTTTGGTTCGATACTTTAGTGTCACGATTCGATATTTTTTCCGATACAAAAAAATTGGCGTCATACATAACATGAAAGCCAAAAGCAGTTCCAAACGCCCGACCTGATTGTAGTTACACGCTGATCCAAACGCAGATTTTCAACATAGAACTTACCTTCAGAGGACAAGCTGATAAAATAACTTTGAAATTCTGTAGTTTGACATACAGTTCTCACAGTTTAGTACACACCTGTATTAAACAGTTTGATACAAATACATGTATTGTTGCACCCCTAAAATATATACATACAGTGATGTTGATAGGTACGCGTCCTGCGTCTGACGCATTAAAATCTGAAAGGACGCATCCGTGTGTCTCAGGGATTCACCCATGAAAAACGACACATTCTGAACAACAACTGTTTAAAATCACAGTAACTGCCTAAAGCAACATTATTTTTACCCATGGACTTGTTATTTTAGAGGGCCCTGCTTAAATATAACTTCTTTGAAGCGAAGCCAACATGGACTCAGTCTTACTGACGCTGAATAGTTATTTTCGAGACGTCCCTGAACGCAGCAGCTGCATGTCTCACCTTAAGTTTCGTTTTAATGTACTCTGTAGCGAGACTGTTTTAAATCTTTCTTCTGCCGGTTTAGTGTTCATGGACGTCATTAAGCCAAGAGTTTAATGTTTGCTTGGAGCACGATGCACGACTGCAGATCCCAGCAGCTGGATCAGTTTTTCATCCTGATGTGATACTACAGCTGCACATGCGCACACCGCGGGTCTGCCTGTGGTTGAAATGGATGTAAGGAGTTTTTTTTTCCCCTCTAAAAAAGAAAGTAAGTCATCTTTCCTGCTGGTTGTACAATTCAGATAAACCCAGCTAATCAATCAATGAAAACAAAGGGTGGTTATTGATTAAAAAAAAAAACCTTGTGATACATTGTTGGCAGGACGCCGAGTTCTGGTTGTGTAGCTGTGAAAACATGAACCTATCATTTTCAGTAAAATCATATTCTTTCTGGACCAAAACAAAGTGCAGTAACTGGTGGTTAATTAACATTCTCCTTTCGGCTGAGTGATGGTGTAGTAACTACTAGTAGAATATTAACTCTGACCTTTGTAGGATTTTTTCAACAAAACCAAATAAACACATTTTTATAAAGTTAATTTGGGAATTGTAAATTGATATACTGTTTAGATCTCCAAGGGGATAGTAGGGCTCTGTATTTTACCCATCTCTGTACAGTTGTACCAGAGAGCAGTGGCCGCTACTTAAAGCACATGGGGAGCGGTTGGTGGGGGTTGAGGACCTTGCTCAGGGGTCCACATTGGTTCACCTGAGTGTCTTGTCAGGGACTCAACCCGGGTCCTCCGCGCCAAAGCCCGCAACATTACCACCAGGCTGCTCACTCCCCCATTTTTTCCCCAATTGACCTAATTAGTTGCTGTGGAGAGAAAATTCCTAGCTGGATAGATCTGCATATATATGATGGAGTAACATGTGGCCTCCTGCAGTTTACTGTAGCATTTACATCATTGCATACAGATTATTTCAGCAAGAGCACAGTGGTCATGGTAATCCAGTAGGATCATGGTAGTTCATGCCACACAGTCTAGATGTGTTTAAAAGAACTTTGAAATAATGCTTTTTCAAGCCAGAAAGTCTGGATTTTAACTGGCTTCATGACTTCTCCACTACCTGATGGACAAAATATTGTTATTGAAGGAGAGCCACGCTCCTCCTGTAATTTAATCCTAGAGGCATTTAAATTTCATATGCCACTGGCTGTTGTTTTGTAATAGACTTTTCATATTTCAAACATTAATTTCATGTTCCTACATGAATATGTGCGTTAATTATAACCATGTCATACCACCATCAACAGAATTAAACACCACAATTGAAAAAATTTGAATAATATTAGAGAAGATGGAAATACTTAAAAAATAAATAAATAAATAAAATTGAGGACCCATTGAATTTCACAGGGAACCAATTAAATCGTCACCTGTGGGTCCCGGGGACTCAGTACATTGAAAACCTAACATCATCACTGTACATGTGTGTGTGTAAAATAAAGCCATAACACTTTGTTGTACTAGGCATGTAACTATATGAAAATTAATTTCATGACTGTGACCAAAATTATCACGGTTATCGATATTATCGCGGTTTTGGTAAAATTTGCTCAAAATGTTCAGAAAGTACTTATACACACACTAAAATCATTTAACCAAGTTTCAATTGAAAAAAAATAGTAACAAGCAAAATGGACTTTGTTGGCAGAAACATAATAACATGTAGACATCAAACATAAATGTGCATTAAAGATGCATCTTATGACCATATATTCTTCGCTTTATGCAATATTGTAGATAAGAACCAAGAATACTTTTATTCACATTCAGAGCTCAAAACTTGATCTAGTCCGACAGATTTTAGAAGAACTGGTCCAGAAAGGAAACTTTAACCGTTTCATGTAGCTTAGTAGAAATCAAATGTTTATATCAGAGCAACACTACCATATTAAATAAGGTAATGTGGCAGAAACATTTAACTAATACCATAAATAAATAAGTTTTCTCCCAGCATCCTTAAAAAAAAACCCAAAATACATCCAGAATTCAGACTGTCCTTTTAGAAGGGAAAAAATCTCCAGAGCTTCCATGCAGGTGCCTTTTTCCATGTTTCCAGAGGCCAAACATTGTAAGCTGCATCCAGCTTAGGCCCTTCAAAGTGCAATAATCACTGTTTTACGTTAATTAAAATCTGAAACGGTTATACTAATTGTTTGGGAATTACAGGTGTATATCCCGATTTATCTTTTTATCGTTTATTGCTACATCCATATTTTGCACAGATATTAAAACCCTGGAAAAGGGACGGTTCAAATTAATCCCAAACTAACGTGACATTTACACCAAACATTGAGTGTTTTCACTTCTGAGCACAACTACGATGCTGCAGATGGTCTGCATCACCTCACCTGTTCAGTTTTAGTCTGGAACTCTCTCAGTTCGTCCTCTGTCAGAGGCAGGAAGTTGTCATCATTTTCTGGGTACTCCTGCCAGCCCATGGCCTTCAGCAACCTAACAAAAAAAAAAAAAAAAAAAAAAAAAAAGCATTATTGTAGTTGTGCGTCTCTGCGTGTGCATGAATGACGAGCGGTTTGCAGCGTCTCACCTGTGCTCTGCCTCCAGGGAGCTGGACAAGTGTTCAGTGTCTGAGTCACTGAGGGAGTAGGACAGACCATTCTCGTGGCAGACTTCCTCGCTGTAGCCTTTAGGCTCCGGGGTGCTGCTTTCACCCTGAAGAGATTCACACCATGGCAAAATGTTAAGAAAAAAAAAAAAAAAAGAATTGTAATAATCTGACAGTCTTCTGTCATCAAAACAAGTGCGCTGTGCGGTGCGAACATTCGTGAAAATCAGCCCACCTCTCCTGACGTTCCTGGGCTGCTGCTCGTCGTCAGCTCCCCGGTGCCTTCGTCCTTCAGAGCTCGCAGAAACTCGCTCTTACGGTCTGGACCACGCCGCATCAACTTCAGCCTTGATGGAGCGATGTCTATGGGAGGAGTCGTGCTGGAAGGGTGCTGCACGCATCAACAAGAACGGGTTACAAAATCAACTTTCAAATGAAAAAAATTAATAAATGAATCAAAACTCAACTTTTTAAGTTGACTGTGATGAAACCACCAAGTGTTTGAAATATAGGGAGAGACATTAGAACTTTGAATGAATTTTAAATCTTTTATGATGTAATTAAGGCATATGAATCCGGGTAAATGTGTATTTTTTCCCCCCAACACAGGCTTGTGGGGAACAAAACCACTGATGGAGATTCTTTCCATTTTAAATCAGGTGAAGTTCGTCATCACATGCACAATAAAGGGGGTAGAAAAAAGGAAAAGATTTTCATAAAAATCAAATCTGAACTAATTGCTAAAATTAATCCACCTCCCAGCCCTAAAATGATGACATCAAGCTGCCTTCTGCGCGGCCTTTCTCACCTCTTTCTGGGCGTTGTGCTGCGGTGCGCTGACTGGGGTGCTGGGTTTGGGGGCAGAGACGGGGCTGGTGAAGACTGAATCTCGGCCCGTTACGTGAAGGCCAGACTTTGTGATCTCTCTACCGCCGGATTTCCACTGGGTGCTCTGGAAGAACAAACACGTGCATCCAGAACTCGTCACACACATTTGCTTGATAAGCTCATTTTGTATGTCAGCTGAAGCAGCTCAGAGCATCACTGTCTCTCATACTTTGGTGGGGGCCACAGCAGGCTTCGGGACCAGGTTCTTGTAGACGCTGGAGCCGGTGATGGGAGTCTTGCTGCCATTGGTGGGCAAGGCGCCGGCAGTGGCAAACCCCGCAGAGAAGGCTGTGCTCGGGTCCTCCTTGGAGACCTTCTTGATAACCAGCATTTTGGACACCATCTGTTTGCCACTGGGGGGATTTTCTGGAACAAGAAATTCAGACAGTAGGCGAACGATTAATGAACCAGTAAATCAACCACAAGTTTAATCTTAACTATTATAAAAGGCAGATGGGAGGTTCTTACCCCACACCCCTGCATGGGGGGCGACTGTGCGCATCTGAGTCCCAGGCTTTCCAGTTGTTTCAGGGTTGAGGGAAGGCTGGAAAGACAAATGCAGCACTGTTATTAAATATTTTAGCCTAAAAAATATATTAAATTGAATTTTTATAGTTTACACCCCCAGCAAAAAACAAGAAAAATACTTATGAGCTCGATCCGGACAGAAATGAGTGAAAATGAACAAACAGGGACGTCTACTCACAAAGTCCTCTTCCACAAACTTCAGCTTGTCATCCTTGCTGTCTTTGCGTTCCTCGTTGGGAAACTTGTCCTGGTACGAGGTTCCCTTGCGGGAATGGAAGTTGCCATTGCGCTGCCTGTGCCCCCCCTGCCTGTCCCTGTCGCCTGCTCCCCGCTTGGGATGGCGTCCCTGGTGGTGGTGGCTATCCTGGGCACCCCTCGGGGCTCCATGCCAGCTGGGTGTTTCCTTCCAACAAGAGCCCCCTGCCAGCCCACCATGTCCTCCTTTGGCCACTCCAGAGTCCACAGAGTCGTGTCTCAGTAGCAGCGAAGGCTGCTGCCAACCATCACCTTCACAAAAACAGCACACGGTACACAAAACATCCTAATTACGATGAAGCAAAGCCAAATATCAAGCGTCTTAACATTGATCGGCTGATGACTCATGAAGTTTAAACTTGGTGCAGCTAATTTTAGTGTGTGAGGAGGTGTGTTTCTGGTTGGGAAGCCTTCACTGGTTTCCAGTTCGCTCATTTAAATCAAGAATAGGATTTATGGATAAAGGCCAACATGTAACATCTACATTAGCATACAAACATGATGCTGCGCATCTGTAACGGCAAGTGTTATGAGAAAGACAGAAAGAAAAAGAGAAAGAAAGAAAGAGATTTGATATTACCAAAAAGAAAAAACGAAAGAAAGAAAAAGAATTGACATTACAAAAGAGAAAGAAAAAAGAAAGCAAGAAAAAGAATTGATATGAGAGAAAAAAAGAGAATTGATATGAGAAAGGAAGTAAGAGACAAAAAGGAGAAAGAATTAATTGATATTACGAGAAAGAAAAAGATTTGATATGAGAAAAATAAAGAGAGAGAGAAAGAGAGAGAGAGAGAACCGACTATGGGTGGAAAAATGTGATCACAAATCCTAAATCCTGCATCTCAGTCTTCAGAGTGAACTTCACAAAGGAGGTGAAAACATCAGGAACCAGTAAGACCAGTGTAAGTCCTTTTATTCAGACTGGGTGATCTGGTGTCTGAATCATTTCCAAAACAAAGCTTCACACCTGAAAGGGACTGAAGAGAGGGGCTGGGAGATCATATGATCGTAATTCCTGAATCAAACACAACAGCCAATCAGAAGCAACCCCTTCCTGCTCCATTTCTCTCTGCAAGTTGCCGGAAAACTTAAAGTCAGGTGGCAGAACGATCGAACATGGAGCAGCAAACAACCACTGCCGCTGTGGAATTCATGGCTGAACGAGCTCAAGTCCCTATCCGAGTTTATGTTCACCGCTAAGCTTTAGCTCTGGTTAAGAAGGTTAAGTTAACCAAGTACTACAACCCAAAAGGGGGGAGGGGGGGGGGGGGGGGGCCCGTAAAAGTTACCAAAGTTGCAGCAGTTTGTAAAAAGCACAGACAGGGATGTTTCAGTGATAGATGCATGTGTGCATGTGTAAGTACATATTAGATGGAGTACTCTTACTGGAGTTTATATTGTCCTGTGTGTTTGAATGTGAGAGCATACGGAGGTCTTAATTCTGTATGTTTGTGGATGGATGACTGTAGAAAGGCCCAACCAGGGACAGGAGTTAAAAATTAGCTAGAAACTCTTTGTACATCTCATTAATAGCAAATCTTGTTTGTTAATATGTTTGATCGCACTGTCCCTGTCAAATACATAAAATTTAAATAGACTTCAGACATGAGTTAGACAGCCGTCATCTCAGCTCATCATCCAAAGATGAGCTCTTTGTTAAGAAGTTGCTCTACGTTGGTTGTGCGAGGTATGCCATAAATACGTTTAATCATTTAATTCAGACCATCCAAGCGATTATACGGAAAGCATGAAAACGCGAGCGGTCTGCACAGTTTGCAACTAGACCTAACACCAGCAGTTTAGCCACTACTCGTGGTTAAGCCACACGACTGAAACGGCTTCATCTTTTGCAGCCTTTGTGCCGTGAGAGCAGCTTTTAAAGAGGAGCAAAAGTTTTGTTTGGGTTGGCATCACGCCGGGCTTTCGGGGAAAAAAATATGATGCACATAGCAGAACTTGATCATAAAGACACCCTCAAGCGACCAATTTGTTTGTTTTGCATATCTTCAGTAGACTAGTATGTCTTTGTATGATGATAAAATATTAAACTAATTTCAACTTTCATAAATTTTCAGGTCAAAAGCTTTAACACTGACAGTATTTTTTTTTTTTTCCCTCTGCCTCCTAAGAAAAAGTTACGTTAAGCTTCTTAAGGGCACACACTGGCCAATGTCCATTAATGGCCTGTAAATATTATCTAAAAATGAAAAGTTGCCATTTTCTTTCATGGCTGTCATCACAGACTTCTGGCCTAACCATCAATATCAAAAAATCAGTGAGTTATAAAATTTTAACCCTTTAAATTCCACTTTGCATACACGCTGCCCAACTTCCAAAAACTGAAAATGGGGTTAAAATAAATGTGATTAACGAAAAAAAAAATTTTGTGCAGGATTATAGAGCCTGGAGTATTTAAAAAAGGTATAAAAATGTTTTTGATGCATCTATACTATTTGTGTTACAGTGGTTTTTAAAAAAAAAGTTCGTTAGCTTCTTAAGGGCACGGACTGGCCAATGGCCTGTAAATACTGTGTAAAAATTAAATGCTGAATTTTTTTTTTCATGGCTGTCATCACTGACTTCTGGCCTAACCATCAATACCAAAAAAATTCAAAAAGTTTCAAAATTTTAACCCTTTAAGTTCCAGTTTGTACACACAATGCTCCCATTGCCTAAAACTGAAAAGTGGGTTATAATAAGTAAAAAATAGCCTGTAGGTGGCAGGCAATTATTAGGTACACAGAGCAGACCTAAGCATAGATCATAGCAACCACAATTAAAAAAGCTCAATGGGAAGTTGTTTCATGATAAAATGCAAAAAAATATGGGAAAAATTCCAGTTTGAACAGGAATGGCAGTGCATTACAGAGAGGGAACTAAATTCCCTGCAAAAGACTGACCTAAATAATTAGCTGTTTTTTATGCATGTGATCTGACTGATCAAAATGCTTGAAAAAAAACAACAACTCTAAAATTACAAATTTGAGACCCTTTCACGCTCAAATAACCTCCATGAAAGAAGAAAAAGATTTTTTACTTCATTGGATGTGTTAGCATTTTTGAGTTTTTGAAGGACTCTGATTTGCTGAAATAACATTGAAGTCTATGGGTTTTTTCATCACTAAGGTAAAAAGCGGGGCCCCTTTTGAGTAAATGGTCTTATGTCATGGAAAACAGTTCAAACTAAATCATTGAAGTGTAGAGCAAGTGTGTGAAGTGAAAAATTTTATCCTAAAAATTTATTCTGAAATGGCATTTGATTATAGAAAGGTCATTTTCAATGCAAGTCAATGTGGCACGGATTGGCACTAAGGAGGAAATGAGGTATATTTTAGTTAAAGACCTTAGAAAAAGAGTTAGGCAACTCATCTTCTAGAATATCATGAGTCAAGCCAAAATACACACCTTGACCAAGTTTTATGCTATTTGCATTTGTAGAAAAAAGGTTACAACATAAAAGGTTACTCACTACCCTTCAGAAAGCTTAAGAAGCTATGAGGGTTAAAGTGATAAAAATCAAGATCAGCTGATACGTAAAAATATATTGATCATTATTTTTGCTTTATCACCCAGTCCTAAAAGAGAACCATCCAGGGCCTTCCAGATGTGCCATCTGATGGGATTTTGTTTCCAGGCTGTATTAATTTGCAAGAGCGCCACACAGATAACACACTGCTTCTCTTTCTGTTGTTTTCAGCTGGATTCATTCAGATTAACTCCTTCATCACGAGGCCTTATTTTACTGCCTCCTGTCCAAAGTAAAATGAAGTATATATTCAGAATTACAAGGATGATGTGTATTATTTTGGTCTCAAAGGAAACCAAGACATGTGAGATTACTACAGAAGTCAGGGCTGTACGCTTAGCTTTTTCACTAGGAGCACTAGTGCTCCCAAATGAAAAAATTTAGGAGCACAGAAAAAAATTTAGGAGCACTATGAATTTTCTTAAATAGCACATTTAAATATTACTAATAATTAACCTTCGCCCAGGCAATAGGCCAAATGATGCATTACACCAAGAAACAAACAGTTTTAAATACAGAGAACTTCTCTGTCCTACAGTTTTTTGTAATCCAGTCACCTGCCACACTTGGCTGTGTCCATCCAGCGGTCCACAGCAGGATTTGGTCTGGGTGGGGTTGGTCTGGGTCAGGTGGGCTTTAGTATGGATGTTGTTTTTACATTATGCATTGTTATTAAAAAGGCACCAAACCGGTGTTACAGCAAAACCTGTGACCCATGAAAACCTATGACTGTAGGGGGGATAACACCTGCTCCCTGATTATTCTTCTGCAGATACTTAACTGTCAGCAGCAGGTAACCTCTTCATTTAATCTTTGTTAAACAGCAATATGGAGAGAAGTTGCCGTGTTGTGAACCCCCATATCTGTTCTCATGACCGCAAAGATTCTCATAAAAACCCAGAGACTCATTATTGGTTTCACTACATGGAAGAAAAGCTGGACTAGCCATGCTAACGATGTAAAAGAGACGTATAATGGTTTAGATTACAGCTGTAACCAAACATCACCTTCAATCAGAAAATCTCCCGGATGTATTATTATTAATATGATGATGATGGTGATGATAATAATAATCATGATTATTTATTATCATTATTATTTAAAGCCCACAAAGACGCTTGCAAAGCTAAGCTTTGACGTCACCAGTTTGGTTGGTTTGGCTCTGAAGAGGAAACCTCTGACTCCTGATCATGTGTGAACATTTTATAGAGAAAATGAGGAAAATGATCTGAAGACTTGGAGTCTGGTAAACTAGAGGCCCGCAGAGGAAAGCCTGAAGCTGCTCTGAGTGTTTTTAATATCACCAGCGGAGCTCCGTTTACCGGTATCGGTATCTGCGGTATCGGTCCTTAAAAACATCGCTGCATAATTCACCAACTCCGTTCCTCTTTAAGCCTCTTATTAGAAACACCTCAATCGGCAACACTCACAAATCCCTTCGCTACAGTCCGATGATCGGAACAGCTCTGCAGCAGGTTTCTCTGACATGACCGTCAACTGTTTCAATCCGGGATTCCCACGTAATCAGCGTAACCCGCTCCGCTACAGATCAGCCCCGGCTTCCTCTCTAGTCACACGGCCTACGGACTGGAAAGCATCTGCACCAGGATCTGGATGCTGGACTGGCCTTCCAGCTTCGCCTTTCATTATGTCCATCTTCTAAATTGTGTTACGGTTGTTAGTTGTTGTGTCGCTGGTGATACCGATGGTTCAATGTGGAGCTGGAGGTGACTTCAAAGCTGCCGCATGGCGGCGTCCTGATTATAAAAACGTCGCTACGTTTTTCTCTTATTTGCTCATATTTTTCATGTATTTTTCAACTGGCAAATTAATAAATTTAGTTTGGTTAGCAGTTTCATTTCCATTTTAAATCAATCCTGATTTATTTAGGAGCAAAGTGTAAATTAGAGAGATGAAATCTATACTCGCACTCGTGCTCCCATTTTTTTCCCGGTACTCGCACCAATATATTTTTAGGCGCATATGCGAGTAAAACGCTCGCACTGTACAGCCCTGGAAGTGTCAGAATCAACATGTGTTTCAGTGCAAATTCATCTGGACATGGTAGAAAATGTGTGATCTCCTCTCAAAAGGAAACTATACAACTTTCAGTGAAAACCAGAAGACAGCAGCCCGATTCTTCAAGGAATCAGTAATGTCTGATGAAGAATTGTGCAAAAGTAGAATAAACTAATCTCGATGATGGACACTTGTATCAACGGAGAGTCAGGAGAATGGAAGAATAGCAAAAGGATCCAACAAGAAGAAAAGCGCAAAATAGTGTGATAGGAAGAGGGAAAACGTCACAATAAAACCTCCATCTTCATAGAAACTAACATTTCTACCACCAAACTACCATTTTATTTCAAACAAAGGCAGTCACAGGAGAACATTAGTGAGTCTTTTAGAGCTGTAATAAAACATTTGAACTCAAAACAACTACATTTGCCGTTTTATTCTTATGCTGCTAGCTCAGAGTTTTCTCCCAGAGTGAAGAAACAGACATCTTCGTAAATCTGCAGAGTCTCTGCCTTTATATCACACCGTGCTTGTGTGGAGAAATTATCAGACGCTTCGCGGTGGAGAGAGCTGTTTTTATGTTTTTGTTATTTTCCCGTATAATTGCTGGGGTTTGAATTGTTTCTCATTTGGAAGCCAAAGCTTGGTAAAGTCTTTCAGCTGATCTTCTCCCTGCTTTGGTAGCTACATGTCAGGGTAGGATGTAGGGCTGCTTGATTATGGAAAAAAAAAAAAAAATCATGATCATGATTGTTTTGGTCAATATTGAAATCACGATTATTTTATTTTATTTTTTTAGTTAAAGGAGCTGTATCATGCTTTTCAAATGTTCCAAAAGTCAAATATAGGCATTTATAAGCTAGATATGTTCCCATCGTTACTATAGAAACTAATTTGGTGTTAAATATTAGTTTTTCGATGCATCTAATTTCCAACACGGAAGTAAGATGGCTGACTGTACTGAACCGCGGAGCTCTCGACCAATTGCAGCATGTTTTACGCCCATTTCATGACGTCGCCCCGGAAGAGACACTTATTCTGAAGGGTCACAATATTGTCTGTAGCACCGGCACCGGCAGCTCTCATGTGGATGTTAGTAGTAAACATTGATGGATAATTACTCCGATCGACGGGATAAAACAGACCAGCCTGTTATGGAGCTGTATGCGCTCGACCCAGAGTCTGATATGGAGTTTGAAGTATACGCAGTACCACAGAAGTACCACAGAGACCCCCGACAAGCAAGTAATTTAGCGAACAAATCATAGGCTAACAGTTAGCGCTGAGCTAAGCAGCACTCACATGGATCTTGTAAACATTGATGGATAATCGGACTCCGATCGACGGGATCAAACGGAGCAGCCTGCTATGGAGCTGTATGCGCTCGACCCAGAGTCTGATATGGAGTTTGAAGTATACGCAGTACCACAGAAGTACCACAGAGACCCCTGACAAGTAAGTAAATTAGCGAACAAATCATAGCCTAACAGTTAGCGCTGAGCTGAGAGATGTGTTGACTCACCAGTGTTGTTGTCTGTCCATGCGCGTTTTTATAGTAGGAACTGCGTCAGGTTTCAGAAGTAATCCCAGAGAAAAAACACTTTACTGCCAGAGATTCATGAAGTTGTCAGGAGTGAAGTTCACACACGAAGTTGAGTTTTTTCCCCCCTGCTCCTGAAGTTAAAATCCAACCACTTCTGGCAAGTCGATTCATCCAGTACAACAAATACACTCCCGCGCTGAACATAACCACGCTGAACGTAACTGCATTTTTCCCAACTTGCTGTCCTCTAGAGCTTAAAAAAAAAAAAAAAAGGAAGAAAATTCTCCTGAACTCTGGAGCAAACGTCTGTTAGCTGATGGCTGTTTGTCTCTGAGGAAATCTTCCTGCAGGTGTTAGTTTCTTCCTCAGAGAGTGTGTATAGGATTCTCTGAGTTTTTGTTCAACAGAGGGCGTCTTGCTACGATACTGAGCGTGCGCATTTGGACTTTCGTGACTGGTGCCACGTTCATACGTAACGCGGTGGGTAGTCAGCCGTTTGCAGGGAGGTAGCGCTTGGTTTAAATATTCATGTAGATTACTCAAATATGCATGAATGAAGAAAAATAACGATTTAAATCATTTCTTGATAAGGAAATAACACACTGACATGCTGAAAAGCTCTTAAAAGTCCATTTTTCATGATAGGGCTCCTTTAAACAATGCATTTATTCAGCATTTCTCTCTGTCTGTTGATAATTTACGCAAAACAACACGCCTCCTTCGCTCTTCAGCTTTGTGAATGTAGGATCGTGTGGAAAGGAATGTATTGCGCATGCACTTTTCTTTCAGAAATTGTGTAAAGAAAAATAGCACATTAATTGTTTCAACTTGATTATGAGTTTGGAGATTGACATGAAAACTGAAATCACGATTAAATTTAGTTTAATTGCACAGCCCTGGTAGGATGTACTGCACATATCTCATCCCGACTCCTGTACAGGGACTGTCGTGATGAAGAAGTTAAAACATACAGTTCACCAGCTCAGCATCATTCCCAGTTTCCGTGTACTTAAACTAGACCAGCTTGCTTAACTACTCGCTATGATTTCCTAACTTTTGCTGCACTTCAGTGCTCAACACTAATGCTGCTTTTTCATTACTTTGTGAGACAGTTTATGCCAATAAATAAAAAAAATAAAACCAAAATAGAAAAAAAAAAAAAAAAAAAAAAAGCCTTTACAAGCACCATGATACATTACCTGTTGGAGCGCGCAGGGAGCCGTTGTTGAAGAAACCATCGGAGGAGTTGTGGCGGCGGCGGCTCACAGCAGTTCTGCCGTCTCTGTGGTGGTGAGACTCACCTTGTTTGTCAAGGTTGGCAGCAGGGGACTGCAGGAGGACAGAAAGTGGACGTCAGTCAAAGAGGAAGCTTAGAGACTGCACAGGATGCAGAACGTTGCTTACAAGCCTCTTTTCCAGGATAAATGGACAACACGGAATGAGAAAAAAAAACATGTCTAAGACAACTTTCAGGATTTTCTGCTAGTTCCAGCTTTATTTTGGTCCTTGGATCAGACCGAAACTTCCCTTTTTCTTCTCAAAAATAATTTTAAAAAACCACAGCGGGTCCACACCAGGATAGTCTGAGGACGGGGAACCGCAGGTAAGCAAGGCAGCGACTGCGAACTATGCGACGTGTTGCGTTACGTTGCATCCTATGTCACTTCTCCTTGGTTCGATGGATGCTTCGCTTTCTTCCACACTTCAAAACTACACCAGGATTTATTTGCAAGCAAGTAGCCAAATCATTTAAATCAGTAATTATGATAAAAACTAGGGATATACAATATCCTTTTTTAAAAAACTGATACCAATAACCGTAAAATGAGCTCCTAAAGGCTGACACCAATTACAGAAAAACACTTGTACCTAATCATACCAAATTAAAAATTCCAACTGTAGGGAGAAGCTCGTGTCTAAAATAAGGAAAAGTGGTTTGGAAGCAGCAGCTTTCTTTCCCCAATCACAATATCTCAGCGAGAAAAGCTTAAAACTGGGATTTTTTACTTCTGCACAATTGATCCTTAAAAAAAAGCTTTCTTTCGGGGTTAAAGGCCAAAATTACACAAAAAATAACTTATTGAGTTGAAATCGTTTGGTCCCCAGTTTAAAAATTCCATCTGTGCCCCTGAATGTGTGTGTTATCGCGGCAAGTATTCATGATGTCGCACTCATTGGAATGATGTAATAATTTCCTGTTATCAGCTTTTTTCAATAAAGCCTAAATATCATCAGTTTTCTTAAAAGGGATAAAAACAGAGTTAATAATTTTAAGTGTTTTTGTGAATTTATTAACACACAGTGGACTTTCATAGACTGTGTTGAGAACAAACGTCACCCTGCCAAGACCTCTTTCCACTCTATAGAAAATTTTCTAAATCCACACCAGAGTTAAAATGTGTCTGTAAGGACCTATTTTAGGGAAAGGAAATTGAGTTTTACAATCTTGAAATGCTGGGTGTTTTAAAGACTGCGGTTGTTCAGATATCCTAATCATAACCTGAGATCCAAAGGTCAAATCAGGTTGTATTTTTCAGCCCATCCCAGCGAGCAACTGGGATTACTTGCAAATGCCTTATAGAACAGAAACTAGCTTGAACCATGTTGAGTAAACAGTGATCAAAGAGAATGATGTTTAAGATAATTCATGAATCATGAGGACATAAACTGCATTTGTTTATGTTATAATGTCACAGACAGGCCAGTCAGATTAATGAGCTCCAGGAACTCAATTAGATGACACACACCATTTTAATCTAAACGAAATGCCACAAACTTAACTTAGTTTGATATATCTGAATTAGATCCATCTCACACTGCCTGTCAGATTAAAAACACCCCCGGTGTTTCTCATTGCTGTGCAGAGGCCGGCGTTTGAAGCATTAAATGGCTAACTAGGCTCATTAACACAAAGGTGAGAACGAAACTGAACACCAGCCTGGTTTGCAAGTGATATTCGGCCAGACCTGCTTTCCAGTTAGGCACGGCCTGCTGAATGGATTACACAACCCCTCGGTTCAACAGTCAGCCTTCAATAAATCCTCATCGACTCGGCTACTTGTCTTGAGTTGATTGAACACAGCCTTCCTTTTGTGTCAGTGATAAGACAACAAATGTCCTGACAAACAGAAACAAACTCCACTGAAGACAAAATGATTAACCGGGATAAAATTCCCAACAATTAGTAATACAGTTTCAAATTCTAATCATTGTTAAGATCATGATTGATTACTGCACTTTAAAAAACTCTGTTATGTTTCTTATTGCCAGGAAAAGCAGAAGCAGTCCCAGTTTGCATTATTTAATTCCTGGAAACATGGTGGAAAAAAAGGCAACCAAGTAGACAGTACTCCGGAGATTGTTTCTAAAGTCTAAAAAAACAAAAAGCTTCTTCAAAAACTTCCTTTTTTACAGACTTTAAAACTTCATAAGACTAGGGGTGGGAATAAATATCAATACACTGAAATATTGCGATATTTTCATATGCTGATATATTGACATTTAAAAATGCGGTCTCAATCTATTTTAATAACAAAATCTCATGACATTTAATCGTTCCATTATGAAACCTCGCAGGAAATTCATGAAATATTGTGAGATTTTGTGACAGAACGATGAACTCTCGCCAGATTTTTATAGTAAAATAGATCTATGCTGCATTTTTAAATATTGATTTGATACCGGCATATGAGAATATTGCAACGTTTCAGTGTATCGATATTTTTTCCCACCCCTATTTTTTAAAGTGTCTGAACCGGATAACAAAACTGCTATGTGCAATGACAGCTTATTTTTTTCAGCTTTAATATTGGTAGCGATATCAGTTATGTGCCACGAGTTTTAAAATACCGGCATATTGGATATTGGCTAAAATTCCAATATCGTGCATCCCTACTAGTTACAGATGAAGTTGGTGGCAAATTAACCCCCAGCAACAACATGAATATTACACCTAAACAACTTCTATTAATTAATTAGCTGTATTTCAGGCTCACGTAGGCACCATCGCTGAGCTCATTCTGCGGGATTTCTTCCCAATCAGTGTTGGCAAAATCTAGAAATCCCATAGCCCAAGAGGCTTGTCGACTCCTGATCACTTCAACAGAAAACCTATTCCAAGAACACAGAGTAGCGCTCGCAATCCGGCTGCAGAGACGTGATTCAAACATCAAGACAAAATGCAACAGCCGGGCAAATATCTGTCTGAGGCCAACATTGGTCACAAAAACTTGTGCTTGAGGCTCTTGATGATTACAAACAAGCAATGCAGACCAGGAGGAGGCTGCAGCAGATAATCTGAGATGGTTTCTAATTTGTTTCTGCTGTAACTGTGCAGTTCTGTTAAACTGCAGAGTTGGAAAACCCTCGACTGACACTAGAAAAATCTGGTGTGATGAGGACAGAAAAACTGAGCGCATGTATGGTCATATTCTCTCTCACGGACTTTTGAGGCCTTATAATCTATAGTTGCTATTACAAAAATGTTTTCTGAAAAGTTGTTGGTCAATTTCTAGAGTATAAACATATAAATTACATTTGATTATTATTAAATACCAGTAACTGTAAATACTGTATCATCTTCCTCCACTGCAGCTTTACATATTCATGCCTGTTAAATGACATCATTTTCATAAAGATACCAACAGTCTTGTTGACCCTCTGCTGAACGTCACCATGACTGCACTGTCTGTCCCTGAGGACAAGTTTCCACCAACTATACACTTACACAAGGTGTTTCTGCAATGACTGCAAGAGAGTTACTCAAGTTTTAGTCAGCTCACAAACCTAAATACTAGGGATGCACGATACTGGAATTTTGGCCGATATCCAATATGCCGATATTTAAAAATTCATGTGGCCGATAACCGATATTGATACCGATATTAAAGTTGAAAAAACATAAGCAGTCATTGGAAATAGCAGTTTTGTTATCTGTTTCTGACACTTTAAAAAATAGGGCTGGGGAAAAAAATAGCAATACACTGAAATATTGCATTATTTTCATATGCCGATATCAATTCGATATTCAAAAACGCGGTATCAATCTATTTTACTTACAAATCTTGCAAGATTTCGTTAGTAAAATAGATTGATAGCGCGTTTTTTAAATGTCAATATGATATCAGCATATGAAAATATGGTGAAATTTTTGTGAATTTTCATGAGATTTCATAACTGAACGATGAAATATTGCGAGATTTCATTAGTAAAATAGATCAATACCGCGTTTTTAAATGTCAATATGTGTATCGATATTTTTTCCCACCCTTAGTCTTTATAAGTTTTAAAGCCTGTCAAAAAGAAGTTTTTGAATAAGTAGTAGTTCTGTTTTTTTTTTTTAAGACTTTAGAAACAGCGGGCTGATCGGTTAAATATCTGTCAGGTGGCCAATGTCTGATACTCAGTTTAAAGGCCGATATCGATAGGGGGTCGATTATATCGTGCATCCCTACAAAACACACACACAAACCTCAGCAATATTCATTTTGTCTACTTTACAGAGTATTTTTTTTTTATAAAAGAAAAAAAAAAAAAAAGAAGAAGAAAGAAAACTAATCCACCAGGAAAAAGGCAATGACAAAGATCAAGACTTCATCTTTGTCGTCAGAAAAAGATGCATGCGTTTGGAAAATCTTCAAGTCAACATACTGACAAGTTTTACACTGGAAAATGAGTTGTAAACTATGCTGGGCGACGATTGCTGGTGAAAATAACAAATTTGAAACATTTGCACATTAGTCGTCCTAAAATTTATCTAAAGGCAAGCATGCAAAAGCTAACCAACATCAGGAGCTTTGCATGGCTGCAGACTTGAAGATGCCACAGCCACCGTGTGAACATCACTCAGAGAAGTTAATGAACCATTAATCTGAGATGAAAGTCAACGTTGATCCATTTGAAATATTCCAGATTCTGTGTTTTACCTTTTTTTTTTTTAAATCCTTGAATTTTGTGTTTTATTGTGTAGAATTGTTCTTTTTGGAGTGACCATGTCTAATCATACGGTGGGTGTATAAAACTTTAACAGTTAAATAAGGAAATGTCCAATTTTCTATTTTAATAGATGCCTTCAAAGGTGGTAAGAGAAATAGGAAATGATGTGTAGCAAGGTGACCCAAGGCTGGGATTCAAACCTGTAGCCTCTATTTGAGTGCGACCAGCCGTAAGAAATCCTATTTTGTTTTTCTTTTTCTAAAATAGACATCTGGTGCATTTGCAAGGCTGCAAACTTAAAGATGCCACAGCTTCCATGTAAAACTCACTCATTATAGAAGCTATTACAGTCTTTCCCATCAGTAATTGTTTCATATCGACTTTTTTTCACAGATGTCCCCCAGGACAGTTTCCAGGTGCAGCTCAAATACACAAAGTGAGTTTGGTGGAGGCTGCTCTGGTTTTCTGGCCACTCCCCGATTTCTCAGACAGCATATTCTCAGCCCAATGCTGCACCAGAAATGGATGCAGCTTTTTAATCTTTTGTAGAGCCAGGTAGCATTGAATTCCTTTAACTTTTTGGACAACTTCACGTTTAACAGTTTGGGTGACGCCATACCAAAGGGAGGCTGCAGTGGTCAAAGTGCATTCAGTTCAGCCATGAATAAAGTTTATAACAAGTTGATAGATGAGTCATTCCACTCTAGGGCTGACACAAACAATTATTTTGATAATCAACTAGTCACCGATTATTTTGCTTATTAGTCAACTAATTGGATCATACAAAAAAAATGTAGCATATTTATAGTACCAAGCAAAAGTTTGAACAGTCTCTCAGTGAATCTAATGGAAAAACATGTCCAAACTTTCGACTGGTAGTGTGTGTGTTTGTATATGCAGTGCTTTCACACGCGCCGGCTGCTGGCTATATAGCCGACAACTCAACTAAGTCCAGCCGGCTACTGGTCGGGATTCCGCGCAATGGCGCGTGACGTTAACGCGCTCTGTGGCGCATGCAGCCAAAATGCAGCTTCCACATTCAGGCTTCCCCCCGTAGTTTCCCTTAAGCCAGGATCAAACTACACGACTTTTTCCGTCGTTCACGATGGTCATATGTCACATTAACAGAAATTGTGTCATAAAATCGTACGGTGTCGTGTTACTCGCGAGTGGTCACACTACAAGGATTGCACCAGACAGACAACCGTCTGATCGTCGCGGGGTGTCGCAAAAGACAACGCGAAACGGGAGGCGGGACAAGCAGCTGTCAATCAGTCACTTGGTTTGGAGTCTCTGAATTGACTGTTTGGGTCACTTATGAAATGGAAAGTGGACGGAGACATCAGTTCCCTCCATTATTGTGACCAACATGACCTGTTTGTGCGTATTCTGTCTGTTCCAGTTGTTCTGTGGAGCGGGTTTTCAGTTGTAACTAAACAGGATTAAATCCATGATGCGCACAGAAAGACTCGCTGCTCATCTTTGAAAAACAGCTTTGAAAGAGAGAAACTGGGCTCTGATCGGCGCCGTTGCTTCCACCAGGTGCATCACGCACCGCGCGCAGGACGCCCGGTGCCAAGCGAAGCCAAAACCATCAGGCTGACCACAGTCTGCTGCCACGAGACCAAAGTCCAGCAGACCCAGTGACGCTACTTTTAAAAAACTGGCATAAAGTGAAATAAAGTGTGTTGTTCTATACGAACGCATACAGGTGCGTCCTCACGTCATTCACTAAACTCCATCAGTTCAGAGCGCACGCTGGAAACCATGGCAACCACATGAAATCACACACGCATGATAAACTGAGAGCTGCGCAGTGCACAGCAGCATCGCTGTGTCTATTCTGCATCCAGTAGGTGTGTTCAGAGGGTTAATTAGCTTTGATGATCACGCGTAAAGTGGATAGTTACGGCTGAGTGCACGAGCGCGCATGGGTGTCATATTTGCTCATCTCATTGAGCGCAATGTCTGTTATGTTGCGGTGTTTTTATTTAAACAAAGTGATTTTTCTGTGATTTTGTCATTGATTTATTTGAGAGCGTCACATTCGTGCACGTTTCCTGCTGTGAACTCCTGTTGACTGTTACTATTACTGATAGAACACATATATCGTGTGGTTATGTTTGAGTTAATAAAGTAATGTTTTATTCAAGAGAGATACACCCTTTTGAATGTTCGTGGAGGTTTAACACTGTTGAAAATAAATTTGGCACACCCAGTCTTTCTTTTCTTTTTTTTTTTCTGGAGTAAACTGATGCCCAGCTCCATAAACTCTCCGCGCTCCACCGGAGCGGGACTGCGTCTCTCCTCCTTTCCTCCACTGTTTTTGTGTACCGGCGCACCTGAGCATCTCTCTGGTAGAGGCGAAAGGCGCACTGTCCTCCTATTGGTCAATATGAGGGGACATGTCGTGGGACGTGTCACACTACACGGACAAAACCAAAATTCTGACACGCAGTCTTTCTGCGTGTGGTCGGGAGCGCGCAGACGCCAAATCGCCAATCGCTGATTGTGTCACATTACACGGAGCGAAGACACGACGTTCTGCGACCCGACAACGCAGAATCGTGCACGACAGTGAGCGACTGTCTGCGACGCCTCCGTCGGGCCAAAATCGGCCTAAATTCGGTGGTTTGAACCAGGCTTTTGCTGCTTCGGTGAGTCCCGCGTGACCCGCTCTTCCTCCCAGAATGCTGAGGGCATTGTGGTGAAATTCTCCACTCGCTAGTTTCCTTTCAAACTCGCGTTGTCGTAACTTATCCTTCTCCGCTGAAACAGTGATTCGTGGGCTTTGTCCGGCTTTTTTTGTTATTTTGCAGGTCGTATGTGGTGACAAAACGTCCTTTTTCCCAGACTGCCGTCCCTTTAAAAGAAGATGCGCCGTGTTTTTCAAAATCATTTGGAAAGGAGCCGAGGCAGAGAGGCCAGTTTCCTGGTGATCCGTCACTTGTTGCGGCTGCACTGGACAACGGGAACACACTATAACCGTGTTAGTGCGAAATACAGAGTTTGCACCAAACTCTCGAATTGGAAGGTTTTCCCATGAAGGATGCGAAGCTATTCAGACTTTCCTGGAGAGATCACATCTCCATCACCTTCTCCACTGTTTAGCAAAAACACCGTCAGATGAGATGAAGTCGAGGTTCATGTTCTGACTGATGCTTTGATGGTTTGCAGAAGAAGAAAATGCAGAAACATAAATGTAAATGAAAATAAATCCCGTTTTCATCTTGGTGGGGAGGCATGAGAAGCTCAGTGCATGATGGGAAGCAAGAGCTGGAAGTTCTCATCAGTTCTGCATAAACAGACTTCTTTTTTCCTTTATGTCTGCTGTTTCTATGTTTATTACATCATTACATTCTGAAAAGAAAAACACCAGCAGAAAGACAGTATTTTTTCACTTGGCCCAAAACTTTGTGTGATCTTTGGTCCTCAAAACACCAAATATTGTCTTATGTAGACAACATAACACGTCCTCAAAATTATTCATACCCTCCAATCAAAAAAAATCAACTTTAAGAAAAATAAGATGAAATTGTAAAAAGTAATAAATTAAAATTCTATCATGAGATTTTTTTATTTATTAATTTTTATTTATTATTAGTTTCTTGTTGAATTAATATTGTGAATTTAGCCTTTTCTGTAATTGGAGGGTATGAATAATTTCAAGGATGACTGCGTGTGTGTTTATATATTATATGTGTATGCATGTATGTATCAGCCCCCCCCCTCCCAACCTGGCTGGCTACTTCGACGTTATGGCTGGCTACTTGCTATCTCTGTGGAAAGCCCTGTATATGTCAATGTACAATTCAAGAAAAAGCTGACCCCGATAGCAACGACTACATACGTGTGTCAAGGACAGAAAGGCAGACAAGGCAGCGGAAGGTACAGACGCAATTTTGAGGGGAAAAACAAAGCTTAAAAACAAACAATTAGAGGATTCTGAAATTAGTTGCCAACTATTTTGATAGTCGATGATTGGCAGCCCTATTCCACTCATGCATAAATATTTGACTTCTGAAGCTGAAGGGAAACTTTTAGAAATCATGAGTTATCCTGACACTTTAGGTTGTGTCGACTAAATCTGCTGTAGATTACTGAACTAGTTTAGTCATAAAACTCAAACTACATCAAAAAATTGCAGTCAAAGTTAACTCTAAAAGCTCATTCATACCCTACGGTAAATACAGATAAGGACACTTTCATCCGTATCCGAACATCGTTTCATCTGCTGGTATGTCCGCTGCGAGAGAGCTTACGAATCCGGAGTGCTCCGGACGAAACGAAGCAATACCACCGGAAATTTTGGCGGCAGTAGAGTCAGTTTCCCGATTTGTGAAAATCAACGAAGAAGAGTAGGGCAGGGCAAGAGTAGGGCATTTAAAAATGTCAAAAGTTTAAATTACTTTGGCCACTTAAGTGGTTGAACATGCCACCGCCTCACACACTTATTTTTTCCCACCTTTTCTGAAGCAGACGCAGCAAAACTGCTTCCTCAACCAACGCCACGTTCGCGATTGTCGATGGTGGTAAATTTCAATGCAACACTGCCCCCCTAGAGGGTGTACGGAGCAACATTCATAGCACTGAAACTGGACAGAGGTATGTACGCCAGCAACAAAGACATCTTTTGCTAAAGACGGGCCGATTTCGTCCGTATTCGGAGGTATGAAGCTACCTTAAAGCTCTGGCAGTCACCCAGACTAGGACATCACACTGACTTCCATTCATTAACAGCCCAACCCAAACCCAACCGACACAGCTTTGACCAACCAGCTCTGCATCATCACAACCAGCACAAGAAGTCTTGATCTAGACAACCAGCAAAAGTCCTGAACGAGCATGAATAAATAAATAAAAGAGAATAGATCCCACACATGCACACACCTCTACCTTGGCGGGCTGGGGTGTGGAGAAGTTAAGCCAGGCAGGGACAAAGTCATGCTGCGCCATTTAGGTCCAGTGTTTCCGGTCAGTGGATCGAGGCATCAAACCTCATGGCCAGGATCTGATAAAAAAAGAGAGAAAGAGGGGAAAAAAAGGTGCATTTTTAACATTTCACAACTGAAAAAAACGGGTAATAAAAATCCATGTCCATTTTGGATAATATGTCATCTGTTTTAAGTCATGTGTCTGCCATCAATAACTTTGAAATTCACAGCAGAAAGGGCTCCCACAGGACGAGCCAAAGACGAGACCTATTCTTAGCAGAAAACAACAAAGCTGCACTTGCTGCAGCTGTGAAGTTGATAACTTGTCGACAGCTTGAATAGAAATCATGAAATATTCTTTTGGAAAATAAGTTTGTAATATAAATAGCATAGTGCTTTAATAAAACCAATAATTTTGGCTTTAAAATGTGTATCATAGGAGTTGAATTAACGCCTCTAATCTTGTGAGAACAGCTGAAAACATCTGTCCTGTCCAACGAGGTGAAATTTGAACATTACCCCAGAGTTTGTGGCTCTGAAGTCCTCTGCCTCCTCTCTCGGTCTGGCTAGGCTTGGTTCCTCAGGCCTGTTGGCACTGATCACAGTGTGTGTGCGCTGACAGACGGGGAGCAGCACGCCAAAAACCCCCACTTGCCTCCGCCAGGACAGTGCAGCCCCTTTCTCCAGAGGCAGATCCCTTCGTCCAGGGTGAATCACTTAGGAGTCGCGTAAAAAAAAAGTTTGCAGGAATGATCTGGAATGGAGATCCAGAGAGCTGGCCAAGCAGGAAGGAAGGAAGATGTTTGAAGCTGAAGCAAAAGAGGTCTACGAGGGGCAGGTTTTCCTTCTTCCAAAAATTCAAAGCAGTCCTTCTAGCGGTCACGTCTCCGGCAAAAACTATCAAACTTTTATTGCTGGCTTGTTGAATCCTTCAGTGTTTACTGTCATGAATAAAACTCAAAACAAGTTTGGACTTGATGCTGATTGGCAAAAAGGAATTGATGCAACAGGTGATTTGTCCCTAGTGGTGATGAAAAGCCAACCCGTCTTATTTCAACTTAAGGAAAGAGTCTGAAAATCGTCCGCCCTGAAACATGGACAGTAATTGTTCAACAGTTCCACTTTGACACCAGATATAGGAAGAGAGACAGGTGTTGTCCTGCCACACTGTACGCCAGTATGCGTCTCAATCGATTCACCTTTCACCGAATCATTTTAAGATCTACTTGATCGCATGCAAAAGAGAAAAAAATAATTCATAGACAGTCTTTCATTGGCAATGGAGGTCACTGGAAACCACTGCTCACCTCATTAAACTGGTGAAAAAGACTGTCTTCAATCGAAGAAAAATAATGAGCAAAAAGTTTCAAAGTCACATGACAATGAAAGAGGTAAAGCCCTATGTTACATCGCTGTCATTTTCAGTTAGGGTTAGTGAAGTATGGATGTCGCTGAACAGTGCATCGTCACACCAGTTCTACTTTTGTGTGTTTTACAATCACATTTGTAACACGCCCATTTATTTAGCCCAATTTCTCTGACCGAAGCAGACAGAGAATTCAACTCTGATTTCATAGATATGCGAGGTCAAAAGTCAAAAGGCCTTCATAAGCATCCCTTAGCAACAACTAAACTTGTCCAAAAGAGAAAAATAAACCCTGAAGAAATGCTTGATCAATTTCTTTTACTGATCAGGAAAAATAGAAACAAAAACAGCATGCATCCAAAATTTGTAAAAATAGGACTTTCCTTTCCTCCTTTGAACACGATATTGTTCGCTCCCTCGCAAAAAAAAAAAAAAAAAAGAAGAAAAAAAAAAAGGAAGTAAAATTCAGTGCAGTTGTCAGTTTTCTTGCTGATGGTTCACAGGTATGTGCACAAGACCAGACTGGATCTGCAAAAAACAAAAATCAGGAAAATTACTTTAATACTGCAGATTCTGACATAAATAGTAACTTTAATCAAAAAGACTGCTGAAAAAAAAACTTTATCAAAGACACAAATATTGAAAACATTTCTGTTCAAGTTTACATTTGTTGTGCAAGCTTAATTTCAATATGATGGTCGTCTGTCAATAGGTAACGTGCACAAAACACAGACAGTTTTATTGCAACTTTAACAACCTCCCCTCAAATATCTTTAAATTAAGGCTAAATGAGGCTTTCATTACAAAAATTGCAAGTTAAAACCAGCAATTTCCTTAATTTTTTCTTAAATTTTTGCAGCTAGAAACTAAGGCATGTAAGACTTTTCTAAAAAAAGCTTCTCCTTCACTGAATACTCCTGTCAGAAACCCAAAATAGATTTAAATTTAAGACACATCAAACCCTATAAAGAAACTGCTTTGAAACTTCTAATAGAATTTGAGAGGTATGAGGAGACAAAAGTCAGGACCGAGTGGATCCATTTCACACTGAAAGCTGCCTCTTTCATATAATTCTGTCGGCTTATGCACGTGAAATATTTATACCAGCGCAAAAATAACACGAACACCATCTTCTTCAGCCCTTCTGCCCATAACTGCTGCATATCTAAACTGGGCCCAGTAGCGTTTGTAAATGTGATAAATTAAGGTTAAAATCCCAGTCCGCAATTGTTCAAACATGCGTTGCATTGCGGGATTAAACCTGCCCCAAAATGCAAGCTTTTTGCACAAACTCGCAGCGACTGTTAAATGTAGTGTCACTGAACTATATTACGTAACAGCTCATCATCAATGAGCTGGACACGGGCTACAATGTGCAGCACAAACATTTACTTAACTGTGAAACAACGCTCACGCGAATAACGACACCACTGCAGCTGTGTGTAAGAGTAGTCCGTTTAACATTAGCATAAAGTAAGCGAAGCCCACATGCCTACAAACACTGCAGCACACCAATTCAATAGTTACGTTACACGCACGTTTCGCCAAGCTAGCAGGCTAAATGATATGCTTTGAAGTACACCACGGTAATTAAATAAACAAAGCAGCCGTGGTGTTTCTCAACTAGTGTGCATAAATCATCAAACAATAACCGCGTTAAATCTATCTCAACTCCTTTGCTAGCAAACTCTGTGCAATTAACCAAGGTTCAAGTTAGCCTAGCAATTGTTAGCCGAGAGCTGACGATACTTAGCCTGCTAAGTCGCCCAAAGAGAACTATGAAGCATTTTAAATGAGTTAATGCAACCAGCGGGTTTACCCAAGCAAAAACATGTTCAATGTTCTCAAATAGCCTAAAACGATCCATTTAAGCAACTGTCACAAGCATACAAAAGAGGTAAACAGACCTGGTTTGGTTGGAACAACACTGTTTCAAAATGGCTACCTTAGCAGCGGTAGCACACATTTATCTACTCGCTAAGTGCTAGCGAGCTAACTTGCAGTATTTCATGACGATGCCGCATACCTTAGAGCAAGATAGTCCCAGATGGAAAATGCTTCGGATACATTTAAAGTCTGCAATCACTTAACAGAACTATTCTTTTTCGCAACTACAAACTTCTTCGTGAATAGGGCTGTCGATGTTTGTTTGGGTTTTAGGTGCGCTTACCACTGGCGCTGGCACTGAGGGATTCGAACAGACTCGACTGCGCTGCGTTCAAGAGCTCTCCTAATTATGCAACTTAGCCAAGTCTCAAGGTGCTTTACACTCCCAAATGTCGGATTAATACAGTCTCTAAAAACGCATTTATATCTTAATATGGGAATAATAAAGTACCCGAAACTCTTAGGTAATATTTACGAAAGCATTTGAAAACGTTTGATTAATAATGTGCTGATAATACTAATAGTAAGAATTTGTCACTCTGAACACAACTTAGTACGTCCCCGCCACCGAAAGCCAGACCAGTCGAGACCAGAATCTGTCTCGCTCAGCGCGAGAAGACAGGCATTTAATCGAGTACCGATAAAATGGCAGCAACGAAACGACCTCTACTTTAGTTAGAAGCCGTTAACTTTGTTTTTATTGATAATATTTTACCATCTCAGACAAGGTATTTACTGTAAAAACTGTTAAAGTGCAACGTTTAAGTACCTGTGCCTCATTCGGTTAAGTTTAAAGGTTGTTACACCAGGATAGCTTTTCATTGCATCAGGTTGAGAATGCTAAAATTGATAGCAACTTTAGCTTGGCGTGCTCACATATATGTTGTGGATATTGAGTGTGTTTTAAGAGTAACAGTATGTGTCTTTTGCAGGTTGAAAATGATAAGAGTTGCATCTGGAAGACGGATAATATCTGGGGTAAGAATGAAACGGCATGTCTTAGCTGATAAATATAGCTTATAAATGCAAAAGCATTAGGTTTTTCCAGAGGATTATGTTGCAAGATAATTTTCTTTTTCTGTTATTGTCTCAGATTCCGGTGTGGAGATGTGTCCAGCAGATAGTCAAGGCACCAGGCTGCACAGCAAAAACCCTGCAGCAGTTTCATGTCCACGCCTCTGTGTTTATGCCACACAGAGTCCCTTCCACCAACAGGTTGTTGGGGATCAGGTCTGTGAGCTGGCATGCATCGCGTCTTTGCCACGGGGATTCACGAGACTCTTCAAATCAGGGCAGCAGCAAAGAGGGTTTTAGCATGAAGGCGCTGGCCCAGGCGCCCAAACCTGCTCTGTACCTGGGTTTTTCTGGGCTCATCCCCTTCCTGTCTGCCCCTCTGCTGATGGCTGCCACACAGTCCTTCTACCCTGAAGTTGCATTTGCTCAGATGGCGTATGGCGCCTCTATAGTATCCTTCCTTGGAGGTGCTCGCTGGGGATTCGCCATCCCTCCTGGTAGTCCTGCCCAGCCAGACTGGATGAACTTGGGTAACAGCGTGATGCCATCACTTGTCGCCTGGTTGGCACTTCTCTGCAGGGACAGTTTCACCGAAGGAGCCCTTGTAGTGATGATGGGGCTGGGTCTGTCGCTGCATTACGACCTGATCTTGCTGCCTGGCTACCCTGCCTGGTTCAAAGCCATGAGGACTGTCCTAACTCTGGTTGCCACCTTCTCACTGGTTGCTACTCTGGCAATTAAGAATTTCTGCACTGAGAGAAAAATCAAAGACATTCAGAAGTGATTTAAGGGAAGATTTTGTTCACAGAACCACCTATATTTAATAAAGATGCAAAGTTCATTCAGGATGTGACAGTTGATTAAGTCTGGCAATTTACAGAACCAATTTAGTAACTTTTAAGAGGTTACTGGCACTTACAGTGGTGCAAAAAAGTACATTGCCCCTGCAAGATGAGAGAGGTCTGCAATTTTCAACTATGAGACCAAATGAGGGGAAAAATCCAGGAAATCACATATGTAGGATTTTTCAAGACTTTATTTGCAAATAATGGTGGAAAATAAGTATTTGGCCGATAATAAAAATTAAACTCAATATTGTCTAACATTGTTGGCAATGACAGGTCAAACGTAGAAAATTACAGACCTCTCTCATCTTTCTAAGTAGGAAAAATCTTAAAATAATACTTTTTTTGCCCCACTGTAAATTTATCAATATTTTTCATTTTCTGGACAAATGTGGGGTTTTTTTTAAACCATAAATTGCTTTTAAAATTGCTCTCTGTTTAGAAAGTTTTTAGAAAAAGAGACAAATATTCACCTGTGAGGACCCAAATGGCAGCCTCTGTATCAAGTCCAATTCAATCACTTTATATAGTACCTTTAAACAACAGGAAGCCTCCAAAGTGCTGCACAGAAATAAAATTCCAAGAAAATAAAATAAAATCACAATGATGATAAAACAGAATATATAAACACCTAAAAATATTTTTAAAAAGAAAAAAACAAAATAAAATACAGAGGACCACACAACTCACACAATGTTAAAAGCCACTGAATAAAAATGCATTTTAAGACGAGACTGCATGTACAGTATAATATACAGTCAAAATTATTTATACCCTCCAATTAAAGGAAATGCAAAATTTCCAATAATTATACAAATAAGCAAATTTTAAAAAGAAATAAATTTACAAAATTATCACTGAGTGAAATAAAATATTGCTTTTGAATTGTTGTCAAAAATAATATTTTTTAAAAAAAACCTGTTCCACACAAATTCAAGCACATTGCTCATGAACAGTGGACCAACATACCTGTCCACAGGTGCAGATGTCTTTTTGAACGTTACAGAAAACACCTGATTGCAGTGATTGCCTAAAAGCGTTGCGCAACAAAATTTTATCTTTGGAGCCCCATCATGCTTGTTTATTATTTAAAATTTTTGTTTGTTTTTAATATTTCTGTTGAACAACAATTCAAATCAATGCCATGATTTTCATTTTTAAAAATTATGTACAATTACTTTGTTCAGTTCCAACTCATTTCACAGACGGCTGATTTTTTTTTCCTTATTCATTTTTAATAATAAAAAAAATTAAAATAGGATGTGAATAAAATTGAGGACGACTGTATACACTACCAGTTAAAAGTTATCACTGGTTTAAAGTGTGTTCAAACTTAATAACAGGTTTTCTAAAGGAATTCAAGGCTTTAGTTTTTGTACCACAAACATGCAAGAATTTTTTTCTTTATTTGTATGGCACCAATCAACAAATTAAGGAATCTAAAAGCACTTTTGCAGACACAGTCTAGTTCAACAGAATTAATTGTAGTTCAATTATAACTGAACTAATCTATCATATGATCAGCAATTGTTCTTTAATTCATAAAGATAATCAAAGGAACTGCATCAAATCTCCCCGAGTCCTCCATCATGAGCATGTGTGGGACAGTAGGCGACAGTGGAGAGGAAAAATCTCCAGGAGAACCGGTGTTCTGTCGAAACGTGGTACCGCAGACTGAAATTACATCATCAGTTGATTTGCGGTACCCTTTCCAAATATAATGCCGCACGTAAATTTCATTCAATTCACAGTTTTGGCCAGTCAGCAATAGTTAGTTAGTTAGCGTAGTTAGATAGTTAGTGAGAGAGGTTAAGTGTTTGAAGATTATTGATCTTTTATGAACTAGTGTTTTTTTTTTTAAAGGATTTTATGGGCACCAGTGGCCTTTATATGACAGTGTACAATGACAGGAAAGGAGCAGAGAGAGTGGGGAGTGACATGCAGCAAATGGACCTGGACCAGGAATCGAACCGGGGCTGACTGCTAAGGAACTGTGCCTCTGTTCATGGGGCGGCTGCTCAACCAACTGAGCTAATCACTGCCCCACTTTTATGAACTAGTGTCTTACATGACGGTTTTAAGAAATGACATCATGGGTGTTTAAGGTGCAGTGTATAACAAAACCAAAGTCAACGGCAGAAAAATGAGATATATATTTAAAAACATTGTTTCTATTGATGTGTAACTGCCCCACTGGAATAGCTGTTATGCACTTATTTTCTTAGAATGAGCCATTTTTATCTACCTCGCTGTGGGAGCACAGGCTGTACATGGAGGCTGCCATATTTGTGCCGCCATTCTTACTACTGTGTCTCTGAATGGACAAAACAATAACCGTGTCTCAAACCGCGCACTTGAGCACTTCAAACACTCTTTTTAAATGTGTAGTGCGTTCATGGTGTCATTTAAGCAAATATTCAGTGCACTAAAAGTACCAGGATGTTGCCCTAATAATGGCCAAAAACAAAGTCCAAAACGGAGCACACTAACTCGCACTAAACGGACGCCATCTTGCTGACGTAGTGGAAGAGGCGGGACTTTCAAACTGCTTCCAGAACATAGAGCATTTTTTTCAGAACAATATATTAATTAATTATATTATATTAAATTATATTATATTATATTATATATATTATATTATATTATATTATATTATATTATAGAAATTATTCAGAGCTGAATAATGGCGGTGAACAAAGCGGTGGCGACCCCTGCTGCAGCGGAGGCGGTATTGTACGAATTAAAGTAGTTTATGAAATGATTTAGACATAATTTCTAATGTATATTGTGGCATGCTACCAAGCTGTTCACTCCCTGATGACAGTTATGATCTGGTCATTTGTTTGAGGCCGCAGTTATACCGGCTCAGTAGAGTTAGCATACGTTAGCAGGCAATGCTAGTCCATCACTGTAAAGGCTACAGTATACTTCTCAGACTGCGTATTGTGTTATCCAACTGAGACCCCTCCGTCAATGACTGTTGAGAATGTGCACTTTATTACTATCGTTAGTAACTTTTTGTCATGTCTATCTATGTTTTTAATATATTCTTTTAATCTTAGATGGTGTTTGCGTTAATGTATGTATGACAAATAATATGCGCTACAGGGCACCCGAATTTCCCCTTGGGGTATGGATAAAGTATCTATCTGTCTATCTATGTAGCTAGCTAGCTAGCTTTCATTGTTCTCCGTCATGGTGCCGAATATGCAGTGCAATTTCCTGCCCAATAAGTAGGGGTCGCTAGACAAGACTGACCTACTCATACGATGGAGTCAGAGAGAGAAAGACTGATGTTGTTGCTGCAGCTGAATAACAGAGATACTTTTGATGCAAAATAAAGACGATGGGGCGATTTTGGTCTTTCCTCACTTCTTCGGCCAAACGTTCTTCAGTTGGACTCATATCTGCGTCTTCGCAGGGAGGCTGGTTTAAAAATAGCGCTGCTAGTGTTTACGTAGTGGTAGACCAATCACAGCCCTTGCTGTCTCCATCCTCCCCTGACGGAGTGACGGACACTTAAAAAATATTTCGTGCAGCCGGAGACAACGGAGAGGCTCTCTGACAGGCTTTCCGTCGACGAGAGGTCTCTTTGTAACCTAAGTAGAGCACTTTACGAACGACTATAAACTAGGCTTTAGTGCAGTGCTCTGTTTGGGTCAACATTTAGTGACAATAGTGTACACTACAGACAAAGTACACAGTGCGCACTACGCACTGAATTGACCTATGGCTAAACCACGCCCCAAACGCGATGAGCCAATCACAGTGCGCACAGCTATCCATACACTCGGACATTCTCTGCTTGAATGTCCATTGAAATGCATTGAAGTTAGCCCGTTTTTGTTCGTTTTTATGTGTTCTTTTTAGTTTAAAATGGACAAACGTGTGCATGGGGTACATGCAACTCCGACACTAGGTATCCTGAGAGGCTGGGTGACAGGGTGTATTTTTTGCCTTTTACCAAGTCACATCAAGCCAAAGTTATGCGGCAGACCTCAACATCAACTGAACGTGGATAAAATGAACAAGGATGTCTATATCTGTTCTAAGGTAAGGGAACATCGTATTTGAGGCAACATGTTGTCACTTTGCTTGAAAGAAATATGAAGTTACTTTCCCTAACGGTACTTTAAGCTGGCTAACGCTAGCTAAACATGCTAGTTTTGGTACGTGTTAACGGTACATAAGACGCTGTCGTGTAGTACAGGTGTCGTGTGGTAACGTCGATAACGACACGCCCCTGGCTTCCAAGCTGCAGCCAGACTGCTCCGCTTCCGTGGCTGTTTGATCAGTTTTTGTCAGATGATCACTTTTTGGCACAACAACAGCAGCCGTGCAGCAGTTTGGGCAAGAAACTGAGGGAGCGACACGAGTCACATTCAGAGATTCACAGGCTGATGTCTACTCTCAGTTTGAGACTTGTGAACAATTTCTTTTTGTTTGTTTTGTTTTTATGTTTTTTAATTTATCTTGTCATGATCTCTCTGTCTGATCACGTGTCTGCTGTCCATGTTGACAACTGTCATCTCCCGAGATGTCACATAGCGCCTGTCACCGAATGTTGTTTGTCCGAGTGAGTGGAGGGGGCGTGGCTTAGCCATAGGTCAATTCCAGGGCACTCGGGCAAGTGTACGGTTTGAGACAGGCTCAACATGTGTAGTGAGAACCAGCTTTGCTTAAAGGGACTAGAGGCAGAAATTTAAAAACCAAACATGCATGTCCATTTTTTTCTAATGGGTGATGAAGCGCTAAATACCAAAAATAACGTTTCCACCCACGTTTCTCTCTGTTGCCTTGAACAGGCTGTGTGCTGCAAAACGCGCTGCCCTGCGGACGTGACGTCAAGTGACGCTACATCTGCAGTTTTGATACAGGAAGAAGACGGTCGCGTTAAATTCAAACCATAGACTGTATATAATTACTGGACGTAGCTTCGGTCTCTTCTGAATAGAGAAATGTGAAGCCAGTTGGGCGTGTCTTACCGTCGCCATCTTGCCGTGTCACGTACGTCGTCACTCCAGGAAAATACTAAAATGGGCACAGCGCGGCCGCGGGGCAAATGATTGACAGCTGACGTACTGTGGGCTAAACGCTAACTGAGCTAACACGAAACTAAGAGGAGCTAACAAAGATAAGCCCCCTAAGCGGCATGGTTAAGGTAAGACGTGCTTAGACTTGCAATTCGCTGACTAAACACCGCCGTTGTGCGACTCTGTAACAAACTGAGACCTTATTAAGAGCAAAGAAGGAGCTAACTAGGAGCCTCCGGTCGGCAGGCGGAGCTTCCGGTCTGCCGCATGTCAATCATAAGGACACGCCCTTAATTATGTGTAATTTGAAGAATAAATAACATCTAAACGAATGAGTTATAAAAAAATTCACCCCCCTCACAGTTGACATGAAGGTAAACTTGACCTAATAAACCTAAAATGATTTTTTGAACCAGGCTGTAAACCTGTTTATTTCTGTTGTGAAGTTGGCGTTTTTAACATGGGAGTCTATGGGGATTTGCTCGCTCTTGGAGCCAGCCCCTACCGGATGAGGGGAATATTACAGAAATGTCCATTTCCGGGTTGCATCACTGCTGGCCACCGGAGGTTGCCACTTGATTCAAACACTGTAAGCGATAGTTATGGATTCTTCTGCCGTCAGCAAACGATCCAGATCAACTGAAAGACACTAAAGTGTAACCACGAAAAAAAGGTGAGTAAACAACATTATAGCTTCAGTTTGTGCACGGTCCCGTGACAGCTTGGTTTGTGGCTGCAGTTACCTGAAGCGCCAGTCACGAGTTCTCGTTTTTTAATCTTGCCCCAAGTCCCTTTAAGGGGAGTTCGAGCACTGTTTGGGGTAATGCCTTAGATGACATCAATTGTACTCGTTGTACAGTCATAGCTACATGACTGGATCCACTCAGAGATGAAAACATCTTCATGTCTGGGGGAATTTTGGCTACTTATGGCCACCGTACATTCACAACAGTGCTTGGAATATGAAGTCGTTTGAAAGAAAACATTTTTTCTTTCAAATACCCATTTTTACCACTAGATGTCAGTAATTCTTACATTCTGTACCTTTAAGAAACTTCGAATAAATTAATGCAGGTATGTGGCAGAATAAAGGAGTTCCCAGGAGGGATTTGACCCCCAGGCTCCCAGGTGAGAGTCATGCACACTAACCAGTCAGCCAAAGGGACATCTCTTTGGCCAAGTAGCCAGGGCACATGATCACTCGGAGGTATAGTGACAGGACCATTTAAGATAAATTCCCAAAGAAAAACAAAATATCTTTATTTGCATATCTTAAAATAACTTCATTAATATAATAAAATTTAATAGTATCTACAGTCGCAACAGTTGACGAAGACAATAATAGGTCCAGTGGAGTTGAGGGTATCATGGATATACAGGCACAAAAGCACTATGTTAAAAAGCACTATGTTAACTGGTTATCTGATAACATTCATTTAATATGTTATGGTTAGAATTAGCAGTTTTGAGCCTGTGGACAGTTGGAAGAGATTCTGTCCTAAAGAGATAAAGTATAGTCCGTGAAGGTTTTTTTTTTTTTTGTGAAATTTATTCGGACAAAAGTGAAACAAAGCAGGTAAAAGCATGATGTAACATTTTCATGAGTTGTTTGCAACAGTACATGTAAGAATATACTTGTATTGTTCCAGTGATGTAAAACAAGATGAGCTCGATCACCCGCTCAAGTGTGCCCAAACTCTTAACGGATACGTTTCATGTATTAACTTTAAATAAATACGTTTTGTAATTCAACATCCAAAAGTTGAATTGCAGGTACCACCAACGGCTGACAGAAGCAGTGGTATTTACAGCAGGATATGTCCAAGAATCGTCCAGTAGAAACCGAGCTACCACTGCATGGCTGTGTTAGCCGTGGCAAAATATTCAAGTTTATACAAAAGACCGAACATGAAACTTAAAATATATAAAAGTTTCAGTCGCTTCCACTGTCAATTAGGCTCAACAGATTTCCCCAAACATGTCTTCAAGGAGAAATAAAACAAAGAAACAAAAAGAAACAGTGCACACATCATCACATCATAGTCTAGAATATAATTCTCATTTCAACTATTTCATCCAAAACAGAAGTCCTTGGTGAAAAATTATCCTTATAGTCAGGATAGTTTCATTTGCAAACGTAAATATGTAAGAAAAATAAGTGTTGCCACTCGCGTATTCAAGTACAATGATTAAGTGAACTCAAAATAAGGAATCAGATGAGTATTCTGGGTTTGTGTTTTTGGCACTTTCCAGTCTTCGCTGTGCTTTCACTGCTTGTATGAGATCAGAAGTGTGTGTGACCACTACAAAGGTGATACATCCAGGTATAAATAACATTGATGATAAGCTGACCGTCTGTTTGAGGCAGAAACACATTTCCAGTGCGTTTCTTAAGGTGCAACTTTTTGTTTTTCTTTCACAGTTTTGGGATGATTCAGAATCCGACGCTGACGGTTTCAGAGCACAGCCAGCCCGCCGTCGCAGCGGCTGGTGATCATGTTGCCAACCTCCGTCCACGTGTCTAGGTGAGGGTCGTAGATCTCCACAGAATCCACCGTCACGGGCGCTGAGAAGTCCCTGCTGGCGGCTCGTCCGCCGACGGCGTACAGCAGCCCGTTGACTGCTGAAACAGACACACCTGCACGAGCGGTCAACATCGGAGCCACCTCCACCCATTTCTCCTACAGGAAAATGTTGACAGGCTTCAGGAAAACGTTCAGATATGGATGTTATGCATATTAAAGGAGTGCAGCGCAAGTTCCAGCTTTTTCCAGAAGTTCGCCCCCTCTGGCGACAAGTGGAAGTGCACACACATGAGCCGCTTCGACTGCGTTGGTCACCAATTTATTCAGTCTAATCCCCGAGTTAGAGACACGATGTCTACTGAAGTAATAGTTATAAATCTGCAAGTTCTTTACGGTTTAATCGTTGAGTAAACTGACGGACTGTATGCTAACGCTAACAACAGGCTAACGCTGGCTTGTAGTTCAAATATCTAAATTCACAGGCTGAGACCACGATTACCTTATAAAATTACCGCATCAACTAAATTTAACAAGTTGTCAAGAGTGCATCTCTTCCCCGGGAACAGTCATATAGTAGCATTTCCATGCTAAAAACTTAGCATTGCAATATTATGCATCCTTATTTCCGTCATACATCAAGAAGAAAGCCAACTGTGGGTCTTGTTTTATTCCCAGACTGGATCGGAATTTGAGCTCCTTCAAATTAAAAAAAAGAAAGAAAAAAAGCTGCTCGGTTGTTTACTCCTGTCTTACTCTGGTGCCGCCGGTGTTGTGCCGAAAAACGCCCCCCTGCCATGGGCCGAGTTGGTTCTCTTTGTCTCACAAGACATAAACTTTTCTTCTTTGTCTTACTGGAGTCTGAGTCGGGGTTTGAGAGGCACCTGCTCTCCATCTTTTAGCAGCTATTAGCAGCAGTTAGTGTTGTCTCAACATGCACGGACCTGCGGTGCAGCCAGACGAACGAGAACGCGCAGCTCGTCTCCCCCACAAGCGCCCCCTTGAGGCTTCGTACCCGAAACTCTCACACTGAGCATTCAGAAACAGTATTAGAGACCACCGCAGTGAAGAAAGATCAGGGGCCTCATTTATAAAGCTGGCTTACGCACAAAACCGGGCTAGGAAGTGCGTAAGCAGCTTCTTACACAAAAGTTGGGATTTATAGAAAAAAAACTAGCTTAGGAATGTGCGTAACTTTGAGCAAACTACAGACCTTGCTTACGCACATTTTGGAGACGCCCAGAGGAAAATGATTTTGGAAAGGAGATCTCTTTAAAGACACACAACGTAACTTTTAGACCTTAAAAATCTGCGTTTCTGACTCGTTTTTTCGGCACACCAACATTCATTTTGCGCATTTTCGAGCCGTCACTGCCCAGAGGCGTCCCGGGGCTCAGAAACAGCACTATGTAAGATTCCCATCCGGGACGCGACTGTGACGTTGCAGCCGACTATTGGTTGCAGCACCGCGTCACTCACTAGCAACCGGATGTAAACCAGGGATCAACCCCGCGAGTGTTTTGAACGCAAATCATGTCAAATTCGGTAAGGAAACATTACAGGAGGAAGAGAGGAAAAGGAAGAGAGGAAGGGACAGAACAAGAGTCAAGATAAGACTGTCTTTTACTGGCTGGAGTGAATCACGGTGCAGGTATGATACAAGATGGTTGCTAGTTTAGTCGCCGATAGGGGGCGCGTCACTGAGAAAACTGCTAAAAGTTCAATGTGTGTCTTTAAGGTCTCATTTACTTCCAGACTAATGTGAGATCCATGTGAGAGCTAAATGAGACAACGGCTCATTTCTCCTGCTTCTCAGCCTCGTCTCCAGATAGAAAAGTTTTACAAAATCTCAACCTAGTCTCACTTCATTTCTCAAACACTTCTCAGGATGTCTGCATTAAGTCTCAAATAAGAATATTTCTCCTGGTGAATTTTAGGAGAAACAACAGAGACTTTCATGAGAACAATTTGAAACCTGAATGAGGCTGAGATGAGATCTCCTTTTGTCTCTTGATGCAAAAAAGTAGCTTTGAGAAGTAAAATTTTCCTCTGGGTGGGGATGGAGCCCCTTTCAGGCTCTTCATATGTCCTGTCACTCTCAAACATTTAATTCCCCCTCATATCAAATTGTTATCATAGACTGACTTTACAGGATTTAAACCAGCAGCGTTATTTATGCTGCAGTTGAGCTGAAACTATAAGAATCTTTTAAATAAATAAAAAGGTTTGTAAGCAAACTTATATGTTAAATCAGCATTTCATCAAGTTTTCTCACATCATCTTCCTCTACCTAATGATAATCAGGGGGATTTATTTACTGCATTAATACAGATTGTGACAAGGTGCGCTGCAGTCAGACTGACTGATCTAAGCATATTAATTACGGGGACACTCGTGCGTAATGCTGCGCATGGATGCATCGGTGCAGCTGGAGGACCTACAGATGGAGAATTAGAAGGGAACGCGTTTTCAGGGATTCACCAGGATTTCCTGGCCCAATGATGACGACGGGCTAATAAGCAGATTTTACTTTTGCAGCGCTTTTCTCTACAAACTGGATCCAGATAAACCGCTCCGCTGAAACCGAACCCACCCCGCACATCAGCGGCTGCTGACCACAGCGCGCTCCGTTGTGGAGCCATCGACCTCACCTCACAGGCTGAGGTGTTTAGATGGAGGGGGGGTCACTGCACCACGCAACACAAACAGGTGTTCTGCACACAGTCGCTCTGACACGACGTTTCCTCCACAGCGACTTCTGGAACAGACCTCTGTTACATCATCACCGCCACAACAACCTGCTGCCATCAGCAGACTTTAGTTTATCTGTGATTCCACCTATGACGCCCAAATAAAATGTTTTTGTGAGGCTCCAACTCACCAACACGCACCTCCACTTCAGTCTCCGCGAAATTACGTTTTATTCTCTTTTCGGTCGCCAGAATTAAGCTGTAAATGCCTCAGATCAGCTGGCTCATTTATATGCAGGAACATCCATGAGGTGCTTTGCATTGACCGTTTATGGTAGAATGTGGGCGTGTAGGGGGCAAAATATGAGCCAAATTCACCTGCGCAAACTTCCAGGAAGAGTGTGATTTATGGCTTGAATCTGTGCGTACGCACGGTTTTATAGGTCTGAATATTTTTTGGCGTACGCAAACTTTTGGTTTTGAGCGCAAGTACACTTTTAGTAAAGATCCTACGCACAGTTAAATAAATGAGGCCCCAGCTCATTCTACACATCAGGCAATTGTCAGAGCATGTGGAGGAAAGAAAAGAATTGTATTTAACATTTAAACTTGTGCAATGCACCTTTAAGACTGAATTTATGGTATTTTACCTCCTCAGGGCAGTACTTTTCCACCGTCTCCAATGCTCCCAGCGCCTCGTTCCAGCCTCCCACAGCATATATGCAGTTATTTAGACACGCAACGCCCACATAAGCTCGGCGTGTGACCATCACGGGCAGGGCGCTCCATCGACGGGAGATGGGGTCGTACACCTCAGCTGAGCGCAGCTCCATCCCTTCATCGCTGATCCCTCCTATCACGTAAATGAACCCTGGAAAGAGAAATGGAAAGATTAAAGGAAGGGATTTCAATATTTAGAGCTCTGCTCTCTGCTGCAAATTTAAAAAACGTGGTCAAACACACCTTGAAGCTCACAGCAGCCAAAGTAATATCTGGGAACAGCCATGCTGCCAATGACCTCCCACTTGTTCTCCTCTGGGTCATAGCGCTCCATGGTCTTCCCAATCTCAGAACCAATCCAGCCTCCTATAATCAGATGACACCTGACTCAGAACTATGGAAGCTAAAATGTATTGATTCTCATTCAATTATTTGATGCATTTCTCAAAGTTGTATCACAAAGCATTGCACTCTGTAGTAATTGATGGTGGTTTCCACTTATTGTATCATACTGTTTTGATGATTTTCCTCAATTACATTAACTTCATATAAACGATACCATATGTAGGGCTGCACATTATCAAGAAAGCATGCAATACGAGATGTTTCTGCACATAAATTAACAAATCTCAGTTGTATTAGTGAGCACTTATACAAGATCAAAGAAATAATGGTAATAATCTAAAGTCAAAATAAAAAAAAAAAGATAAATTAAAAAAATTGCATGCACACTGCCAGTCCGAAAAGAATCACTATCTTGATTTAACCAAGCAAACAAGTAAGAGCCTCCCATCAGACACGGAACAGATGGATGATGATGCTTCTGCAGGCTACATGTTATTTAACCCCAAATGATGCAGTGAGCTGCTTCTCTATTCTTTTAAACAACCATGGAGGAAGACGTCAGGTGACGGAAAAGATGTTCAACACAGGGTCAAATTATGTGCGTCAAGCAAAGATGTTCTCCAAGGAGACGGCGGAAACTGCTAATATTGTGTTAAGAACTGTTCAATGCATAATTGATCCTTTAATGCCATCATATTGCATCATACGCATCATATTTGATAAATGGAGTTTCTTTGACCTTTTGCATCACTTTATGGTAAAAAAAAAAAAAAAAAAACTGCTGAAAACCCTGCTGTACACTATCTGAAACGTGCATTTCACCCCATGGCGAATACCTTTTGCACTAGAAAAATGTTGACACTGTAAATATATAGAAATTATTTTTGCTGATTTTTTTTTTTTTTTAGATTTCATTGAAAGACCAAATAAACACTTGAAATTTAAAAAAAATTCTAAATTTGCTCCCCAATTTATTCTTGGGATTGGGCTTTAAAGGGAATGATCGCCTTTGAGGAATAAATGTTAAAAAATTTTGAATGATCATGATCAGCAATTACTTAAATGTTTGGTGAAATAATAATAAAAAAAAACAACAGTAGAACTTGAACTTTTCCACAGGCACCATGTGAAGGGAACTCAAGGGGATTGGGACTGAACGGCTGTGTAGACTTAAGAAAACCACTCATCAGTGAGGTTTAACCAGAGAAAAAGGCTTCAGTTTACTGGGGAGCATAAAGACTCGACTCTGGAGCAATTATTAATGCACCCGCGCTCGTCCAAACTTAAGTACAAATGTCTTTGTGACATTTTAACTGCAGATAAATTATGAGACATTTCCAACAAGGGATGTAACGAAATGAAAATTTCATGTCACGGTTATTGTGACCAAAATAATCACAGTTATCATTATAATTGCAGTAATATTAAAATACCCCACCAGCAAAAACTAAATAATTAATTAAAGAATTAAATAATGCAAACTGGGACTGCTGCTGCTGCTTTTCCAGGCAGTAAGCAGCATCACAGTGCAGAGTGCAGTCACCGCTCTAACAAGATCTCACTATCTTAATCATTTTATCTGTAACTGTTACATCCATATTTCCCACAGATTGTGTAGCCCTAACCACATGTTTGAGTATTTAACTCAAGGGTAGTGCAGTTGTGGTCTTTACCTAGCGCATACAGGGCACCATGACAGGGGCAGACGCCGACTCCACAGCGAGGAAAATTCAGTGATGCCACAGCAGCCCACTGCTTGGTGACCGGGTCGTATCTCTCTGTGCAGTCAAAAATCATTGAATCTTTTTCCCCTAAAAAAACACAAAACAAAAAAAGATTATTTAGTTTTTTATTTTTCATTTAAACAGAGGTCAGGCTGAGCTTTCCCACCTCCCACCACATAGATCATGCCCTCCAAGACGGCAACCCCCAGCCCGCTGCGCGCCTGGTGCAGGGATGACACGGTCGTCCAGTACTGGTTAAAGGTGTCGAAGCGCTCTACACAGCTCAAAGCCCTGCTGTCGCTCCAGCGGCCGCCCTGGAGCCGCGTGTAGCCTCCTGAAACGAGGAGAGGAGGAAAGTCTGCCATCAGCTTCAGGAAGGCAACAGTTTAGCTTCTGAGCTTTGATAAACAGTCATGGAGACGGGCAGGTATGTGTGATATGGAACCTATGGCATAGAGGTATTTTCTGGCTTTTCTTCTCGGTCTCATCTTGGCTGGTTGTAGCTGACTGTACATCTTATTTTCTTTGGGAGACTTTGTGACTTCAGTGTATTCTCTCAGCAGAGTCTGCAGCGCCACCCGCAGGCTGAAGTCAGTAATACCTGTGGACGGAGAAAAGAAAGTTCCTTACTGGGTTTAGTTTTGATTTGACTTTGATTTGTTTATTGATTCACCATCAGCTATCTCATATGTCAATGAGTGCTGTTCTTCCTGTGGTCAAGAACACCATTTTCATGTCCATTTTTACACATGCATGCATTCATACAGCATATTACATACACAAAACAAAAACAAAACAAACATTCCTTAAAAGAGGAAGCGAAAATCAATACTCATTTAATTATTGGTTTTTCAACTAATTCCTATGTTTAATTAATCATAGCTATTTACTTTCGGAAATTAAAACAAACAATGATTTCATCTCATTTACTAAATGATTTATAAACCTCATTTAGTAAATAAATACACTTTCAGCATAATTTTAAATATGTATTTACTTGTTTCATTAACTAAAAACCGTGGTAAAGAATTCCATGCTAACATTCCCCTGTAATGCAGTGTTCTCTGTCCGGCCCCTGTTCTATAAACAGGCAGCAAAAATCTCCTCTCTGATGACTGGCGAGTAGAGTATTCATGTCTATCACATGAAAACATCAAACTATTAAATAAACTAACTAGGGGTGCACCGATGGATCGGCCAGCCGATCGATCGGCTCCGATTTCCTTAATTTTGGGGGATCGGGGATCGGCCGATCAATAAATGTAAAACCGATCTTATCTACCGATCATAATTACTTCCGCTAAATTCACTTTTGATGGTTTAAGTTTTGTTAGTTTGTCTTGTAGATTATTTTATTTATTACTTAAACCCTTATTATATGCATTGCAAAATAAGCAAAATATTGTTGTGAACTTTATTTTTAGTAAGAGGCTCAAAGCCAGTTTGAAATGCAACCAGCTGAGCTAGTTTTGTGTTTAATAATGTGAAAAATGAGACTGAAGGAATGGAAATTATATTTTTGTAGTTTGGACAGCAATGCTTGCAACTTTTCATTTATATTTAAGAACAGTAGCTTGTGCAGTTAAAACTAGTTTTCATTGTACTACAGGTATTGGCCGCGTTTCCCAGTTAAGATTCTTCTTTGGATTAAAGAAGGCCTCAAGGAAGCTCTTCCCAACAAAGGATCGCAAAGATACGCCCGTTTCCCAGATTGCTTCTTTCGCGCGTTCTTATTTCCTGAGAAACGTCTTTGCTACGCTACATCTTAAGAAGGTCCTAACAGAAGCTATCCACTTCCGGGGGTGCTGAAAAAAAAAGCAATCGAGGTCAGGTATACCGATCGACACCATTCATTTAGTGTGGAGGTTATTTTCCGACGCTGATATTGAGCCCATTTATACGTTTATGTGTTTGTGCAAGAAGACAAACTGTTAAAAATATGCATGTGATTACCAGTGATTGCAAATATTCATTGAAAAGCTCATTGTATATTGTGTAATTGGCCAAATTGTGCTAAACAGGTGTAGGCGATTGGAAATTTACAGATGCCCTATAAATAATGGTCATTCTGACGCTATTTGTTGACGTAATGGCTGAAGGGAACCCCACCAAGAGGATGAAGCGCTCTCCGGCCTTCACGCCAGAGGAGATGGCGATTCTGATTGAAGAAGTGGCAGGTAAAAAAAAGCATTCTCTTTGGAGGGACAAAGGGGAAAAAAGACATAGAAGCAAAGGCCAGGGCATGGCAATCAATAGCGCTGAAAATGTCCCCATCCAGCCCTTGCAGTGTGCGCGACTGACACCGACGCCTTGCTGAGTCCGGTTCCATCCACCCCACTACCTCCAGAAAGCTCCCCACCGCGTAGAAACGCAACGCAGCCAGGCACTGCACCTCTGGGCTCAGAGCAAAGTTGCACCTTGTGGGCCTCCTGATGTGTGGAGCAACTATTTGAATGATCCGCTCGATTTCGTCGCGCGGTAGCCTGTAACGCATCTGAATAGCGCGATCTGACAGCACATCTAGAGGACTGAAATGCTGGCGCATGAAAGCATGTACATACACAGTGTCACTCCGTCTACGGCGACGCTGTTGGTTTGCTACCAAAATTTGCTGTAAAGCAGCCATGATGTCTGATACGGGTATGCGTAAGTGGCCATGCTTTTATTGAGCGAAGCAGGTGCATCTCATCATGAACAGCTGACAAATGCGTAAATATGACGTGAGTCCTCATAGATTGCGTATAATTTGCGTACAATTCCTACCGCAATGTTTTTGTTTCTGTGGTTGATACCCACAGGCCTATCTTGCCATAATGATTAAACTTAACCACAATATTTTCTGTTATTCACTTGGTAACTACAGTTTTCTTCCATCATAGATGATTGACATTATGACATGAGTGAGAAAACATGACTCAAAATACAACAACTGATCCGTGAATAGGTCCATTTTTAATAATTTCCATTTTCTACTTTTTTTTCATGGGAAATAGTGTCGTTTCCAAAAGTGACCAGTAGATGGGCCTGTTGTTCCCTTAGCAGGGGGGAACGTTAAAGAAGGTTCGAAAGAGTGGGTCTGGCCGCTCCTGAAAATAAAGAAGCTCCTGAGTTAAGAGCGCATCTGGGAAACGCAACGTCCAAACAAGGCCCCTTTAAGAAGTGACTTAAGGAGGACCTCAGCGTTAAGAGTGTCTTAACTAATCTGGGAAACGCGGCCATTGTTTGTTAATAAAACAAAATTGGTACATTGAAGATGTTTGCTGTCAATTTTCAAGAAAAATTGGTATCGGCAAAAATCGGTATCGGTGGGTCAGATTTCTTAAAGATCGGCGATCGGTGATCGGCCAGAAAACTGCAATCGGTGCACC
>JALJCO010001437.1:0-100000 GCA_023101725.1 Atherinomorus stipes
AGCCGCAAGCGGCGTTGAAGGCTGCACCTCTGGCGGCGCTCAAGCCTATGCACCTCGTAGTCTGTGTCACATCATAACTGTTTGATAAATTTCATGCCTGCAGTTTTTTATGCTGGCTGGGGGTGACCATTTGAAGTTTTCTGGGGATGCTACGGAGCTTATCCAACACATGTCCATATAAATGAGTACAGAATCTGTGGCGAGTTTGGTAGAGATCAACCTTTTTATGTGTTATTTTGAGGTACTTACTTTTGGCATGGCGTTGGGGCCAATTTTATCATGTTTACTTTTGGCAAATCCACAAGAGGTTTTGACCTAGTATTAACGGCACTTGTAGAATCAAAGAACATGACCCTCAAAGTGCTGCCTGACTGGTCCAGATGAAAGTGAGCTTTCTGAAGCAGGAAGATGGTGGCATCTGCAACCCCAAGCCCCAATGTAGTCAGTGATGCATTTCCAGTCTAGTCTGTTGTCCAGCTGAACTCCAGGTATTTGTAGTTCTCCACCACCTCCACCTCCTCTTCCAGGATGTAGACAGGACTATGCTGCTTATTCTTGCTCCTCCTGAAGTCAACAATCATCTCTTTAGTCTTGCTGGTATTTAAAGCCCCGTTTCCACCAGCGGGTCTGGGTCGGGTCGGGCCGGATCGGTCCACGTTTTTTTGCGTCTCCACAGATAAAAACTGGGACGGGTACCCTTATATCCGACCCAACCCGGCCTACTTTTTTGGCACCCTTCGGTAGGGGTACTGATCTAACCGATCCGGACCAAAGAGGCGGAGCTAATACACATCAATCAGCTGATTCATTGAAAAATCCGCCACTTCCCGCGTGACCCAGCGTAAAAACAAAGCCGGGGTGACTCCTTTCTGTTTCTGTCACGTGTGGCGCCGGTGTTTTGGTTAAACGGCGTTACACGGCGATGATGTCACACAATCACGTAGCAGCGCTGTCCAGCTAATTCTCCGCCTCCAGAGTAAGGGTACAGGTTGCTGTGGGGACACAGCGTGAAATCAACGCATCCGTACCCAAACCCACCCGAACCGGCCTGGCCCGGCCCGACCTGACCCAGACCCGCGGGTGGAAACGGGGCTTAAGATGAGCTGATTGTTACCATTTCACAAACTGACTGACCAGTTCCCTGTACTCGGCTTCTTGTCCATCACTGATACACCCCACAACTGCAGAGTCATCAGAGTATTTCTGCAGATGACAGGATCAGAGTTGTACTGGATGTCAGTGTAAAGAGGAATGGTGAGAGTTCAGTTCCTTGTGGTGCTCCAGTGCTGCTGATCACCATCTCAGACACACAACCTTTCAGTCTCACAAACTGTGGTCTGTTTGTTAGGTAGTCATAAATCCAGGTGGTTGTGAGATCCACCTGGAAGTTATGGAGCTTCTCACATAGTAATGCAGGCAGAATAGAATTAAAGGCACTTGAAAAATCAAAGACCACGACCCTCAAAGTGCTGCCTGACTGGTCCAGATGAGAGTGGGCTCTCTGAAGCAGCAAGATGATGGGGTCTTCAACCCCAAGCCCATTGCGATATGCAAACTGTAATGGGTCCTGAAAGGTGTTGACTTGCTTGTTGAGGTGAGCCAGTAAGAGTAAGAAAAACAGCAGTTCCTGTCACCAGGAGGCGGAGCTAAGGTGCATTGTGTTCCATGGTGAGAGGGCCAACTTTGAGGCCCCGCCGATGCCACATGCTTTGTCCCATCAAAAAGCTTTTGATAACTTTTGATCACACATGCGTTGGGAACATTCTGACCGATTTTGGTGGCCGTACAGTAAAAGCCGTTCGTTCAAACGCGTAGTGACTAAATGGTGACTGTAACAAGGGGGCGGGTCTATGACATATTGAAAATATTGACATGTTTATGTGTTCAGGGTCATACTGGCATCTCACTCAATAGTTTTGGTTCAGATATCTCATTTTATGTGGGAGTTATATGAGATTGATTTTTCATGGCGAGACATCAAACTTTCAGGCCCCCGCCCAGTCCACATGCTTTGACTTATCAAAAATCTTTTGATAACTTTTTATCACACATGTCTTGGGAACATTCTGACCGATTTTGGTGGCCCTACCATTAAAACCCTAGGACAAGTTCGTTCAAATGCGAGGTGATTAAAACGCCAAAATGGCGACTTTGACCAAAAATGGCCGACTTCCTGTACATTTTAAAAATATGCTCCAAGAGGATTTTTTGTTCGCCCTGGCTTGTAGAACATGCGTACCAATTTTTATAAAGATTGATAGGATGCAGTGGCGGGGCAGTCAAAATAGGTGGCGCCGTTGTGCGATTTTGCCCCGAACATGCCCAAACACCCCATAATATGTAAATTAAATTATGTAAACCACATTCCATTGGGGGGGGGTAGCCAAAATTTGGTGAATTTTTTAACATGTTTAGACCCCCAAAAGACCTTTTGGAAGTGGATGAAGCTATTAAAAATTAAAAAATATTCATTAAAAATAAAAAGTTGGCCTAAAAATCATGGAAATATTCATACATGATCAGAATAGTGTTTGCAATGCTATGAATTTTTCTGGTTTATGTCAAATTAAAAATTTCAGATTTAAAAATTGTTAAACATTTCTTGCATTTAATGAGAAAGTATAAATAATTCTTAAAAATCAATACTTTGATCAAACTTGTACAAACGCAAGATACTTCACAAGGACTATTAAGACTATCATTGTTGCAATTTTGGTGGGAATTGAGTAATCCATTACAGAGATCCACATGTTGAGCTAATTTGCATACTTGTGAAAAGGTAGAGTGTGCGACTTTTCTGTAGAGCAAAAGTTCCAGTGAGTGAAATGTTCAGGAGGATTTAGTGAATATATCCTCCAAATCTTAGCTCTGTAGGACAAACGCATGATCTTTCATCATTTTCTGAAATTTGGAGGCGTGGCCACATTCTTTGGCTCATAAGTCCCGCCCACTTTTGACAATCATAACCATATTCTAGGATTCTGTTCAGGATGTCTGTGTGGATATACGTAGTGATTTTGGTGCATATCAGTGCAGCCGTTTTGGCGCTACAAACTATTATAAACTGCTCACAATTGTAGCGCCCCCTAGAGTTAGAATTTTTCCAAAATCGGTACACACGTAGAAATTGGAGTTGCCTACTTGGTCATTGAATTTCATGTCATTATCTGTTTTCGTTTTTGAGTTATGATCATTTTAGTGGTCATGGCGTCACATCGAAGTTCGCCGTGCCGCCATTACCACGCCCTGCAGTGTAGACAGATGATTTTCAATGGAAGTCATCATCAACATGTTTTCTGCCCTCTGAAGAAGTTTGGACCTGCTTGTGTCCAAAATGTCAGAGAAATGGATGCTCAAGTAAAACATATGACTTCCTGCTCCCAGGGGCGGGGCTATGATGTACTCAAAATATTGACATGTAGATCTGTTCAGGGTCATATTGGCATCTCACCCAAGAGTTTTGGTGCAGATATCTCATTCTATGTGGGAGTTATATCAATTTGATTCAAGCTCTGACATCAAAAATCAAACATCCAAATTTGAGGCCCCGCCCACTCGACGCACTTTGTCGTATCAAAATTCTTTTGATAACTTTGGTTCGTCTACTCCTTCTGAACATCCTGACCGATTTTGGTGGCCATACAATAAAAGCCCTAGGACAAGTTCCTTCAAATGCGAGGTGTGTAAAATGCCAAAATTTGCAAAAACGTCAACTTTGACCCAAAATGGCCGACTTCCTGTAGGTTATACAAATATGCTCCAAGAGGATTTTCTGTTCGCCATGGCATGTAGAACACGTGCACCAATTTTCACGAAGATTGATGGGATGCAGTGGCGGGGCAGTCAAAATAGGTGGCGCCGTCGCGCAATTCCACCCGAACATGCCCGAGCACCCTAATATACATAATTTTACACATTCCCTTGGGGGGTACGCAAAATTTGGTGAGTTTTTGAGCATGTTCAGACCCCCAAAAATGCAATTCATTCGGCAGGAGAAGAAGAATAATAATAAGAAACGCTAGAGTTCCAATAGGCTTTCGCACCGCCTTCGGTGCTCGAGCCTAATTATATTTCAGGGAATTCCTGAAATTAACCGAGTCTTCTATTATTCCATGTAAACTCACACCCATCTGGAATAACCTGGATATTCTACAAAACAAGAAAATGATTAATTTTGTGCATCGGAAGGATAAAGGAGTAAAACAATTACAACATGTCATTGAAAATGGACATTTCCTGTCATTTAATACACTCACCTTACAATACGGGATCAGTAGTACTAAATTCTTAGAATACCATCAACTTAAATCTATATTAAGCAAAAAATATACCTCTAACCAACTGATCCTGCAGACTCCGGTCAGGGTAGCAGAATTCCTGAATCTCTCTATCCCCAAACTACTGTCGAAAATATATAGATTATTATTAAAACTGGATGATTCAATTTCCCTTCCAACTTCGAAGTGGGAGGCTGACTTGTCCAGAACCCTTAACCAAAACACATGGACAGATATGTTTAAACACGTTCCTAATGACTAAAAACTCAAATATGCAACTGATACAATTCAAGGTTTTACACAGAGTACATTACACAGGACAGAGGATGTTCAAGATGGGTCTGTCACCTTCAAATATTTGTTTACACTGCAATGAGAATACAACAGACAATTATCTTCACGCCTTGTGGTCTTGTCCACCTGTCCAGAGGTTTTGGCTTCAGGTGTGTGATGACATGTCAACGTGGCTCAGGTGTAACTTTCCTGCAAGCCCCACACTGTGTTTACTGGGGGACTTGGATGAGATCACCATGGTAACCAACTATGCACATATGATACTTACTGTATTATGTATTGCAAAGAAAACTATCTTGGTAAACTGGAAATCCAAAAATAATCTGAGCATTAGCCAGTTTAGGAATTTCTTAGTAGACCATATCTGTATTGAGACGATGTCTGCCTCCTCTAAGAACCAGTTAGATGAATTCCACTCCCTCTGGTCCCCTGTGATTAGCTCCATCACTTAACGTTGGTGTAGGAGAGCGGCCTCGGCGATGTGGGAGTTGGGTGCTGGCGAGTGCTTGACGGCTATGGATCCCTGGCGGTTGACTTGGGGGGGTCTGGGCTGCCTCGCAGCTGGAGCGGGGCTGTATCCAGCCGGATGGGGGGGGGGGTGGGGGTCAGCGGTTGGGGCCGCTCTGCGGCGGTGGGCGGTCGCTGGTAGGACCCTGACTGGTTGCGCCGGGTGGCCGGGGCTATCCAGGAGCGGGGGGTCCTGGGCCCTGGTGCTCGGGGGTGGCCCCTGTCTCCTGGGCCGGGGGGCCCGACTCGGCACTGGGGGGGTCCGGGACACGCCTCCTCTGGTTTTGGCTGGTCCTCACGTCCTGGTGTCTAGTCACTGCACCGAGGGCCGGGGCGCCTCTGCTATGTGCGTGCGGGGGTGTGTGTCAGTAGAGGTGTATGTGTGGGGGTGGGGGTTGCGGGGTGGCCGGGTCTTTTCCGCGCCGGGTGCCTGTCCTGCCCGGCCGCTGTGTTGGTTGGGACTGACCTGCACGAATGATCTCGTGCGGGTTGGTCTCGCCTGGTCCGGGGGCTGGGTGTGGTGGACTCATGGCGGGGGGGGGGGGGGGTTGGTGGCCCCGTGGTCCCCATCCATGGTGTATGTGGGTGGGTGTACGACTGGAGGGGGGACTGAATGCAGGGGGATGTGTGTATGGTTGTCTGTGGGAGTGTATGGAGATGAAGGGGTGGGTGAAGTTGCATGGGAGATGAATGTTTGAGTGTGGGAGGGGTGGTGCATTGGTGGGGTTTGTGGGTATCGGGTTGGAGGGGTTTGGGTGGGGAGCGGGGATGGATCTGTGAAGGGATCGGATGCGGGGCAGCTGAGTGAATGAGGGAGGTGTGTGGGTGGGTGACTGGGCGGGGGTTCTGGTGGGGTTGGAGGATTGTAGGATTGTGCATGTCACGGCCTGGGTGGGGGTGCGGGCTTGGGTTTAGAGAGGGTGGGCATGGGTACCAGGGAGGCGGATGTACAGGGACTAGCTGGCTATGCAGGAGGGGGTGGGAGGAGGATGGGGGAGTGCTGACGGGGGTAAAGTTGTGGGTTGTTTGAAGTAGGGTGTGGGGGTGATAGGATAGAATGGGGGAGGAAAGGGGAGGGGAAAGAAAAAAAAAGGGAAACAGGGTCCTTTTCTACCCTGGACTCCCGGGCGCTACTGGGGAGAGGGGGAGTAGTGGCTGCTTCACGCGCTAGTGGTTAAGGCCGGCTGCATTGCGGGGGATCTGCTGGCTCGGGGGATGCCTGGTCTGTTGCGTCCGGGGGTGGAGGGTGGGTGGGGTGCGGAGGAACGTGTTGGGGGCTTGGAGCTCGCGGCTCCTCCCCCAGCCCGGGCTACCACTCAGGAGGCACGGGGGCATGGGCAGGAGTGAGGTGGGTATGTGAGAATAGTGAATGAGAATGTGAAAGAGGAAATGTGGGAGGGAGGAACTTGGGCTGGAAGAGGGAGGAGATGTGGGTAAGTGGTTGGAGGAAAGGGCGGATGGAGGAAGGAGTGGCATGCTCGTGAGTGTCTAGTAGGGATGGTCGTGAGGGACTGATGGAAGGAAGGGCGGGAGTGTGATAGGTCAGAGGGATGGGCGGGGCTGGACATGTAAGGGGGGATTGTATCGGGTATTGGGGGTATAGGGAGGTGGGGGCGTATGTGTGGGGTGGAGGGAGGGGTTGGTGCAGGTATGTGGGGGGAGTGCATGTGTGTGTTAGAGGGTATCAGGAGGTGGGGGGATGTGTGGACGTTAGAGGGAGAAGAGTGCTGGGGGTGGAGGGAAGAGTGAGTGTGGGTACGTAAGGTCGGAGAGCGGAGTGGGTGGGTGTATGTGTGTGTGGGGGGAGTACATGGGGGTGTTGGGGTAGGTGTGTGGGGAGTGTGTGTGTGAGCGTGGTGGTGGGGTAGGGGGTGGTAGAGGTGGTGGGCCCTGGTGTCAGGTGTGTGGGGCAGGGACGTTGGGGTGGGGGCTGGCCTGTCCTGGGGGGGTGTTGTCTGGAGGGTCCGGTCCTCCTGGGTTTTGGTTGGGCCAACAGAACAGCAGAATGTTGTGTATATAAAGATTATGTATGCCTCTTCATAAAATATAATATTTCCAAATATTAAAGTCAAATACCCATGTAGTTTCTTACTACAAGTATGTGCATTAATAGCGTTTTTGCGCCGTTTGTAATGTAGAAACAAAATAAAGGAAGTTTAACAAATGTTTTGAAACAGAGCTGCTTTGGCAGAAACAAAAATGATCCTCTGCACGATTAAATGTAAAAGTCGAGGCAACTCCCCCCCAGACTGCAGGGGGCTCCGGCTGGGGCCGCCTTTTGCCGCCCTTCGGGGGATGCATGTCCGCTCTTTGGGGGGGGTAGCTGGGATCTGGGCCTCTGGGTGGCTGCTGGGGGCCTGGGTCGTGAGCCTTGCGGGCTTTCTCCTCCTTGCAGAGACGAGGTTGCATCTGCATGACTGTATCACCACGGAGCACCCTTTATTATGCATGTTGACACTGTGACACTGCTTCCCATTGCGATGACTAGGCTGTACCTCTTCTCTACTTCCCATTGCGATGACTAGGTTGTACCTCTTCTCTACTTCCCATTGCGATGACTAGGGTGTACCTCTTCTCTGCGTAGTTCTGCGTGTGTTTGTGTGTGTTTGTATGATTTTGTTTTCCAACAGAGACCTTGGTTGTTTAGGGATCGCGGTACAGATGTACCAGTGAACTGTGTAAGTGGATTCATGTTTTCTCTCCTCTCTCTCTTCCTCTTCCTTACTCCTTTCTCTCTGTTTCACTTTCTATCATTACCTCTGTTAACTTTCATTTCTCCCTTGTCAGGCCCAGCAGTATGATATGGAATGGTGTAATAGACAAATGTTTAAATAAAAAAATAAAATGAATAAACATGATATCAAGTGGAGCCTTATGTTCATAAAGCTCCGCTTGGTAAAGCAAAACTGTTCAACAGAATAAAGCAATCAGATTTCCATTCTGCTTGCTTCGATGCTGGACAGGACAAGTAAAAAAAAAAAAAAAAAAAAAAAAAAAAAAAAAGTCGAGGCAACTCACTAACAGTACAAACCCTGACAAACCGAAAACAACCCGCTCAGTGTTGCAGGCAGGTCCAGCACTGCTACACGTCTGCCTCCATGACAGGTCACGAACACGCTGGACTCTCGGCACGTGCTCTGTGCTCGTACAGCAGCCGCTTTCCTGCATGTATTCGCCACTTACATAAATATTATTTTCAGTTCAATAAAATAACAATAGCACCTGTTGCAGTGTGTGTGTTGCTGGGCTCAGCGTAACTTCACCCAAAAGTGTTTTACTCTGCACAGAAATGTTATGAAACAGTTAAGCAGCGAGAAAAACGCCGTGCAGACCTCAGCTCACCTGCACGTGACAAAAACAACCCACCGCGCAGCGCGTGAACAGCAGTCTGCTCGTTTAAACGCATTCTGCACGCAGCTAGCTAGCTCGCGACTAAACATTCAGATCTCCGCTGAATTACACTCACTGCAAACCAATACTTACACCATACAAACATGTTAGCTTAAAGATCTTACAACATGTTGTTTTCTACAACTTTCAGGTAATGAATTAACAGAAGCTTGGTGAGAAACTCGCCCTCCTCCGTTACCGCCATGAAAAGAATGGGGAGGGGGGGAAGTGATGTCACAGGCCACGTAAATCACAGAACTAAACTTTCTCAATATTAATTTCAACATTTCTTTTTAAATGACAATGTGAAGATAAAAACTAAATAATTAAATAAAGAAAATGAAGAAATAGAATCACAAATAAGAAAAACAAGTGGGGGATTTTCAGTTCAACACATTGCATTTTTTTTTCTAGCTGGCTAAGCCGTAAAAAACAGCGAACAGTTCTTTCTAACTGAGCCTCCAGTCTAAATTTCCAGGATAAAGAGCCGTTCAAAAGACTCGGTGGTTTGCTAGCATCACATCACCCTTCTCACCATGGCCGAGCAACATGAGTATTAGCAGGCCTGGTTTAAGCTAACAACCAACAAGCTGGACATTAATGTTCAGAGCTCTTATCATGGAAAAAAACATGTAAAACAAGTGAAACATGTGACTGTTTTAGCTAATGTTGGCCCCATAAGCCGAAGCTAACATGACCATAAGTCTGCAAATACGTTTATGCATCATAAATAAAATTTGCCTTTTACAATAAATGTAAATAATAAACATACACGACACACGTAAATATGCTGAAGATGATTAACTCACCTTCAGAAAAGATAAGCTTCCTGTCATGTGCAAGTCCTCAAGATTTCTGGAAGCTTCCCGCACTTCTTTCTGCGCATGTGCACTGCTGAACTCAAGCATTCACCCCAGTAACAGAAATATTCACGCCAGCATTCACCCCAGTAACAGAAACATTCACGCCAGCATTCACCCCAGTAACAGAAATAATCACGCCAGCATTCACCCCAGTAACAGAAATATTCACGCCAGCATTCACCCCAGTAACAGAAACATTCACGCCAGCATTCACCCCAGTAACAGAAATATTCACGCCAGCATTCACCCCAGTAACAGAAACATTCACGCCAGCATTCACCCCAGTAACAGAAACATTCACGCCAGCATTCACCCCAGTAACAGAAATATTCACGCCAGCATTCACCCCAGTAACAGAAATATTCACGCCAGCATTCACCCCAGTAACAGAAACATTCACGCCAGCATTCACGCCAGTAACAGATATATTCACGCCAGCATTCACCCCAGTAACAGATATATTCACGCCAGCATTCACCCCAGTAACAGATATATTCACGCCAGCATTCACCCCAGTAACAGAAACATTCACGCCAGCATTCACCCCAGTAACAGAAATATTCACGCCAGCATTCACGCCAGTAACAGATATAGTCACGCCAGCATTCACCCCAGTAACAGAAACATTCACGCCAGCATTCACCCCAGTAACAGAAACATTCACGCCAGCATTCACCTTAGTAACAGAAATATTCACGCCAGCATTCACCCCAGTAACAGAAACATTCACGCCAGCATTCACCCCAGTAACAGAAACATTCACGCCAGCATTCACCCCAGTAACAGAAATATTCACGCCAGCATTCACCCCAGTAACAGAAATATTCACGCCAGCATTCACCCCAGTAACAGAAACATTCACGTTCATTCATAAATTATTTCAATGGTCAGAAAACTTGCGAATAAATTATTTCACTGGTCAGAAAAGGTGCAAGTAAATTATTTCACTGGTCAGAAAACGTGTGAATAAATTATTTTTCTGCTCAGAAAATGTGTGAATAAATTATTTCACTGGTCAGAAAATGTGCGAATAAATTATTTTACTGGTCAGAAAACATGTGAATAAATTATTTTACTGGTCAGAAAATGTGTGAATGAATCTTTTCACTGGTGAGAAAACGTGTGAATAAATTATTTTACCGGTCAGAAAACATGTGAATAAATTATGTCACTGGTTAGAAAACGTGTGAATAAATTATTTCAAGGGTCAGAAAACGTGCGAATAAATTATTTCAATGGTCAGAAAACTTGCGAATAAATTATTTCACTGGTCAGAAAAGGTGTGAATAAATTATTTCACTGGTCAGAAAAGGTGCGAGTAAATTATTTCACTGGTCAGAAAACGTGTGAATAAATTATTTCACTGGTCAGAAAAGGTGCGAGTAAATTATTTCACTGGTCAGAAAACGTGTGAATAAATTATTTTACTGGTCAGAAAACGTGCAAATAATTTTTTTACCGGTCAGAAAACATGTGAATAAAGTATTTCACTGTTCAGAAAATGTGTGAGTAAATTATTTTACTGGTCATAAAACGTGTGAATTAATTATTTCACTGGTCAGAAAACGTGTGAATAAAGTATTTTACCGGTCAGAAAACATGTGAATAAATTATTTCACTGGTCAGAAAACGTGTGAATAAATTATTTTACTGGTCATAAAACGTGTGAATACATTTTTTTACTGGTCAGAAAACGTGTTAATAAATTTTACTGGTCAGAAAACGTGCAAATAAACTTTTTTTTACTGGTCTCAAAACGTGTAGATAAATCATTTTACTGGTCAGAAAACGTGTGAATAAATGATTTTGCTGGTCAAAAAACGTGCGAATAAATTATTTTAACGGTCAGAAAATGTGTGAATAAATTATTTCACTGGTCAGAAAATGTGTGAATAAATTATTTTACTGGTCAGAAAACGTGTGAATAAATTATTTTACTGGTCAGAAAACATGTGAATAAATTATTTCACTGGTCAGAAAACATGTGAATAAATTATTTCACTGTACAGAAAATGTGTGAGTAAATTATTTTACTGGTCAGAAAACGTGTGAATAAATTAATTCACTGGTCAGAAAATGTGTGAATAAATTATTTTACTGGTCAGAAAATGTGTGAATAAATTATTTCACTGGTCAGAAAATGTGTGAATAAATTATTTCACTGGTCAGAAAACATGTGAATAAATTATTTTACTGGTCAGAAAACGTGTGAATAAATTATTTCACTGGTCAGAAAATGTGTGAATAAAGTATTTCACTGGTCAGAAAACATGTGAATAAATTATTTCACTGGTCAGAAAACGTGTGAATAAATTATTTCACTGGTCGCCAGCCTATCCATGCTAATAGTTAGTGGAAGGAGTACACAATCCAGTGGGTGACTAGCTTCTCCGATGCTATCGCCAGCCTATCCATGCTAATGGTTAGCGGAGGGAGTACACAATCCAGTGTGTGAGTAGCCTAGGAATGCTAGTCGCTAGCTTCCCCGGTGCTATCGCCAGCCTATCCATGCTAATGGTTAGTGGAGGGAGTACATAATCCATGGGTGACTAGCCTAGCCGTGCTGGTCGCTAGCCTCTCCGGTGCTATCGCCAGCCTATCCATGCTAATGGTTAGTGGAGGGAGTACACAATCCAGTGGGTGACTAGCCTAGGCGTGCTAGTGTAACGGAGTTAATACTGTCATTCCACTTGCCATGGTTACGGGTGTTATTTTATTGTGTGGTCTCCGGGCTTACGGGCACCTCCTCCCTCGTGCTGGCGCACTTACGTCATCAGCTGCGTCTGATATTCACCAGTGTTGGGTGGAGGCGTCCGAGGTAAGTCGGGTCTAGTTAGTGCTCTGCATATGGGACCATTTCTGCAATTATGGACTAATTTGGAAGCTATACGTGTGAGGACTCTTTATGGCCACTGTTAGGATATATCCAGAGTGGTTTTAATTGTTCTGTTGCACCTTGGCTTATCGAGCTGATGTGTTCCTGATACTGCGCCTTTCCATTCCCGTGCAGAGCGTGTTTGTGATCTGACTTCGAGCCTGCAGGCCTGACCAGCACTCTTGTTAATTCACAGGTAAATGTGTATTTTATGCGTCTAATATTCACCAGTGTTGGGTGGAGGCGTCCGAGAGCGTTTGTGATCCGACTTCGAGCCTGCAGGCCTGACCAGCACTCTTGTTAATTCACAGAATAAACGGCCTGTTTGTGCCAGACCAGACCAGTGTTTCGACCGTCATTAACACAACGCAGAGCAACGCCAGAGAAGACGAATTGAACCTGCCAGTACCAGGGCTGGCCAGGTTACACTAGTCGCTAGCCTCTCCGGTGCTATCGCCAGCCTATCCATGCTAATGGTTAGTGGAGGGAGTACACAATCCAGTGGGTGACTAGCCTAGGCGTGCTAGTCGCTAGCCTCTCCGGTGCTATCGCCAGCCTATCCATGCTAATAGTTCGTGGAGGGAGTACACAATCCAGTGGGTGACTAGCTTCTCCGATGCTATCGCCAGCCTATCCATGCTAATGGTTAGTGGACGGAGTACACAATCCAGTGGGTGACTAGCCTAGGCGTGCTAGTCGCTAGCCTCTCCGGTGCTATCGCCAGCCTATCCATGCTAATGGTTAGTGGACGGAGTACACAATCCAGTGGGTGACTAGCCTAGCCTAGGCGTTCTAGTCGCTAGCCTCTCCGGTGCTATCGCCAGCCTATCCATGCTAATGGTTAGTGGAGGGAATACACAATCCAATGGGTGAGTAGCTGAGGCGTGCTAGTTGCAAGCCTCACCGGTGCTAACACGCGTCCAGGACAATAGATGATCCAATGAGCTGCGGCGATCAACATTAAAATAAACGGCCAAGTTCTGCGAGTTGCCGCCCTCTTATTTACCAGCTCCGGTCGCTCAGTTACTGCAGTAGGTCCATCATTTGTGAGATGAGGGGGGGCCGCTCCGGAATAAACGTAGCCTTTTGCGACGAGGAAGTAGCCGCTGCCGGCTGCGCAGTTGTCTTATTTTTGGCCCCCCTTCTGCGCCATAGAGGGCATCATTGTGGGCTTTATTTGGACATTTAACAATCGCAACAGGTTGAACGGCCAATCAGAGCCCTTCATTATCTGTTAAACCAGAGATGAAGTGACTGGTTGGAGAAGCTCCTCCCACACCGACACCACAGGAGAAAGTACAAAATGTGTGCACATACCTGGAGAGCTTCCTCTCAGTCGTTCTTCTGTTAAACACACAGTAATTGATCAGTGCAACAGGACGCACACACACACATACACACACACACACTAACAGACCTGGCAGCTGAAGCCATGCCACAAACCCAATCAACACTTAAGCAAAACCCCCTGGAGAAGACCTGGGTCCCACGGATGCAAAGCAGACTGGGCAAACGCAGAGGCTGTAAGTACACACACACCTGTTTTCATGTTTGTTATTTGTGATTTTGGAAGGTGTCGGAGTTTTCTGTGGGGCCGTGTCCTCATGAAACAGCTGCAGAACATTTATCCAGCATGAACCCAGCGATGAGAATCATTCATTAAACATTTTAACTACGTTCCAGATTTAATGGCTCCTGCTGCAGGTTGCAACAACATACAGGTATTCACTCCATCTAGGTCTTAATCATGAACACTAACAACCGAGGATGAAGATGACAGGGGGAGACGGGGGAGATGAAGGGGAGGATGATAACCTGCTAACTAATAATGAAGTTCAGTAAAAGTAACTATGGTTCACTGTAAAACAGTTTCTCAGTTTTAAGTTTGAATCATTGTCATTCTGTGTGGAGAGCCGTTGACGTGGGCCCCTGATGTGTGTGGAGCCTGTCATGACCTGGACTCTGATCTGTTTGCAGTGCTCACAGCACAAACCAGCGTGAGCTGTTGCACAGTGTCTGCAGCACGGAGGTCCAGAACAGGGTTTTATTTACTGCAGGAGGGGACTAGAGTCAGACTGGGACAGTCCTGCAGTCATGACCCAGGCTGAAATAACTTCTGCTGGCTGCTGAACGTATCTGAACATGGGCACCTGGTTGTGTCTGAATGTGCTAAGCAAATCAGGAAGATACCTGATAGATGGGGGAGTCTGGGGGATCCCCTAAAATCTGTCATTTGAGGAAGATTTCGCATCAAGAATAATGAGGAAATAGTCAATAATCAAAGCAATACAGAATCCCAAGTGAAAAACAAACAGATAAAACAAATCAATACAAATAAATAAAAGATTATGACTAAATATTTCTTTTGAAAACAGCAGAAATGGTTAAATATTGAATTTGAAAAATGACTACATAGAAAGAAAGTTGAGCATAAACTATTTAAATGGGCACGCTTCAATGGAAGTCTTAGTTGAGTGTAATAAGGGCTAAAATTGGAGTTCTCACTGGATTAAAGCCAGAGTTGGTAATCCTATTCAGAAATACTTTGTTCTACAGGGTGAAATGTTCCTTCCATCTGACAGAATCAGTACATCATGTATTCATATGAAGGAGGGAAACAGTCAGACCTCTGTGAGCTGCAGGTCTGTCAAACTCTGACCAACCCGCCATTCACTCCGACAGCAGGAAATGGTCATTCACAACTTACAGGAAAACAAATCCATGCCTTTATGTCTCATCGCTGTCCCTACCCCCTCTCCGTCCCCCACGTCACCCCCCCTGTGCGCCGCTCACTGTAAACAAATATAGCTAACGGACTGCTAACTGCTAACAGATGAGGATTAAAGGGACCAGAGGCAAGATGAAGAAATGAGAGTCGCGAATGGCTCTGCAGGTAACTGCACCACGAGCCAAGCCGTCACGGGAGCACAAACTGAAGCTATAACGTTGTTTTCTACGCTGATGAAGTCTTTTTCTTCCTAGTTCCACTTTTTAGTGTCTTTCAGTTGATCTGGGTCGTTACTGACGGCAGAAGAATCCATAACTATCCTTACAGCGTCTGAATCCCGCCACATCTCCGTCCGGGATCAGAACGGACGGGGACCCGGATGCAGCGTCAATGACGTCACATTTGCAGGACAGCGCGGGACATTCACCACCGAATCTCAGCGTCATGCAGCACAGCCTGTTACAGACAACGGAGAGACGTGGTGGAAACGTTCAGTTTGGTTTTTAACGCTTCATCACCCGTTCGTATTAAAAACGGGACATGCTAGTTTATTCGTTCACATTCCTCCTCTAGTCCCTTTAAAGGAGTCATCACCCGGAAATCCCACTTTTTCATGTTAAAACGTGTATTGGGGTAGGAATTAAGTAAAAAAGTGCCAGAAACTCCTGAAAGTGAAAGTGGCTTTGTTTTTCAGCTTGAGCTCTCTCTTCATCCCAGAATCGGCCACAAGAGCGCGCACTCCACAGCACGCGATTTGGACCCGCCTCTGGCATTGACGTCAACCGCCTCAGCCTGCTAAGCTAGCCTCTTTAGCGCCACCTAAAAGCAGCTGATTACCTGCCACGGAGGAGTTATGACCAGCTGTTATGACATGAACTAGAGAGGCTGCGAGCGAGCTGCTAAGCTAGCGTCTTTGTTATGAGCTCTGCTTTTTCACTGGCTCCTGCGCAGAAGCGTGTCTGACTTACAGATGCTCGTGGTCGGCCTGAGTGGACAGAAGGGACAGCTTTATCAGGGAGCAGTGGATTATATTTATCAGTGAGGATGTGCAGTCGGTAAGTGTTGCTGCTGTGTAACTTATTATCTTTTGTGTCAGAGACCAGTAAACGGTGGTAGACGAGCGGACAAGCTGCTAATGTAGCTACAGAAGCTAACAGTGTTTGGTTAACTTCACGTCAGACGTCCGCTCCTTATATTCATCAGAGTCCAGCCCTTTTACTCCGGATCCTCTCCATCAACCACACCGTTACGTTTTTATCACGTTTTTCTCTGTTGGGACATCATTTCCTTCACCTGCTCTGTCCTGATAAAACTTTGTTTTAGCTTTGACGTTTGCCTCGTGAACGCGCTTACAGACAGGTCTAACTCTCGTACGTATTCTCACCACAAACAAAAGTTGGGGATAAAAAGAGGTTAAAATGAGCTCATAAAATTTTTGTCCCGCCAAACTATAATTAAAAATTCATTTGAAGATAATTTAAGAAGGATTGTGGATGTAAAACACGACGTTATGACACCTTTAAAGTATGCACGAGCAAATTCAAATGGTCCAACATCACATGTGCATGAACATGTGAAGCTCATGTGGTTCTTCTGTGAGGGTGTTGGAGCTATTAAATCTTTAATAAGAGATCCCATCTTTTGGTGCAAGCTTTTCCTTCTTAATCTTTTTTTTCTCTCTTATTATTGTCTTATTAATTCTTCTCTTTTTAAGTTATATGTTTATGTTTTTAGTCATGTTTAGACATGTTTTTTGATGTCCCGCTCTGTAAAGCACTTTGGGCATCCAGCTGGATGTAGATATCTGTGCTATATAAATGAAATAAATGAAATAGAATGAAATGAGATACTGAGATGATTATTTATATTCAGTTTAATTCAATATACTTTATTGTCCCACATGGGGAAATTTGTCTTGGACTCACCAGCTGCCATAAATGCCTCAACAGTCACAATGACAGTGCAGCCCCAAACACCATCAGTAGTATCACACAGATCCCACAACACACACATACCAGGTTGGACTCCCGTCTCATGTCATGCTGCATTCGTGCAGTCCAGATTACATAAATGCATCCTGGGCCAGCTGATGGTGACATCATCAGCCTGTTTTCCAGCTGATCCACTCAACAAACAAGCTGTTTGTGATCTATCAAACAGACATGAGATGAATTATTTCTTTCGTCTAACTCTGTTCCTAACCTACGCTCCTGTCTGAGTACATGACTTGTGCTGTACGTGGAACCAGGGGTTCCTGCCGTGCTCATGCAGAAACCTGCAGCACCAACGCCGTGACGTTCCAGCAGGAGCTGAAACTCAGTGTTTGTCTGTGTTTTTAAGCTTCCGTGCCTCAGTTCACCAATTCCCCGACCATGATAGTGATGGTGGGTCTGCCAGCCCGAGGGAAGACCTACATCTCTAAGAAGCTCACCAGATACCTGAACTGGATCGGTGTTCCAACCAAAGGTACTGCCTGACGGTGTGTCCACTCTTCTTTCCAGCATTGTTTCCCACAGATCAGCAAAGGAGTGATATCACTGAGATGCAGCAGAGGCTTGGTCTTTACTGTAGATGCACCATCTGCTATGCTGCGAGATACATGAGGCCTTACTGCTGATGAACTTCCAGCTGTAGCAGTCAGACAGACACTGCATGTCACAGGATTAACTTAGAAATACCAGTTAAAGGGCTGCCTTAACATCTGGAGCTGAATGAAACGTTTTAAGATGTGTTTGATTAAGTATTATAATTTATAACAGCACTCAGTATAACAGTTTATATGGATTTGAGGATTAAGGCTACTGTATACCTCCACGACTGCGTTACCACGGCAACCCCTCCAGCCCTCACAGTTCTCCATCACGGTGCCGGATATGCAGTACAGTTCTTAGTTCTGTCATTGGCTGGTGATATAAACAGAAATCCCCACCCAGAAATGTCCCGACCAGACCAAAGCTAAAGGGCGAGTTACAGGCAGGAGGAGAGAGAGCTGCTTTCAAACTCACCACTGCAGGAGAGCAGAGGCCCAAAGGTCTGAGACGGATTTCACCTGCACAAGTCTAATGTTTATTTTCAGGGAGAAAATTCGGACTCTATGTTAAAAGAACTGGAGCAAGTCAGACATTATTCTTCCCCAAGGGTCTGATGACATCATCATCTGAAAATGGTTACTTCAAGTTATCTCTTTAAGTACGTACGAGTTATTGTTATTATGCTGCTGCATGGTAACATTTTACCTGCCAGAGTGTGAATTATACGTGTGTGGCAAATGTTCTCTGCCACACAGTCACCACCAGTGACCATCCATCCGTCCATCTGTCCGTGTGTCCTTCCATCCATCCGTCCAACCATCCATCCATCATCTGTCCATCCATACGTCCGTCCATCAATCCATCCATCCATCCATCCATCATCTGCCCGACCGTCCATCCATCCATCCATCCATCCATCCATCCATCTATCCATCACCCATCCATGCGTCCGTCTGTCCGTCCAACCATCCGTCCATCCAACCATCCACCCATCCGTCTGTACTTCCGCCCATTATCCGTACGTTCGTCCATCCATCGTCCATCCATCCATCTGTCCGTTCGTCCATCCATCCCTCTGTCCATCCATCTGCCAATCCCTCCGTCCATCCATCCATCCATCCATCCATCCATCCATCCATCCATCCATCCATCTGATTATCCATCCATCTGTCCATCCGCCCGTCCATCCATCCATCCATCCATCCTTCAATCCATCCTTCCACCCATCCATCCATCGATCGAACGATTCATCCATTCATCCATCCATCCATCCATCCATCCAACCATCCATCTGTCCATCTGTCCGTCCATCCATCCATCCATCCATCCATCCATCCATCCATCCATCCCTCCGTCCATCCATCCATCCATCCATCCATCCATCTGTCCTTCCATCCATCTGACCATCCATCCATCTGTCCATCCGCCCGCCCGTCCATCCATTGTCCATCCATCCATCCTTCAATCCATCCTTCCACCCATCCATCCATCGATCGAACGATTCATCCATTTATCCATCCATCCAACCATCCATCTGTCCATCTGTCCGTCCATCCATCCATCCATCCATCTATCTATCACCCATCCATGCGTCCGTCTGTCCGTGTCCATCCATCCGTACGTCCCTCCATCCGTCCATCATTCGTCCATCTGTCCATCCATCTGTCCATCTGTCTATCCGTCTGTCCGTCCATCCATTGTCCATCCATCCATCCATCCATCCATCCATCCATCCATCTGTCCATCCGTCCTTCCATCCATCCATCCATCCATCCATCCTTCAATCTATCCTACCGCCCATCCATCCATCGATCGAACCATTCATCCATCCATCCATTCATCCATTCGTCCGTATATCCATCCATCTGTCCATCCATCCATCCGTCCGTCCATCCATCATCCATCCGTCCGACCCTCCATCACCTGTTCTTATGTCCGTCCATCCATCCATCCATCCATCCATCCATCCATCTGTCCATCCCTCCATCCATCCATCCATCCTTCCATCCATCCATCATCTGTACGTATGTCCATCTGTCCGTCCATCAAGCATCCATCTATCATCCATCCGTATGTCCATCCGTCTGTCCATCTATCCATCTGTCTGTCCATCCATCCATCCATCCGTCTGTCCATCCATCCATCCATCCATCCGTCAATCCATCCTTCCGCCCATCCATCCATCCATCCATCCATCAATCCATCACCCATCCATGCGTCCGTCTGTCCGTGTCCATCCATCCATCCGTCCATCCATCCATTCATCCATCCATCCGTCCTTCCATCCATCTGACCATCTGTCCATCTGTCCATCCGTTTGTCCGTCCATCCATTGTCCATCCATCCATCAATCCCTCCATCTGTCCATCCGTCTGTCCATCCATCCATCCTTCAATCCTTCCTACTGCCCATCCATCCATCGATTGAACCATTCATCCATCCATCCATTCATCCATTCGTCCGTATATCCATCCGTCTGTCCATCCATCCATCCGTCCGTCCGTCCGTCCGTCCATCATCCATCTGTCCATCCATCCATGCCTCCGTCCAACCATCCATCACCTGTTCTTATGTCCATCCATCCATCCATCCATCCATCCATCTGTCCATCCATCCGTCCATCCATCCATCCTTCAATCCATCCTACCACCCATCCATCCATCGATCGAACCATTCATCCATCCATCCATCCGTCCATATATCCATCCGTTCGTCCATCTATCCGTCCATCCATCCGTCCGACCGTCCATCATCCATCCGTCCGTCCATCCATCCATCCCTCCATCCGTCCATCATCCGTCCATCCATCCATCCATCCATCCATCCATCCATCCATCCATCCATCCATCTATCATCTGTCCGTATGTCCATCTGTCCGTCCATCATCCATCCATCTATCATCCATTCATATGTCCATCCGTCCATCCATCCATCCATCCATCCATCCATCCCTCCATCTGTCCATCATCCGTCCATCCATCCATCTATCCATCCATCCGTCCATCCATCCATTCATCCACCCATCGTCCATCCATTGTGCATCTATCCATCTATCCATCCGTCCATCCATCGTCCATCCCTCCGTCCATCAATCGTTCATCTATCCATCCATCCATCCATCATCCATCCATCCGTCCATCCATTGTCCATCCATCTGTCCATCCATCCATCCATCTGTCCGTCCATCCATCCATCTATTGTCAATCCATCCATTCGTCCTTCCATCCGTCCGTTCATTGTCCATTCATCTGTCCATCCATCCATCCATCTGTCCATCCATCGTCAGTCCACCCACCCATCCATCCATCCATCCATCCATCCATTCTTCCTTCCATCCGTCCGTCCATCGTCCATCTGTCCATCCATTCATGCATCCATCCATCCATCAATTGTCCATCTATACGTTCATCCATCATCCATCCATCCATCCGTCCATCCATCATCCCTCCATCCATCCATCCGTCCGTCCGTCCATCCATTACCCATCCATCCATCCGTTCCTCCATCCGTCCATCCATCATCCCTCCATCCATCCGTCCGTCCGTCCATCATCCCTCCGTCCATCCATCCATCCATCCGTCCATCTATTGTCCATCCATCCATCCATCCATCCATCCATCCATCATCCATCCATCCATCCATCCATCCGTCCGTCCATCCATCTATCCATCCATCCATCCATCCATCCATCCATCCATCCATCCATCCATCCATCCATCCGTCATCCATCCATCCGTCCATCCATCAATCCATCCATCCATCCATCCATCCATCCATCCATCCATCCATCCATCCATCCATCCATCATCCATCCATCGGTCCATCTATCCATCAGTCCATCCGTCCATCCGTCCATCCATCGTCCATCCATCCATCTGTCCATCCATCTGTCCATCCATCTGTCAATCCATCTGTCCATCTATCCATCCATCCATCCATCCGTCCGCTCATCTGCCCGTACATTCATTTATCCGTCCATCCATGCGTCTGTCTTTCCATCTGTCCGTCCATCAGTCCATCCATCCATCATCCGTCCATTATCCGTCTCTCTGCCATCCGTCCATCCATTCATCAGTCCATCCATCTATCCATGCATCCATCCTTCCATTATCTGTCCTTTCGTTCGTCCATCCATTCATCCGTCCATCCATCCGTCCATCTGTCCATCCATCATCCGTCTTTTGGTCCGTCCATCCGTCCATCAATCCATCCATCCATCCATCCATGCATCCATCCTTCCATCATCCATCTGTCCGTCCATCCATCCATCCATCTGTCCGTCTATCATCCGTCCCTCCATCCATCCATTCATCAATCCATCCCTCCGTCCATCATGCATCCATCATCTGTCCGCCCGTCCGTCCATCCATCCATCATCTGTCCGTCAGTCCATCTGTCCGTCTGTCCATCCGTCTGTCCGTCCATCTGTCCATCTGTCCATCATTTGTGCGTCCATTCGTCCAACATCCATCCATCCATCTGTCCTTCCGTGCATCGGTCCGTCCATCGTCCGTCTGTCCGTCCATCTGTCCGTCCATCCATCCATTGTCCATCCATCCGTCCTTCAATCCATCCTTCCACCCATCCATCCATCGATCGAACGATTCATCCATTCATCCATCCATCCATCTATCCATCCAACCATCGATCTGTCCATCTGTCCGTCCATCCATCCATCCATCCATCCATCCATCCATCCATCCATCCATCCATCCATCCATCCATCTATCCATCACCCATCCATGCGTCCGTCTGTCCGTGTCCATCCATCCGTACGTCCCTCCATCCGTCCATCATCCGTCCATCTGTCCATCCAACCATTCATCCATCCATCTGTCCTTCCATCCATCTGACCATCCATCCATCTGTCCATCCGTCTGTCCGTCCATCCATTGTCCATCCATCCATCCATCCATCTGTCCATCCGTCCTTCCATCCATCCATCCATCCTTCAATCTATCCTACCGCCCATCCATCCATCGATCGAACCATTCATCCATCCATCCCTCCGTCCATCAATCGTCCATCTATCCATCCATCCATCCATCCATCATCCATCCATCCATCCATCCATTCGTCCTTCCATCCGTCCGCTCATTGTCCATCCATTTGTCCATCCATCCATCCATCTGTCCATCCATCGTCAGTCCACCCATCCATCCGTCCATCCATCCATCCATTCTTCCTTCCATCCGTCCGTCCATCGTCCATCTGTCCATCCATTCATGCATCCATCCATCCATCAATTGTCCATATATCCGTTCATCCATCATCCATCCATCCATCCGTCCATCCATCATCCCTCCATCCATCCATCCGTCTGTCCATCCATCTGTCCGTCCGTCCATCCATTGTCCATCCATCTATCCGTCCATCCGTCCGTCCATCATCCATTCATCATCTGTCCGTCCGTCCAACATCCATCCATCTTTCCATCTATTCATCCGTCCGTCTGTCCGTCCATCGGTCCGTCCGTCCATCCGTCCATCCGTTCATCCACCTGTCAGTCCGTCGGATGGATGTGTCTCCGTCTCAGACAATCATCTGAGACAGACATATTAATGCCCCAGATCATCTGATACAAAACTGAGGTTTCTCGTCTCTTTCATTCAAAGCTGTTTTAAAGCTAGCGTACCAGCTTCCCATCATCACGCTCATATGGATCACGTAACGTCTTGTCAACCTCTGTTAAAGCTCCCAAGGACACCTTAGTGGACGGTCCGTCCACTGAGGTGTCTGGGCAGTAGCTGCAGGTTTGCAGCTGTATCTGGGTCATTAAATTAGTATAAAATAATTGCTTTTGGACATTTCCTATGGAACCCTAAAAAGGCCCTGCATTGAAGTAGGAGCAAAAAAGGTTCTAGGAACTGAGGACCGAGGTTCCTAGTTCCTATGTGTCGAAATGCACCTAAAAACAGCCCGGTTCCTGAAAAGGTTCTCGGAAATCCAAAAGGTTCCTACAGTCTGAAAGAGCCGATGGGGATATAACCTACGACTTCCCCACCTTACCTCTGCCTGCTGTTGTTTCATGTTTTGCACTTTTGTAAATATAAAAAAGCTTTAAAATATTTGCTGTGATGAAGAAGACCATGCAGGATTGTTTGTCTTTGACAGTGTTTAATGTTGGACAGTACAGAAGAGACGCCACACGTTCCTACAACAGCTTCGAGTTCTTCAAACCAGACAACGCAGAGGCCATGAAGATACGCAAGTATGAAGCTGACGTAAATTTGACTGTCCACTGAGCCGGCCGGGCACCTGCACCATGTTTGAGCTGCCACAGCTGCACACAGGCTTGTTCTGACTACAGATAGGCCCACAGATACATGGACAATAACACAACTGCACACAGGCTTGTTCTGACTACAGCTAGGCCCACAGATACATGGACAATAACACAACTGCACACAGGCTTGTTCTAATTACAGCTAGGCCCACAGATACATGGACAATAACACAACTGCACACAGGCTTGTTCTAATTACAGCTAGGCCCACAGACACATGGACAATAACACAACTGCACACAGGCTTGTTCTAACTACAGCTAGGCCCACAGATACATGGACTAACACAACTGCACACAGGCTTGTTCTAATTACAGCTTGGCCCACAGACACATGGACAATAACACAACTGCACACAGGCTTGTTCTGACTACAGATAGGCCCACAGACACATGGACAATAACACAACTGCACACAGGCTTGTTCTAATTACAGCTAGGCCCACAGATACATGGACAATAACACAACTGCACACAGGCTTGTTCTAATTACAGATAGGCCCACAGATACATGGACAATAACACAGCTGCACACAGGCTTGTTCTGACTACAGATAGGCCCACAGATACATGGACAATAACACAACTGCACACAGGCTTGTTCTGACTACAGCTAGGCCCACAGATACATGGACAATAACACAACTGCACACAGGCTTGTTCTAACTACAGCTAGGCCCACAGACACATGGACAATCACACAACTGCACACAGGCTTGTTCTAATTACAGCTAGGCCCACAGATACATGGACAATAACACAACTGCACACAGGCTTGTTCTGACTACAGCTAGGCCCACAGATACATGGACAATAACACAACTGCACACAGTCTTGTTCTTACTACAGATAGGCCCACAGACACATGGACAATAACACAACTGCACACAGGCTTGTTCTGACTACAGCTAGGCCCACAGATACATGGACAATAACACAACTGCACACAGGCTTGTTCTAACTACAGCTAGGCCCACAGACACATGGACAATCACACAACTGCACACAGGCTTGTTCTAACTACAGCTAGGCCCACAGACACATGGACAATCACACAACTGCACACAGGCTTGTTCTAATTACAGCTAGGCCCACAGACACATGGACAATAACACAACTGCACACAGGCTTGTTCTAACTACAGCTAGGCCCACAGATACATGGACAATAACACAACTGCACACAGGCTTGTTCTAACTACAGCTAGGCCCACAGATACATGGACTAACACAACTGCACACAGGCTTGTTCTAATTACAGCTTGGCCCACAGACACATGGACAATAACACAACTGCACACAGGCTTGTTCTAACTACAGCTAGGCCCACAGATACATGGACAATAACACAACTGCACACAGGCTTGTTCTAACTACAGCTAGGCCCACAGATACATGGACTAACACAACTGCACACAGGCTTGTTCTAATTACAGCTAGGCCCACAGACACATGGACAATAACACAACTGCACACAGGCTTGTTCTAACTACAGCTAGGCCCACAGATACATGGACTAACACAACTGCACACAGGCTTGTTCTAATTACAGCTTGGCCCACAGACACATGGACAATAACACAACTGCACACAGGCTTGTTCTGACTACAGATAGGCCCACAGACACATGGACAATAACACAACTGCACACAGGCTTGTTCTAATTACAGCTAGGCCCACAGATACATGGACAATAACACAACTGCACACAGGCTTGTTCTAATTACAGATAGGCCCACAGATACATGGACAATAACACAGCTGCACACAGGCTTGTTCTGACTACAGATAGGCCCACAGATACATGGACAATAACACAACTGCACACAGGCTTGTTCTGACTACAGCTAGGCCCACAGATACATGGACAATAACACAACTGCACACAGGCTTGTTCTAACTACAGCTAGGCCCACAGACACATGGACAATCACACAACTGCACACAGGCTTGTTCTAATTACAGCTAGGCCCACAGATACATGGACAATAACACAACTGCACACAGGCTTGTTCTGACTACAGCTAGGCCCACAGATACATGGACAATAACACAACTGCACACAGTCTTGTTCTTACTACAGATAGGCCCACAGACACATGGACAATAACACAACTGCACACAGGCTTGTTCTGACTACAGCTAGGCCCACAGATACATGGACAATAACACAACTGCACACAGGCTTGTTCTAACTACAGCTAGGCCCACAGACACATGGACAATCACACAACTGCACACAGGCTTGTTCTAACTACAGCTAGGCCCACAGACACATGGACAATCACACAACTGCACACAGGCTTGTTCTAACTACAGCTAGGCCCACAGACACATGGACAATCACACAACTGCACACAGGCTTGTTCTAATTACAGCTAGGCCCACAGACACATGGACAATAACACAACTGCACACAGGCTTGTTCTAACTACAGCTAGGCCCACAGACACATGGACAATAACACAACTGCACACAGGCTTGTTCTTACTACAGATAGGCCCACAGATACATGGACAATAACACAACTGCACACAGGCTTGTTCTATTTACAGCGAGGCCCATAGATACATGGACAATAACACAACTGCACACAGGCTTGTTCTATTTACAGCGAGGCCCATAGATACATGGACAATAACACAGCTGGGAGGTGGTACGGTGCAGACTTTCAGGTTTCGTTTAGATATCCTATAAAAGATTTAGGAACTACATCCATCATTATGTAAAGTCTGCTTCATCTGTCCCTTTATAATAATAATAATGGATTAGATTTCTTTAGCGCTTTTCAAGGCACTCAAAGCGCTTTACAGTAGATCCATTATTCATTCACTCCTCATTCATACTTGATGATGGTAAACTATGTATGTAGCCACAGCTGCCCTGGGGCAGACTGACGGAAGTGTGGCTGCCATTTCACGCCTATGGCCCCTCCGACCACCGGAACCATTCACAACCATGCCCCCACTGGAGGCAAGGAGGGTTAAGTGTCTTGCCCAAGGACACAACGACTCATGGCTGGGATTCGAACCGCCGATCCTCTGATCAATGGCCGACCTGATCTACCACCTGAGCCACAGCCGCCCTTTCTCCAGAAGTACTTCACTTTCTAGAGAATGTTTTTCACTGGGTGGATGCTGAGAAAGGTTGTTCATCACTATCAGCACCGCCCCTAGATACACGCAGATCAGCAGGCTGCGTGGGGCTTCAGGCTACCAGGAGGGCCTCCACTTGATGGTTCATTGTATTGACGAAAAAGGTATTATATCTTGGCACTAGTAGGCGCGTGAGTGGCGTGACCACACTGTGGCCCCTTTAAAACTAATATTTTACTATTACTGTTTAAAAGTCACAGAGAGACAATCAGGACTCAGGTGATGTTCCTGATGTTCCTGATGTTCATGATGCGATCACTTCCCTGAAAGACAGCTGTGGGAGCGCAGCTTTTTAATGTCATGTCGCCCAGTTTCCCCTCAGTCGCCGGTCTGCAGCTGCAGCTCAAACCACCGTAACTCGCAATTTCACATGACATTGTATCCATGATTACAAGAAACTGTATTTGTGACTCGTTAGTGCTTCACTGCTGTAACTCATTAGTTACTGGTGCAGACGAGGAGATGAGCTGTAATGATTGTCAGGGATGTTTCTGCTTTACTGTTCTACATGTTGCCATTTGACGTCCAATCAATATGATTTATATATTCAATCCTAAGTAAGGTGTCATTTCAATGGATGTCCATTACTTTGAATAATTTCAAAGTGGATTGAGGTAAAATAGGCTTCAGAGGTGATTGCCTCCCATAAACTGAAATTCCTCTGCAAGTGTCAATTAAAAGAAAAAAAAAAAAATGGCAACAGTTTATTTAGGAAAATCATATGTAGATTTCTGGTAAACTAGTCCCTTTCATCCCTTCACACACCTTTCTAAGGTGGAATTAAGCATCAAAATTGCATATTTTTTCTTGCTAAGAACTGATTAATGTTCATGTTTTGCAACTGAAAAGCTCCAATTCTATCATGAAATGTACGATAGTGTTTGGAAGACCCAAACTGGTCTGTGACCTAAACAGGATGTTTCTGTGGAGTCATTAGAAACTGCAGTGAACTCTTCAGCTGCACGTCGGAGGCCTTCAGCAATGTTTCACATATCGCCCAAACCGATGCTCATACATCTTTAGTGGTTCTAGACCAGGGGTCGGCAACCCGCGGCTCCGGAGCCGCATGCGGCTCTTTAGTCCCTCTGTTGCAGCTCCCTGGCATTGGAAAATGAATGAATGACTATTCTACTACATTGTATTTTGGTTGGCTCACTTTAATAAGGTGATTCTAAAAGACCAAGATAAATGTCCCCTTGAGAGACAATAAAGTTTCTTATCTTATTCTAAATTTGAGGATTATGATGATCCCTCTGAGGGATTCATGTACAGTTGCGCACTTTTCCCAAGTTCTCCGAGCACTGCAAATGCAGCACGTGAAATAAAATCCAACTCAACTATTAAAATAAAGAAATTATATTTTACCATTTTGCAAAGCAGCCCATTGAGTGTCAGGTGCAACAAGCAGGTAACTGCAGTAAAACGGAGAGTAACTGTCCAGCATGATGATGCTCTCAAAAACCTTTACGCAGCCAATCAGTGTTAATAACTGCACTTCATGCTCACGTGCCGCTATTGTGCAGCATAGCATGATACAGTCCTATTGAATCAGCAATCACGGAATTAAACATTAAAAACGGAATTAATTACAAACAAAGAATATCACTGAGTGTGGACGTGCCGCGGAGCGCTGAACTTTCCTCCTGGCGCACTATCCCACGAACGCCTCAGAGCGGAGCGTCTCTGTTGTGCTGTTGCTGCAGTTCTGGCATTTAAAGTGAATAATAAACGAGCAAAAGCTTATTTGTTCACTCCGACCCTGTCATGCTGCGCTTTGATCACTTCTCCAGCAGGTAGGCCGACGATAGAGAAGAAAAGTGTCTGATGCACTGAGCATGTTCAGCGCTGCGTGGGCAGATTTATTTGTTTTCACTGCTGACCAGATTATTTTGCGTAGCTATGTTCATATTTTGTGAAACAGTAATTTCATTTTTCGGGTAGACCGCTTACTGCACGCACCAGTAAAAGGATGACGGCACAGACAGGACAGCGTGTTTGGTTTGCTGCTGGTAGATGATTAAAGCTGCGTCTTTTTCCATCCTACATAAATACAACAAATAAAATAGATTAAAAAAAAAAAAAAAGTGACCTTCAACCCGACGTCTTTTCTTTTTTTTAGTTTAAAATGTTTTTTTTGCTGGATGCAGAAATGTAATTTTGTTTTCTCGTTTTTATGTTAAATGCAACACATTTAACGTTAAAGTTTTATTTAATTATCAATGTTAAAAGTCAGTTGATGCTTCAGTGTTTTCTTTATTGTAGGAAACGGGTCTAAAAGGCTGTTTGGCTGAAACAGGTTGCCGACCGGCTTATTTAAGACGTTTAGATTTTTGCGGCTCCAGACAGATTTGTTTTTCGGTTTTTTGGTCCAATATGGCTCTTTGAACATTTTGGGTTGCCGACCCCTGTTCTAGACAGTGGCCTGAGGGGGGCTTGGGGCTTCACTTTGGGTAGGGGCGGCGCTGATCACTAGGGAGGCGATCCTGCATCCACCTCTGTTCTCATGGACATTCAGACCTCTTTGATTTTAGTGACTCCTAACATTTCTACTGGCTCTTTGATGGATTTCTTTAGTTTTAGTCAAAGGATGGTCTGTTTCACATTCACGGAGAGCTCTGTGGACTAAGAGATTAGATGGATTAATAAGAAAGCAGCTCATAAAATAGCTTCAGAGTTAACTGTCCAACTACTTTTGAAAAAGGCAGCTACACATTAAAGACCTGTCATTCCTAAACTTCCCTCCAATTTGAATGTGAATACTGAAATGAAAGCTGAGTCTGCCCTTTAAGCCCGTGTTGCTGCCATTGAAGACACCATGGTCTGGACCTTGCGGTATTTTTCCGCTATGTAGCTACATAATGAAATTAATCAAATAACATAGCTCAAAAGCATTTACCTGAGAACACAGACCTGAGAATGCGAATTGATACTGAAATACTGACTCTTTCCCTTCCAACAACTGATATTTTAGAACTGATCCTCAAGCTAGATTATGTTCTGCATTGTTCTCATTAAGATGAATGCAGTAGAAACCTACTACACTACTACTACTACACTACTACACTCTTCAAATAAGTAGGAACTATTTCTTCTTCTGCCTTCCAATGTGTGAAATAAGATGCAGCTTAGCGTCTCCACAGCACACCGCTTGCTCTGATCAATGATCCACACAGTCACACAGAAAATGCCAATATATATATATGTGTGTGTATATATATATATATGTATGTATGTATGTATGTATATGTATATGTACACACACACACATATATATGTATATATACATGAATAGTACTTTGACAGTAACGGGTACATTTCTACCTCTGTGGACAGGGCCTGTGCCAACGCTGCCTTAAAAGATGTGTATGACTACTTCAGCCGGGGCCAAGGTCAGGTTGTGGTGAGTCTCAGCGCTTCTTCTTCCACCAGCTAATCAACTACATTTCTCAGCTGGAGTGAATGTTTACAGAAAATCATCCTATGGTTTGGTACAGGTTTCTGTTGTATTCCATTGATAATACTGCCGTGTAGCTGGTGAGGGTGGGCGAGGTAGTTCTGATCCAAGCAGACCAAGCTGATTCAGAGACCCCTTCACTCTGATGTAAAGGCACATTACGTCACTTTCTGATCGTAAAACTCAGCTTTCCTGGCTCGTTTGATGGCACGGTGACATCTACAGTTGTGCTTGAAAGTTTACATCCCCTCCAATTAAAGGGACATTGTGTAACATTTTCTGTTGTTTTCTGGCCAAAAACGATGTGTGTATTTATATGTGTTATCATTGGTGTATTATGACCTCCACTAATAATCTGACACATTCTCGTAAATAAAGAATTTTAGATTTGTTTATACCTGTGATGGGTAAGTCAGTAGGGCAGCACCATTACAGCCTGCCATCTTGGAACTACGGCCACTGGTGAGGGACAAACAGCACCAATGCTTTTTCCCTGCGAGCCAGCGCACAGATGCCGGAGAAGATCTGCTGGTCTGTGGGGTGGAACAGATCCTCAAAACACGTTTGATCCTTCTTATCTATGATGCTTACAATTGTTTACAAGCAGTAACTTTAAAACCAGAGTGATTGGGGAAGTTTTACCAGTCACATATGGGCCTGTATGAAAAATCCAAAAACAGCATTACTTCAGTGAGAGGCTTCATTTTGGACAACTCAGACATTGTGAAAGTTCTTGATGTATCAGCAACGCAGGGCAGCGACTTAGTTATCTCCTCCCCATGCGTTAGTAATCTGTGACCATGATTTGATATTGCTTGGCCATGAGATAACATCATTACCATGCATTTGTGATGCAGGGCCACAAGTTCATTGGCTTTTCCTGCTGATGTCATCAGAGGGGCTAACATTAGCCGATGGCTATTTTTTTTAATTCAGTTTTGTTAGATAGTGTTGCTCATTATTGCAGCTGCAACACTGCGACACTACTCACTAACGATGAGATAGTTTGCAATGTTTATGATGAAGTATTGAATGACATGTTTAATTACTGATGCTGAGGCTTTTTACAGTTCTTTCAACTGCTTTCACACATTTTCAAAGATCTTTGTCTATTTCTCAAAACTTTACACACAAATCCAGTTATTGCTCACACAAAATGAAAAAGCCCCCTATGTACTGCAAAAGGAAACACAGAATTCAAAATATTATAAACACATTTCAAAAGCAAGCATTTGTCTTACCTCACAAACACACTCCCCATTTTATCACGTACTTGTGTTTATCATTTACACACTGTTGTTCTAAATCTAAAGCTCTTTTGTTTGACTTATTTATAGGTCTATGTCCAGCAGTGATTGGTTGGTGTTCAGTAAAGCAGTCATTGTTTCCACCTGTGAGGACAGAGGCACTGATAAATAAGTGTGGCATTTATATGGTTGTGTTTAAAATGGGAAATCGAGTTACTTCCTGATATATTTTAGTGTGTTTGCTAAAACATTGTGTCTAGGTATTTGCAAAAAGTGAACAGCTCCATTGAAAACTGTGTCAAGGCTGAAAATGTGTTCATGGTTTTGCTGATTTGAGGTGAAGTTGTGAGGTTTGAGTGAATAAGTTTAGAAATAGTGTGATATGTAAAGGTTTTGTGTGTAAGCAACTGATAAAAACTGTAATACACGGCAGTTACTGTTGATGCAACAGGCTTTATAAAAGTGAGACACAGGAGTGCATTATTTGTTTTATTTGATAAATTTAATTTGGCAGTAATTCTTACAAAATGTCCCTTGAAAGGAGCCCTATCATGAAAAATGGACTTTCAGAGCTTTTCAGCATGTTACTGTGTTATTTCCTCATAAAAACTACATGTAGGTCGTTTTTTTTCTTCATCTGTGCATATGTGAGTATATATATGAATATTCAGGCCAAGCTGTAGCTTCCTGAACATAACTGACTGACACCGGTATACGCAACGAGGTGGCACCAATCAGGAAGCACAAACACGCATGTGCAGCATCGTAGCAAGACGTCCTCTTTGTGGAACAGAAACTGTTAGAGAATCCTAACCTATACACACTCTCTGAGGAAGAAACTAACAGCTGCAGGATGATTTCCTCGGAGACAAACAGCCATCAGCTAACAGACGTTTGATCCACATTCAGGAGAAAAGAGTTTTTTTAGCTCTAGAGGACGGCATGCTGGGAAAAATGTGGTTGCGTTCAGCGTGGGAGTTTATTTGTTGTACTGGATGAATCGACTTGCCAGAAGTGGTTGGATTTTAAGTTCAGGAGCAGAAAAAAACTCAACTTTGTGTGTGAACTTCACTCCTGACAACTTCATGAATGTCGGGCAGTAAAGTGTTTTTTTCTCGGGGATTACTTCTGAAACCTGACGCAGTTCCTACTATAAAAACGCCTCATGGACAGACAACAGCACCGGTGAGAGAAAACGTCTCTCAGATCAATGCTAACTGTTAGTCTATGATTTGTTCGCTAATTTACTTACTTATCAGAGTCTCTGTGGTACTTCTGTGGTACTTCTGTGGTACTGCGTGTACTTCAAACTCCATATCAGACTCTGGGTGGAGCATACAGCTCCATAACAGGCTGCTCCGTTTAATCTCGTCGATCGGAGTCCGATTATCCATCAATGTTTACAGATAACATCCATGTGAGCTGCCGGTGCCGGTGTTAAGAACAATTCTGTTACCTTCAGAATCAGTGTCTCTTCCGGGCGACGTCATGAAATGGGCGTAAAACATGTTGCAATTGGTCGAGAGCTCCGTGGATCAGTACAGTCAGACATCTTACTTCCGTGTTGGAAATTAGACCCATAAAAAACCTAATATTTACACCAGATTAGTTTCTATGGTAACGATGGAACATGTTTAGCTGATAAATGCCTGTATTTGACTTTTGGAACGTTTGAAAAGCTGATGCAGCAGTTTAAAAAAGAAAAGGCTAAATTCACAAAAGTAATTCAAATTTCATTCAAATTACTACAGAGAGTCATAGTAAACATTTATGAAAACTGTCCCAGACATATTAGAGCATCTTTCGCATGAACAGTGGACCTGTCGACAGGTGCAGATGTCTAATTGGACTTTACCAAAAACACCTGATTGCAGTGATTGTCTCAAAAGTCCTGTCCCAGTACCCACCCTAAATCCTACACCCCTGTATGAAGTGTCCCAGTACCCACCCCAAACCCCACACCCCTTTATGAAGTGTCCCAGTACCCACCCCAAACCCTACACCCCAGTATGAAGTGTCCCAGTACCCACCCTAAACCCTACACCCCTGTATGAAGTGTCCCAGTACCCACCCCAAACCCTACACCCCTTTATGAAGTGTCCCAGTACCCACCCTAAACCCTACACCCCTGTATGTAGTGTCCCAGTACCCACCCTAAACCCTACACCCCTGTATGAAGTGTCCCAGTACCCACCCTAAACCCTACACCCCTTTATGAAGTGTCCCAGTACCCACCCTAAACCATACACCCCTATATGAAATGTCCCAGTACCCACCCTAAACCCTACACCCCTGTATGAAGTGTCCCAGTACCCACCCTAAACCCTACACCCCTTTATGAAGTGTCCCAGTACCCACCCTAAACCCTACACCCCTGTATGAAGTGTCCCAGTACCAACCCTAAACCCTACACCCCTTTATGAAATGTCCCAGTACCCACCCTAAACCATACACCCCTGTATGAAGTGTCCCAGTACCCACCCTAAACCCTACACCCCTATATGAAATGTCCCAGTACCCACCCTAAACCATACACCCCTGTATGAAGTGTCCCAGTACCCACCCTAAACCATACACCCCTATATGAAGTGTCCCAGTATCCACCCTAAACCCCACACCCCTGTATGAAGTGTCCCAGTACCCACCCTAAACCCTACACCCCTTTATGAGGTGTCCCAGTATCCACCCTAAACCCCACACCCCTGTATGAAGTGTCCCAGTACCCACCCTAAACCCCACACCCCTATATGAAGTGTCCCAGTATCCACCCTAAACCATACACCCCTATATGAAGTGTCCCAGTATCCACCCTAAACCCCACACCCCTGTATGAAGTGTCCCAGTACCCACCCTAAACCTTACACCCCTGTATGAAGTGTCCCAGTTCCCACCCTAAACCCTACACCCCTTTATGAAGTGTCTCAGTACCCACCCTAAACCATACACCCCTGTATGAAGTGTCCCAGTACCCCCTAAACCCTACACCCCTGTATGAAGTGTCCCAGTACCCCCCTAAACCCTACACCCCTTTATGAAGTGTCCCAGTACCAACCCTAAACCCTACACCCCTGTATGAAGTGTCCCAGTACCCCCCTAAACCCTACACCCCTGTATGAAGTGTCCCAGTACCCACCCTAAACCCTACACCCCTGTATGAAGTGTCCCAGTTCCCACCCTAAACCCTACACCCCTGTATGATGTGTCCCAGTACCCACCCTAAACCCTACACCCCTGTATGAAGTGTCCCAGTATCCACCCTAAACCCTACACCCCTTTATGAAGTGTCCCAGTATCCACCCTAAACCCTACACCCCTGTATGATGTGTCCCAGTACCCACCCTAAACCATACACCCCTGTATGAAGTGTCCCAGTACCCACCCTAAACCCTACACCCCTTTATGAGGTGTCCCAGTATCCACCCTAAACCCCACACCCCTGTATGAAGTGTCCCAGTACCCACCCTAAACCCCACACCCCTATATGAAGTGTCCCAGTATCCACCCTAAACCATACACCCCTATATGAAGTGTCCCAGTATCCACCCTAAACCCCACACCCCTGTATGAAGTGTCCCAGTACCCACCCTAAACCTTACACCCCTGTATGAAGTGTCCCAGTTCCCACCCTAAACCCTACACCCCTTTATGAAGTGTCTCAGTACCCACCCTAAACCATACACCCCTGTATGAAGTGTCCCAGTACCCCCCTAAACCCTACACCCCTGTATGAAGTGTCCCAGTACCCCCCTAAACCCTACACCCCTTTATGAAGTGTCCCAGTACCAACCCTAAACCCTACACCCCTGTATGAAGTGTCCCAGTACCCCCCTAAACCCTACACCCCTGTATGAAGTGTCCCAGTACCCACCCTAAACCCTACACCCCTGTATGAAGTGTCCCAGTTCCCACCCTAAACCCTACACCCCTGTATGATGTGTCCCAGTACCCACCCTAAACCCTACACCCCTGTATGAAGTGTCCCAGTATCCACCCTAAACCCTACACCCCTTTATGAAGTGTCCCAGTATCCACCCTAAACCCTACACCCCTGTATGATGTGTCCCAGTACCCACCCTAAAGCCTGCACCCCTGTATGAAGTGTCCCAGTACCCACCCTAAACCCTACACCCCTGTATGAAGTGTCCCAGTATCCACCCTAAACCCTACACCCCTGTATGAAGTGTCCCAGTACCCACCCCTAAACCCTACACCCCTGTATGAGGTGTCCCAGTATCCACCCTAAACCCTACACCCCTGTATGAAGGTCACATTCAGGGCTGGATGTGCAGGTTAGTGCGGGAAAAAGGCAGAACTGGGACGGTGATGTTCCTCCATCATTTCATGTCATTGCTTCCAAACTCAGCCTCATCTCTGTTCCTGGTGACGTGACGTCATTTTCAGACATAAACTGAATAAGTTCAGACACCTAATTTCTGTCGGTGTCTGTATAATTTCACCAGTACAGGTTAAATAACTGTTCCATTCTAAACTAAATGTATAATAATGATTAAATTGTCGCTCTGTGACTGTTATTGTTGCATAGAATGTCCATAAATGTCCACATGTACATAAAAACATGTCTGTCAGGTAAACAGGTCTCTCTTGTTAAAGACGCTGCATCTCAATAGGACTTGCCTGTAAATAAAGTTTAAATAAAATCTAAATGTAACTACTTTTATCAGTAATCTGATCACTTTCATGATTCAAATGCTTTGAATTTGTATGTCAAAGCATATTTGGAAGTAACGGGACAAACTTCAGTAATTATTTCACCTACAGCAGAAAAAGATGAAATATTTCAATATTTATACCGGAAATGACATTTTTTTCACAACAGGCGGGAGCTCATCACCAAATATGGTCATGTTCCGCCTTTATGCTTCAAATCCAAGCAATGAATTATGGGTAATATGCTTCGGTGAAGTCTGCATGGATGCGGACTTCACTGAAATGTGGATTGAGGGTGCAAAGGGGGCGTGGTGGACTTCCGCCCTGGAGAACTGGGACACACTATGGACCTGAACCCTCAATGGGAGAGCGCATTCTGGGGCACGAGGGGGGAAGTGGGGGTGTTGGGACAGGCCCATAAGTGTTGCTCAACAACATTTTAGTTTAGGAGCCCCATCGTGCTTCTTTGATTGTTTTATTTTCTGTTTATTTGTTTCTAATATTTCTGTTTAACCACAATTCAGAATCAATGTCATGATTTTCATTTATTATTATTTTTGTTAATTTCACCTCATTTCACTGGCAGCTGATTTTTCTGTGTTTAATGGGGGGGCATGGAAACTTTCAAGCACAGCTGTACGTCCATCACTGGAGCTGCCCAGCAGCATCCTGGGCCTGAGAAACCGCCCTGCAGGATGCCACGTGCACAGTTTGGCTTCATGCACCGCATCACGTCAGCAAGCACATATAAACATACCGGCCATTTCATCACGGCTGACTCTGCAAAGAAACACAGGACGGTATGAGTGGAAGAGAGGAAACAAAGGTAGAGAAGAGCAGAGATGAGATGACTGTGTGGAGACATGTTAGCGTGACGGGATGTTGAGGGTCTGCAGGGCAACTTCAGAGCCTAAAAAGATCAATCTGGCTGCACAAACACTGGGATGGAATCTCTGTAATACGGATAAATGATGCAGTTATATGAGAACAGAGTTTGGCAGGTGAAAAATGAAATCTTTTCAGGTGTTAACTCCGTTTCTTTTGTCTGTGCTTGTCAGGTTTTTGATGCGACCAACACCACACCAGAGCGCAGAGAGCTCATTGTCAACTTCGCCAAAGACAACGGCTTCAAGGTTCTTCTGCTTTTTTTTCTGTATCAAACATGTAAACCTGAAAATCTGCTTCATGCAGCAGCTTGTTCCATGTTTCCTTCCCCACCTGTACAGGTTTTCTTCGTGGAGTCGATCTGTGACGATCCAGAAATCATTGCAGAAAATATCAAAGTAGGTGAAATGTGTGAGTCCGACATAGCTAGTCCACCTGAAACAGGTAAACAGTTCCTGCACGGCGGTGAAGAACCTTGTTCATGTTGATGACTTTATGTAACAGCTACAGATAATTTATGAACTGTGTTTTTATTTTATTTATAGCAGTTCTTCGTTCTAAAGGAGGATAAAAGATGGAAATCTCGTTTACTACTCGTCTCGATGTGTTTTCATGGCTGCATCCATGCGTCTTTTCTTGCTTGCTCTGCCTTAAACCAGCAAGTGAAGCTGACCAGTCCGGACTACGCAGACCGGGACAAGGACGAGGCCGTGGCCGACTTTCTGCAGAGGATCGAGTGCTACAAACAGACCTACGTCTCCCTGGACGACCACGAAGACAGGTAACCAAGGAGGGGCTGGTTCCCAGTCCATCCAGCTCAAAGCAGTCACCTCCCAGTTACAACCAGTGTCACCCTGCAGAGTCATCCTCCATCCATCCATCCATCCATCCACCCATCCAACCTCCATTCATCCACCCATCCATCCATCCTCCACCCATCAACCCATCCATGCATCATCCATCCATTTATCCATCCGTCCATCCATCCATCCATCCATCCATCCACCCACCCACCCACCCATTCATCCATTCATCCATCCTTCCTTTTGTTTGTAAATTGTGATAATATTTACAGTGCATACATATGCAACAGTGTGGTACACAAAGTAAACATAAAGAAGGGAAAAGACAAAAAATAAATACATTTAAAAAGGGGGGGATTTTAAAAAAGGGAAACTACATTTCACAACAAGATCTGGTTATTTCCCAGTACAGATGGGCGATACCGAAATTTTTACATGTCGATACGATACCAGTAGTTAATGGCACTTTTTTTTTTAGTGATACCGATACTTTTTGTCCTTTAAAAGAAAATCATGTGACTGTACATTTTGCATATAAAGCTAGAATCTGATTGGCTAACACCATCATGGAACACATAAACTAGAATCTGATAGGCTACCACCATCATGTGGTACAGGGGCTAGGATCTGATAGGCTACCACCATCATGTGATACAGAAGCTAGAATCTGATAGGCTACCACCATCATGTGGTACAGGGGCTAGGATCTGATAGGCTACCACCATCATGTGATATGGAAGCTAGAATCTGATAGGCTACCACCATCAAGTGATACAGAAGCTAGAATCTGATAGGCTACCACCATCATGTGATACAGAAGTTAGCATCTGATAGGCTACCACCATCATGTGATATGGAAGCTAGAATCTGATAGGCTACCACCATCAAGTGATACAGAAGCTAGAATCTGATAGGCTACCACCATCATGTGATACAGAAGTTAGCATCTGATAGGCTACCACCATCATGTGATATGGAAGCTAGAATCTGATAGGCTACCACCATCATGTGATATGGAAGCTAGAATCTGATAGGCTGCCATCATCATGTGATACAGAAGCTAAAATCTGATAGGCTACCACCATCATGTGATACAGAAACTAGCATCTGATAGGCTACCACCATCATGTGATATGGAAGCTAGAATCTGATAGGCTACCACCATCAAGTGATACAGAAGCTAGAATCTGATAGGCTACCACCATCATGTGATACAGAAGTTAGCATCTGATAGGCTACCACCATCATGTGATATGGAAGCTAGAATCTGATAGGCTACCACCATCATGTGATATGGAAGCTAGAATCTGATAGGCTGCCATCATCATGTGATACTGAAGCTAAAATCTGATAGGCTACCACCATCATGTGATACAGAAACTAGCATCTGATAGGCTACCACCATCATGTGACACAGAAGCTAGAATCTGATAGGCTACCACGATCATGTAATACAGAAGCTAGAATCTGATAGGCTACCACCATCATGTGAAACAGAAGCTAGAATCTGATAGGCTACCACCACCATGGGCCACAAAAGCTAGAATCTGATAGGCTACCACCATCATGTGAAACAGAAGCTAGAATCTGATAGGCTACCACCATCATGTGATACAGAAGCTAGAACCTGATAGGCTACCACCATCATGTGACATAGAAGCTAGAATCTGATAGGCTACCACCATCATGTGGTACAGAAGCTAGAATCTGATAGGCTACCACCATCAGATAAGAAGCTAGAATCTGATAGGCTACACATGAGGTAAAAAAGAAAGAAAAAACTGAAAAATCAATTAAATGTAAAAAAAAATAAAAAAAAAAAAAAAAAAAAATTATAAAAAAAAAGGAAAAAAAAAAAAAAAAATAAAAATAGAATAATATAAGAATAAATATATATATAAAATAAAAACAATAAAATAAAAAAAAAAAAAAAAAATAATAAAAAAAAAGAAAAAAAAAAAAAAAAAAAATATATTAAAATAGATGATTGTTAAAAAAAAAATAAACAAAAAAAAAAAAAGAAAAAAATAATAAAAAAAAAAAAATAAAATGTTTGTATTAATAGTTAAAATAATAGTGTTTGTGTGACAAGTGGTAATGATAGTATAGGGCTACAGCATAATAATAATAGTAAATGATGGACAATCTTATCATTATTCTCATCACTACCACCACCATGATAATAATAATAATAATAATAATAATAATAATAATAATAATAATAATAATAATAATAATAATAATAATCCCATGGGTACAGTAATGGCCGGATAATCCACCAATACCTGGCCAGAAAGGGTTGCTGCCCCGGCCCCCCTACCCTCCCCTGGCATGCCAATCAGGATGCCCACATCACAGCTGCCCTATTCTCTCTCTCTCTCTCTCTCTCTCTCTCTCTCTCTTTCTCTCTCTCTCTTAGCCCTGACAGTGTGGTGCATTTAAATAAGACGTGGCAAGCGGCATGTACCTGCCGTTCTTGCCACGCTTAACCTATTCCCGTGTGTGTGATTATTTTTTTGTTTGTTTGCTTGTTTGTTTGTTTCCCCTCTGAATCTAACTTGTGTTGCTTAATTAAAGCGTTGTACTGTATGAGGGTCTCCAGTGGGAACCAGGTAGATGTCAGAGGCCTATGAGAGTCCAGCGTCCCGCCCACGGCCGATACCAGAGTCACCACAATCCAACGCACCCAGGGATGTATTAGATTAAGTTAGGTAATAATTGGCAATAATTGATAATTGTAATAGTGGTAATAACAGGGGAATAAAAAGAGTTGTGATTAAATCAGTAGCATTGAGACTAATATTCACAGCAGTAAGGCTACCACTACTACCACCAGTAACGATGAGAATAATAGTAATAATATTGACAATGATTGTGAAAATATTAATAACAACAACAACAACAATAATAATAATAATAATAATAATAATAATGCTGACAATAACAATGATAATAATCAATTATAATGATAGTAGTATTAATAATGACCAGGATTAATAATATTCAATGTAGACAAAATTACAAGTATCATTTTTTTTGATAGACATATCAATATATATATAAAATCCTAAAATCATGATAAATGCCTTCCAATGGTGATAACAAGGATGATGACAGCAACAAGAACAATGGTATATTTATACGATCATTATTAAATCAAATCAATCAAATCAAAGATACTTTATTGATCCCTGAGGGGAAATTCTTGTTTTAGTGCAGGGTCATTCCTGGATATTGGTAACTTTTCTGTCCCTGGGATATAAATGTCAAAATCTCATTCAAAATAAATGTAACACCTATGATAAAAAGCTTTTGTTATAGCTTGGCGTCTTTTGAGTGGGATCAACACGCAAAAAGTTACAAAACACACTGCCTGTCCAAAAAAAAGTGGCCACCAAAAAAAAAAGGTCATTGACTCTAACACTTTGTTGGACCGCCTTTAGCTTTGATTACAGCACGCATTCGCTGTGGCATTGTTTCCATAAGCTTCTGCAATGTCAAAAGATTTATTTCCATCCAGTGTTGCATTAATTTTTCACCAAGATCTTGCATTGATGAGTCTGACCGCTGCGCAAAGCCCTCTCTATCACATCCCAAAGATTCTCAATGGGGTTCAGGTCTGGACTCTGTGGGGGCCAATCCATGTGTGAAAATGATGTCTGATGCTCCCTGAACCATCTTTCACAATCTGAGCCCGATAAATTCTGGCACAGTCATCTTGGAATATGGCCGTGCCATCAGGAAAGAAACATCCATTGATGGAATAACCTGCTCATTCAGTATATTCAGGTATCAGCTGACCTCATTATCTGAGCTCATACTGTTGCTGAACCTGGACCTGAGCAACTGCAGCAACCCCAGATCATCATACTGCCCCCACAGGCTCATACAGTAGCACTAGGCATGATGCTGCATCACTTCATCTGCCTTTCCGGCCACATTTCTTCCTGGAAGACGATGGTCCACGATCCTTCCAGTTTTTCATAATGCGTTGGACTGTTCTGAACCCAGTTTTAGTAGTTTCTGCATCTCCTTAGATGTTTTCACCTCTTGATGCCAATGATCTGACCCTTCTCAGACAGACTAACATCTTTTCCACGACCACGGATGTGTCTTTCCACATGGTTGTCTAGGAAATGAGAAGCAACTCATTGCACCAGTTGGGGTTAAATAACTTGTTGCCAGCTGAAAGATAATCGCCCATGCAGTAATTATCCAATAGGAGGCTTGTTCCTATTTACTTAAATACATCCAGGTGGCAACTTTTTTTTTGGCCAAGCAGTGTATATTTCTTTTACTTTTAATTACCTTTTTGAAAAAAACTAAACACTGAAAAAAATAAACATGGGGAGGTGGGGAGGTGGTAAAAAGAGGTCTCCGAACTCTCCACGTACACAGGTGGAGACCTGGGAGACAAAAAAAGACACACTAGTACAGAGAAGCACAAACTCAGGCAATCACAGCATGGAAGACACATGGTGGGAGGGGGTTTTCCCCCCCAGACAGCAGAGCGAGGATGCGCAGGCAGCCTGCCAGCTCGGTCTGTCCAGAAGGGGGGGGGCAGCAGTGCAGTGGACGTGCGTCCATCAGTGTGGTGAAAAAGTGTGTGCGTAAGCGAGAGGCAGCAGCTCACAGTCCGTATGATGATAAAAAAAGTTTCTCCAAGGACATTGGGGAGTTGAAGCAGCTGCAAGGCTGCTCCCGGGGACCAGATTGAGATCAGAGAGATAGTTTGGGTCCAGGCAGAGGCTTCTGTCTGCCTGTAAAGTCTTCAGCAGGTCTCAGAGGCGTCCAAATCAGCCAAATTTGTGTTAATTACCCCCAATCCGAGTCTCCAACTGCTCCAGGTGGAACCAGCATCCTTTATGCTGTCAGACATCGTCCCCAGTTTGCCCCACAGGGCATCCACACGAGTCAACGTGCACAAAGTTTGAGTCTGAGTGTTGGTAGCTCGGAGAAACAGCTCGGACGGCCGCCTGCCCACAGCTGCCGTCAGCTTCAGAATTTCCCCATGAACCAGGTACCCGACAGCTCCAATCAGCAGGAACCCAGTTATCATAAATCCAAACATGTACAGGTCTTCAGTGTGACCTGCTGGGACCGTCCCGTCCGGACAAGATGCCGCCCCCTGCACCTTGTCTCTGGGTAAAAAAATATTATCCGTTGTGATGAGAGACCCGCCGTCCAGATCCATAGTTGAAGTTTTAGGATTCAGGAGAAAAATGCAGAGAGAGGCTCAGAGGAGACAAGACAAAGATTGCAGGGAAAACAGGGAGGGAGGGGGCAGAGGAAAGCACGTCTGCACTCGCTGAGAGCCGGAAGAGGAATTGATATTAGTATCATCATAATGTATAAAAATATTTTAAATTTATGTTAGTAATAGATACAAATTCAAAATTAAAGCTCCGAGCAGCGATGAAGGCCCACACACCTCCGGCGCCGCTCCGGCCTATGCACCGCGTACTCCGTGTCATGTTCTACCAGTGTGCTGAACTTCATGGCCTTTGGTTGATGTGTTGGCACAGAATGATCATTGCGAGAAGGCCAACTTTGAGGCTCCGCCCCCGCCACACACTTACAGATTTGTGAATGCAGAGCACAACTAGAAATCTCACAGCCCTTCTGACCAGAAAGACACCACCGTGGTGGCCGTGCCATTAGCGGTTTCTGACGAGTTAACGCAAATGCAACATGAGCAAAACGCCAAAATGGCGAATTTGACTCAAAATGGCCGACTTCCTGTTGACCTTAGAGCATGGCTCCAAGAGGCTTTTTTGTCCGCCCTGACATGTAGAACAAGTGTACCGAGTTTTGTAAAGATTGGTGACATGCAGTTCTGGAGACCTTGCAAAAGGTAGCCCTAGAGCGCAGTTTCGCCCAAGCGTTTACGAAAACGCCAAATTATGAAATTTTTCAATTTTAAATGGGGGGGTAGCCAAAATTTGGTGACTTTTGGAGCATGTTCAGGCCCCCAAAAATCCAATTCAGTTGTTGGGAGAATAAGAATAATCATAAGAAGAAACGCTTGCATTTCAATTGGCCTTCACACGGCCTTCGCACGGCCTTCGCACGGCCTTCGCACGGCCTTCGCACTGCCTTCGCACTGCCTTCGCACGGCCTTCGCACGGCCTTCGCACTGCCTTCGCACGGCCTTCGCACGGCCTTCACACTGCCTTCGCACGGCCTTCGGTGCTCGGGCCTAATCATGACAGTAACCTTATAAACAAACATAATGACTGAATAGTAATTATAATAAATGTGAGATGTATTTATTCATACATTAAAAGTTTAGAGGTCGATTCGTGAGAGGAATGAGGGAATGTCTGGCTTCAGACCCGAGAGTCTGGTTAAAGTCAAAGTGGTTCAAGAACGGGCTCCAGACATCATTAAAGGATGATGTGCTCTTGTCATTGATGTGTGTGTTTCCGCCAGTGGGATGTATTATATGAACTGGGTGGTCCAGCCATTAAGTTGTCGGACTTTTTGGATTTCCAGTTCAGAAGTATGATTTTCTTGGCGATAGTTAGAGAAATAAGAAGCAGATTTTTATATTTACGCGGGAGGTCATTGGTTTCTGGGGTATTCCCGAGTAAGCGCAGTGATGGGGACATGGGGACTCTGTGTCTGACTCACTGTTTTCCAGAAAGAGTGAGCAGGTGAGCAGATGCAGGTAATCGTCGGTGCTACCCACAATGCATTGTGAACTGTGTCTGTGAATCCCATTTGAAACCTTTTCTTTGGTGTGATATGTGCTCTATGGATGAATTTGAGCTGTATAAGTTTTTATTTTGAAAATCTTGTTGCAGGTTTTGGTCCAGAAGTCAGAAGTGGGGGAGGTGGTCAGTTCCTGTTTAGGCGCTGGTCGTATCAGAATTAAACATGAGCTTGTAGAGTTTGGATATTAATTTATTCGTATTGGTTAATTTGGTTATTTCTTCTGTTAGTTTAGGAGGTTGTAGTGGATTATTAGTAATATTTATTTTGGATTTGCCTCGGGGGTTATTTGGACTCATTCACGGATATGTGAGAAATCCCCGAATCTCCTGTGGAAACCAACATGGCTGCCAGAACGGCTGCTACCACAGAGCTCCTCCCATACCACGAAGCCCCTCCCCCTCCCCTGCTGAGCTCCGCCCCATCAGAGCGTGAGAGTGTTGTGATGAGTGGAGTGGGCGTGTCAGAAACAGCAGGAGGCTTCTTAAAGGGACAGTGGTGAATTTTTAAGGCGTCAGATTCAGACATGGATGATGTCACATTTCTGGATGATGTCACATTTCTGTACGTTTTAATGTTTACTGTATTTTCAGAACTCCTGAAGGTAACACAGGTATTTGGTTGTGCCATAAAAGGGAATAATGTGGCTGATAAGGACATGAAAGCCCCTCTTTAATGTCCCCCAGTGTTAAATGTGTATCAGAGGTTCTCCTTTTCCCCTGAAAGAACGAGCGCTGGTCTGCGGTCGGAGGTTTGCTGTCTGCCAAAGTCCCGCCGGAGACGGGATGCAACGCTACACCGATCAGTGACACATGGGTTTAAGCTTTGATGCAAGCGGAAGTGGTTGATATGAGGTGGCGTCGGGGGAGCACACCACACGAGCAGCAGCTGCTGAGCAGCACCAGAACCCTCCGTGCTTGTTGGTCGTTACATTTTCTCACTCGGTTCCAGAACTGCTGCTGAGTGCATCTCCACCAGCTCCCGCTGATTCCAACCCTCTTCTCTCCATCACGCAGGAACTTATCCTACATTAAAATCTTCAACGTGGGCAGCAGGTACCTGGTGAACCGGGTCCAGGACCACATCCAGAGCAGGATCGTCTACTACCTCATGAACATCCACGTCACGCCCAGATCCATCTACCTGAGCCGCCACGGAGAGAGCGAGCTCAACCTCACGGGTCGCATCGGTGGAGACTCTGGACTCTCCCCTCGTGGGACTCAGGTCTGCAGACACATCGACCAGTGATGATGATGCTGGAGGAAGAAACACCTCCATCATCATCATCACTCTGACCGTGTTCACGCTTCTCTGAGCACGCGCTCCTCCGCCGTTACCTCGCGTCAACCCGTGCCACCTACATGCCGTAAACACGGGGTGCCATGATGCGCCAGCCGCAAGTATGTTCCCGCCCTCCGCTGGATGCCGATTGGTCAGCTGGGTCCTACGAGGACAGTGCTGCAGGTTTCCCATGTCTCCCTGCTCTCACACGCCGGACGCAAGCACAGCTACCGTTAGCTTGAGTCAGGTGTACCGGTCTGTGACTGGCTACGTCACCGCCACTAAAGCACGATGCATTTTGGGTAGTTAGCGCCATTTTTGCGGGGGAGAGACAGCAGCAGCAAACAAAACAAAACAGAGTTGAGGAATTTTAGCTGCTTCTTTTGGAAATAATGGGATGCTGGTGCTGCGTCACAGGATGTGATGGTAATTCCAACTGGAAAACAGAAAACAGCGGTTTACGTTTCTCACATTTGCCACTGGGAAAAGAGAATCCGGAGCGCAGACGGAGGACGTACTGTAGCAAAGAGACGTGGGGCTGCATGGGTGCTCACTGAGGAGGACAGGCATCACGTTCCATCAGATACCTCCTCGTGTACGTGTTTGCTCGGCATTTTCACGAAGGTGAGTCCTGGAAATACACACGAGCAGAAATCAACACGCTGGAATGGTTTGCTTATAAAGTTGCAGGACTTCATGTAAACCTACTGAAACGTGGAGGAGAAGCAGACAGCGATGTTTGCTGTGTTTTTCTGTTGTAGACCGCTAAACTGTAATAAACAACGTGCTGTCTGTCTGTGATCACTTCTACCTGCATCTAACAACCACTGATGCTGCACAGAAATGATCGATGACTGTGTGAAGGAGCGGCGCGGCAGCTCTCTGCTGCTGGCACACGTTACAGTCAGCACATTTAGAGACTGCATTTGTTCGTACTTTCGTCTGCTTGACGTGAGCGTCGGTCCTGCAGACGTGCCCGTGGGCTTCAGGGGATTTGCAGTTACAACATTCTGCAGAAGTGGAAGCGCTTTCCCCGTGTACCAGATAGGTGCTTATATCCAAAGCGGCAGTTGGAGGTAGTAGTTCTGCGTCGGATCTCCAACCGTTCCCTCTCACTTGGTCACTTCTGTCCCCGTGCTCCAGACCTCCAGCAGGAGTCCTTCTGTCCCCGTGTTCCAGACCTCCAGCAGGAGTCCTTCTGTCCCCGTGTTCCAGACCTCCAGTTGGGGACCTTCTGTCCCCGTGTTCCAGACCTCCAGCAGGAGTCCTTCTGTCCCCGTGTTCCAGACCTCCAGCAGGAGTCCTTCTGTCCCCGTGTTCCAGACCTCCAGCAGGAGACCTTCTGTCCCCGTGTTCCAGACCTCCAGCAGGAGGCCTCTGTCCTCTGTTCCAGACCTCCAGCAGGAGTCCTTCTGTCCTCGTGTTCCAGACCTCCAGCAGGAGGCCTTCTGTCCTCATGTTCCAGACCTCCAGCAGGAGGCCTTCTGTCCTCATGTTCCAGACCTCCAGCAGGAGGCCTTCTGTCCTCATGTTCCAGACCTCCAGCAGGAGGCCTTCTGTCCTCATGTTCCAGACCTCCAGTTGGGGACCTTCTGTCCCCGTGTTCCAGACCTCCAGTTGGGGTTGGATGGTAGAAGCGGGACCCCAGTAAAACGTTCCCTGATAACAGGGCTGCTCAGATGGGATATTCTGAAGCATTACGCATTCGTTTCTTGATGAGGATCACACTGCAACTTCTCCGTATTAAATGATTTATTATACAAAGCCAAAGAAATCAAGGTTCTTTTCAGAGCCCCGGGTCACACCAGCACCCTGAACTAACCAATTACAGTTGTGTGTGTCAGGGCGCAAGTCTGACATCACTATTCCGCCTACCCCGGGTTTTACAGCTATACGATGTCCAAATGAGGTCATGCAAATTGTGCAAAGCGATCTTCTCATGACTTGGCTCGTTCATCTGACTCCATCACGTTCTTGGTCCATATCAAGGTCAGCATGACTGACCGAAGGCCTCCTGCACACACACACACACATACACACACAGATACACACACACAGATAGACACACAGATACACACACACAGATACACACACAGATATATACACAGATACACACAAACAGATAGACACACAGATACACGCACACAGATACACACACACACATATACACACAGATACACAGATACACACACACAGATATATACACAGATACACACACACAGATAGACACACAGATACACGCACACAGATACACACACACACATATACACACAGATACACACACACAGATAGACACACAGATACACACACACAGATATATACACAGATACACACACAAGATAGAACACAGATACACACACACAGATATACACACAGATACACACACACACAGATAGACACACAGATACACACACACAGATAGACACACAGATACACACACACAGATATATACACAGATACACACACACACAGATAGGCACACAGATACACACAAACAGATATATACACAGATACACACACACAGATACACACACAGATGCACACAAACAGATAGACACACAGATACACACACACAGATATATACACAGATACACACACACAGATATATACACAGATACACACAAACAGATAGACACACAGATACCACACGCAGATATATACACAGATACACACACACAGATATATACACAGATACACACACACAGATATATACACAGATACACACACACAGATATATACACAGATACACACAAACAGATAGACACACAGATACACACAAACAGATAGACACACAGATACACACAAACAGATAGACACACAGATACACACAAACAGATATATACACAGATACACACAAACAGATACACACACAGATACACACACACACAAATAGACACACAGATACACACAAACAGATAGACACACAGATACACACAAACAGATACACACAAACAGATATATACACAGATACACACAAACAGATAGACACACAGATACACACAAACAGATATATACACAGATACACACAGATATATACACAGATACACACACAGATACACACAAACAGATATATACACATATACACACACAGATAGACACACAGATACACACAGAGATATATACACAGATACACACACACAGATATTTACACAGATACACACAAACAGATAGACACACAGATACACACAAACAGATATATACACAGATACACACAAACAGATATATACACAGATACACACACACAGATACACACAAACAGATATATACACAGATACACACACAGATACACACAGACAGATATATACACAGATACACACACAGATACACACACAGATAGACACACAGATACACACAGAGATATATACACAGATACACACACAGATATATACACAGATACACACACAGATACACACAAACAGATAGACACACAGATACACACACACAGATATATACACACAGATAGAGACACAGATACACACAAACAGATACACACACACAGATATATACACAGATACACACACACAGATATATACACACAGATATATACACAGATACACACACACAGATATATACACAGATACACACAAACAGATACACACACACATACACACACAGATAGACACACAGATACACACAGAGATATGTACACAGATACACACACACAGATATATACACAGATACACACACAGATATATACACACAGATACACACACACAGATATATACACAGATACACACACACAGATATATACACAGATACACACACAGATATACACACACAGATACACACACAGATATATACACACAGATACACACACACAGATACACACACACAGATATATACACAAATACACACACAGATATATACACACAGATACACACACACAGATATATACACAGATACACACACAGATATATACACACAGATACACACACACAGATATATATACAGATACACACAAACAGATATATACACAGATACACACACACAGATATATACACAGATACACACACAGATATATACACACAGATACACACACACAGATATATACACAGATACACACACACAGATATACACACACAGATACACACACAGATATATACACACAGATACACACACACAGATACACACACAGAGATATATACACAGATACACACACAGATATATACACACAGATACACACACACAGATATAACCACACAGATATATACACAGATACACACACACAGATACACACACAGATACACACACACAGATATATACACAGATACACACACACAGATATATACACACAGATACACACACACAGATACACACACACAGATATATACACACAGATACACACACACAGATACACACACACAGATAGACACACACAGATATATACACAGATAGACACACAGATACACACACACAGATATATACACAGATAGACACACAGATACACACACACAGATACACACATTCCTTCCCTCTGAATAAGCAATAGTGGCCACCTCCTCCTTGTTGCCATGGTTACCTATCACAAACACAATCCCCCTCATGTTCTCGGGAGGAAACAGGAAACAGACGTTCATGTATCAATGATTCAGCAGAAATAAAAAAGGATACCTGACGAAGGATATTTCTCTACAAGCAGGTCCGCTGCCTGGTTAGCTCTCCACCGCGCGGTCCTGATCAGAGCCGGAGCTGTTGCCATGTCTTCTCTGGTCTGTTCTGAAATCTTTGCATCGTATAGCTGTGATGCCGGCATGATGCGTGCGTTTTGTGTTTGTGGTTCAGTTTGCCGGGGCTCTGGGTGCGTACATGCGTGAGCAGTGCATCAGTGAGCTGAAGGTGTGGACGAGCCACATGAAGAGGACCATCCAGACGGCAGAGTTCCTGGGAGTCCAGTACGAGCAGTGGAAGGCCTTAAACGAGATCGATGCTGTGAGAACCAACCAGTGAGCATTTGTAAGTGACTTCGTATCGGTTTGTGATGTCTGACATGTCTCCTGCTGTTGTTCTGTGCAGGGAGTTTGTGAGGAGATGACGTATGAGGAAATTCAGGAGAACTACCCGGAGGAGTTTGCTCTGAGAGACCAGGACAAGTACAGATATCGTTATCCTAAAGGAGAGGTGAGACTGGGGGAGAGTATCAGTACGGTGCAGGCATGTCCCCTGCATCAGCCTGGACCCGTGTCCATCTGGTAGACCGACAGACAGACAGTTATCTGCTGCTTCTTTCCTGTGTTGCATGAACTGAAACATTTATCTACATTTTATTTATTTATTTATTTGTCTATGAATCTATTTTAGAGCAACAGAATGAAAATACAAGAGTGCCAGCTCAACCTGATCTCACAGAAATACGGGACATGAGCACGAACGGTTTTACTCATATACGTTTCCCCAACACGTAACTGCTTCAGATGACGTGTCACTGACACGTAAAACTGTGCAACGTAAAATCAACGTTTTTAACATCCACTCAGTTCAAATATGCGACCCACAGTTCCTCTCATTCTGACCGAGCCTACATCCTTTTAGGTTTTTAGGCTGTATGTTGCCTGGAAAAACCTGGAGAAACCTGGAATCCATCTCCCCAACTTCTGCATGACGGACACCTGCTCTGTGTCCTCGTCTGTCTCTCCAGAGCTGCTGTCCTGCAGCTCGGCTCGTTACGTCTGCAAAGCTGAATGACAGCATGAAGTCATTCAGACCACGTCAGGTTACATGACATGACTGTTTAACTGGGAACAGGTCAGGAACATGGCTGTTCAAAGGTGTCATAACCTGCTGTTCTACATCCACAATCCTTCTTAAATTATCTTCAAATGAATTTTTAATTCTAGTTGGGTGGGAGGGAAATGTAATGAGCTCATTTTAACCTCTTTTTTATCCCCAACTTTTGTTTGTGGTGAGAATACGTACGAGAATCAGACCTGTCTGCAAGCGCGTTCACGAGGCAAACCTCAAAGCCAAACAAAGTTTTATCAGGACAGAGCAGGTGAAGGAAATGATGTCCCAGCAGAGAAAAACGTGATAAAAACGTAACGGTGCGGTTGATGGAGAGGATCCGGAGTAAAAGGGCTGGACTCTGATGAATATAAGGAGCGGACGTCTGACGTGAAGTTAACCAAACACTGTTAGCTTCTGTGGCTACATTAGCAGCTTGTCCGCTCGTCTACCACCGTTTACTGGTCTCTGACACAAAAGATAATAAGTTACACAAGCAGCAACACTTACCGACTGCACATCCTCACTGAGAAATATAATCCACTGCTCCCTGGTAAAGCTGTCCGTCCTGTTACACTGAAAACTGAGGAATTTCTGCAGAAGCAGCTCAGCATGGCGATCTCCCTCCTCCTCCTCCTCCTCCTCCTCCTCGTCGGCGTCCTTTCTGACAAAGCTGGTCTACTCTGTGGCAGATAATCAGCTACCTTCAGGTGGCGCTAAAGAGGCTAGCTTAGCAGCTAGCAGCCTCTCTCGTTCACGTCATTGGGAGAAAGAAATCCAAACGGCGTACGGTGGAGAGCGCGTGCTTGTGGCCGGTTCTGGTGAGAAGAGCGAGCCCCCCCTCAAAGACAAAGTTACTTTCACTTTCCGGAGTTTCTGGCACGTTATAACTGAGGTCCTGTTCCAGTACACATGTTTTAACGGGAAAACGTGGCATTTCCGGGTGATGACACCTGGGAACAGGTCAGGAACATGACTGGGTTTAAAAGGAGCATTTCAGAGAGACAGTCTCAGTCTGAGATGGACAGAGGTTCACCAACCTGAGACAGACCATTCACCAAAAATCCAGCTCAGACGGTCCAGGACAGCTGAGCAGCTAGAATCCTGCATCAGACCAGAATGGGACAACACTCCCTCTCCTGCTTTCTGTGAATGACCTTTAAGCCACTGTTTCTCTCCAACACACAGAACAAACTTTGGACAACAAACATGTTTACAGCAGGAATAAACATGTTTACAGCAGAAATAAACATGTTTACAGCAGAATTAGCATACTTACAGCAGAACTAACATATTTACAGCAGGAATAAATAAGTTTACAGCAGAAATAATCATGTTTACAGCAGAAATAAACATGTTTACAGCAGGAATAAACTTGTTTACAACAGAATTAGCATACTTACAGCAGAACTAACATATTTACAGCAGGAATAAACAAGTTTACAGCAGAAATAAACATGTTTACAGCAGAAATAAACATGTTTACAGCAGAACTAACATATTTACTGCAGGAATAAACAAGTTTACAGCAGAAATAAACATGTTTATGGTAGGAATAAACAGCAATAAACATGTTTACAGTAGGAATAAACAAGTTTACAGCAGGGATAAACATGTTTACAACAGAAATAAACATGTTTACAGTAGGAATAAACAAGTTTACAGCAGGGATAAACATGTTTACAACAGAAATAAACATGTTTACAGCAGAATTAACATATCTACAGCAGGAATAAACAACTTTACAGCAGGACTAATAATTTTACAGCAGAAATAAACATGTTTACGGTAGGAATAAACATGTTTACAGCAGAATTAACATTTTTACTGCAGGAATAAACAAGTTTACAGCAGAATTAAAATGTTTACAGCAGGAATAAACAAGTTCACAGCAGAAATAAACATGTTTACAGCAGGAATATACATGTTTACAGCAGAAATAAATATGTTTACAGCAGAAATAAACATGTTTACAGCAGAATTAAAATGTTTACAGCAGGAATAAACAAGTTCACAGCAGAAATAAACATGTTTACAGCAGGAATAAACATGTTTACAACAGAAATAAACATGTTTACAGCAGAAATGAATATGTTTACAGCAGAATTAACATATTTACAGCATGAATAAACATGTTTACAGCAGAAATAAACATTTTTACAGCAGGAATATACATGTTTACAGCAGAAATGAATATGTTTATAGCAGAAATAAACATGTTTACAGCAGGAATATACATGTTTACAGCAGAAATAAATATGTTTACAGCAGAAATAAATATGTTTACAGTCTGGTTCAAACATCATTTTAGGTTTAACAGGTCAAGTTTACCTTCATATCAACTGTGAGGGGGGTGAATGTTTTTTTTTTTTTTTTTTTTTTTTTTACTTGTCCTGTCCAGCATCGAAGCAAGCAGAATGGAAATCTGATTGCTTTATTGTGATGAACAGTTTTGCTTTACCAAGCGGAGCTTTATGAACATAAGGCTCCACTTGATATCATGTTTATTCATTTTATTTCTTTAATTAAACATTTGTCTATTACACCATTCCATTTCATACTGCTGGGCCTGACAAGGGAGAAATGAAAGTTGTCAGAGGTAATGATAGAAAGTGGAACAGAGAGAAAGGAGTAAGGAAGAAGAGAGAGGAGAGAAAACATGAATCCACTTACACAGTTCACTGGTACATCTGTACAGCAATCCCTAAACAACATTCCAAGGTCTCTGTTGGAAAACAAAACAAGCAATCCCCTACAGGAGGACCTGCAGGTGGCTTAAATATCCTCAGATCATACAAACACACGCAGAACTACGCAGAAGAAGAGGTACAACCTAGTCAGCGCAATGGGAAGCAGAGAAGAGGTAAAACCTAGTCCTCGCAATGGGAAGCAGTGTCACAGTGTCAACATGCATAATAAAGGGTCTCCGTGGTGATACAGTCATGCAGATGCAGCCTCGTCTCTGCAAGGAGGAGGAAGCCCGCAGGGCTCACGACCCAGGCCCCCAGCAGCCACCCAGAGGCCCAGATCCCAGCTACCCCCCCCCCCCCCCCCCCCCCAAAGAGCGGACATGCATCCCCCGAAGGGCAGCAAAAGGCGGCCCCAGCCGGAGCCCCCTGCAGTCTGGGGGCCCAGGCCCCAGCGGACCAAGACCAGCAGCTGCCGACCCCACCGGGCGCCGGGCGTCGCCCGGAGCGGAGACAGCGCCGGGCCCAGGGCCCAAGCGCCCAGGAGCAGCCACCTCCTCATACCCTCTAACACACACATGCACTCCCCCCACATAACTGCACAAACCCCTCCCTACCCCCCACACATACGCCCCCACCTCCCTATACCCCCAATACCCCATACAGTCCCCCCTTACATGTCCAGCCCCGCCCATCCCTCTGACCTATCACACTCCCGCCCTTCCTTTCTTCAGCCCCTCACGACCATCCCTACTAGACACTCACGAGCATGCCACTCCTTCCTCCATCCCCCCTTTCCTCCAACCACTTACCCACATCTCCTCCCTCTTCCAGCCCAAGTTCCTCCCTCCCACATTTCCTCTTTCACACTCTCATTCATTATTCTCACATACCCACCTCGCTCTTGCCCATGCCCTCGTGCCTCCTGAGTGGTAGCTCGGGCCGGGGAAGGAGCCGTGAATGTTTTTTTCTAACTCATCCGTTTAGATGTTATTTAATGTTAAAATCACACATAATTAGGGGCGTGTCCTTTTGATTGACAGGCGGCAGACCGGATGTCGGCCTGCTGGCCGGTGGCTAACAGTTAGCTCCTTGTTAGCTCTCAGTGAGGTCTCAGTTTGTAGCAGAGCAGCAACATGGTGGTTTTTAGCCAGATAATATCAGTCTAAGTGTGACCTTTAGGTGTGACCTTTGCTTGGGAGGCTAATCTTCATTAGCTCCTGTTAGTTTCCAGTTAGCTCCGTTAGCGTTTAGCCCAGAGTACGTCAGCTGTCAATGATTTGCCCTATGGCTTGGAGCGGCCTTGGCTTCGCCCATTTTAGTATTTTCCTGGAGTGATGATACATGTGACACGGCAAGATGGCGATGATGGTACACGCCCACCTGGCTTCACTTTTAGATCTTCAGAAACCAGTGGGTGATGTAGCGGAATCGCCCTCCCTCTCTGTTAACGGCCTATGAAAGAGACGCACCATGTGGACTTGTGTATTTAGGACATGAACTTGTGTAACAGTGAAGTGTGTGAAGGCTGAGACTTTCCCTCTGTTCTCCAGTCGTATGAAGACCTGGTCCAGCGTCTGGAGCCAGTCATCATGGAGCTGGAGAGGCAGGAGAATGTTTTAGTCATCTGTCACCAAGCTGTGATGAGATGTCTGCTGGCCTACTTCCTGGACAAGAGTGCTGGTGAGAGAATCGCCTGCATGGGGGTAAAAGCACCGCTGATGGAGATGAGAACAGAACCAGCATTAATCCATGTTTCCATCCTCCTGTGTCCCAGATGAGCTGCCGTACCTGAAGTGTCCTCTCCACACGGTGCTGAAACTCACCCCGGTTGCCTACGGTCAGTCTGTGTTCACATCATCACCACTTCTCCTTCAGCTGTGGTCCACTTTACAGTACTGCTACGTAGTTCTAACTAACCCCTGATGAACTCATGCAGATCTGTCACGAGTCCTGCTGATCATCATCATCAGATATGATGATCTCAGAGCAGATTTATGGGATTCCTTCACAGATCATCAGTTGATGAACATTAACTCACCAATATCTCGACCAATTTTCCAGTTTGGACCAAAATTTGCTAGAATTTATTTTCATACCATTGATTTTTTTAATCGATTTTTTAAAAATTATAATGATAATAATAATAACAATAACTTGGGCTGCACGGTGGGGTGGTGGTTAGCACCGCAGCCTCACAGTAAGAAGGTCGCTGGTTCGATTCCTGGCTGGGGAGGGGGTTCGAACAATTCCAACTGTGGCCTTCCTGTGTGGAGTTTGCATGTTCTCCCCGTGTATGCGTGGGTTCTCTCCGGGTACTCCGGCTTCCTCCCACCGTCCAAAGACATGCATGTTAGGTTAATTGATCACTCTAAATTGCCCCTAGGAATGAATGTGAGCATGAATGGTTGTCTGTCTCTCTGTGTTGGCCCTGCAACAGACTGGCGACCTGTCCGGGGTGTACCCCGCCTCTCGCCTGATAATAGCTGGGATAGGCTCCAGCAACCCCCGCGACCCTGAACTGGATAAGCGGTACAGAAAATGACTGACTGATAACAATAACTTGAACTTATACAATGCCTTTCAAAGGAACCCAAGGTTGCTTTACAGCAGAAATAGAAAAAAAAACACTATGAGGACAAAACAACAGGGAAGGGAACCAAGTAATCAGGAAAGGCCAGAGAGAAACGGTGGGCTTTGAGTTGTATCTTGAAGCCGCAGCATTCAGCGCCTCCTCTGCCAATAATACAAGCATAGAAGAAGAAATTGGCTCTTTACATTGTGCTAAGAGCGACAGAGCTGCAGACAAACACGAGAGGGGCTGATGTTGATTTAAAACAAAGAAAGAAAGAAAAAGAGAACGCGTGATCTCGTCTGCTGCAGCTTCTGTAGTGTTGTGAACTCTCATGGGCGCGCTTTGCAGCAGCTACACGTTCTACTGTTTAGTCTCTAAAAATCTACTAAATGACGTCGTTTCCAGTAAATTCTGGACGCTACCCACTCAGGACACTTGGATTACATTGGACGAGCAGTATGGAGGAATATTGACACGTTTTTGTGGACTTTTATGGACCTTTTTGGTTCAGTCACCGCTGAACTCCATTATATGAAAGTTGGGGGGAAACGAAAACCTGTTCGATCCCCGGCTACATTTGAGATATTAAAAAGTGCTCCAGAGTCTTACTCAGCATTAGGATGAGTAGAAGATGAAGGACCATCATTCTGTGGTTGTACTATCCCTTTGAGTGATGATGAAATCGTAACCAGTTATAAATATATATTCATACATCATGTATACATCATGAACTTCTTTGGGTTGGTCTCACATATAAATAAGAAAAACAATCAATGGTATGAAAATAAATGATACACCGTACTGCCAAAAGTATTCACTCCCCATCCAGATGATGGAATCAGGTGTTCCATCACTTCCATGTCCACAGGTGTATAAATGAAGCAGCTCGGCATGCAGACTGTTTCTACAAACGTGTGAAAGAATGTGTCGCTCTCAGGAATCAGTGAATTCCAGCGTGGAACTGTGATAGGATGCCACCTGCAACAATCCAGCGGTGACGTTTCCTCCTAAATATTCCACAGTCAGCTGTCAGCTGGATTATAAGAACATGGAAGTGTTTGGGAACGACGGCAACTCAGCCATGAAGTGTTCGTCCACGTAAACTGATGGAGCGGGTCAGTGATGATGAAGCTCATAGTGAGAAGAGGTGGCCAACTTTCTGCAGAGTCAATCACTACAGACCTCCAAACTTCATGTGGCCTCAGATCAGATCAAAAACAGTGACAGAGAGCTTCATGGAATGAGTTTCCATGGCGACCAGCTGCATCCATCCATCCATCACCAAATGCAATGCAAAGCGTGGATGCAGTGGTGGAAAGCAGCCGCCACTGGACTCTAGAGCAGTGGAGGCGTTCTCTGGAGGACCAATCACACTTCTCCATCTGCAATCTGATGGAGGAGTCTGGGTTTGGTGGTTGCCAGGACAACGGTACTTGTCTGATTGCATTGTGCCAAGTGTAAAGTTTGGTGGAGGGGGGATTATGGTGTGGGGGTGTTTTCAGGAGCTGGGCTTGGCCCCTTAGTTCCAGTGAAAGGAACTCTGAATGCTTCAGCATACCAAGACATTCTGGACAATTCCATGTCCCAACTTTGTGGGACCAGTTTGGAGCTGGCCCCTTCCTCTTCCAACATGACTGTGCACCAGTGCACAAAGCAGGTCCATGAAGACCTGGATGCAGAGTCTGGTGTGGAGGAACTGGACTGGCCTGCACAGAGTCCTGACCTCAACCCCATAGAACACCTTTGGGATGAATCAGAGCGGAGACTGAGAGCCAGAACTTCTGGTCCAACATCAGTGTGACCTCACAAATGTGCTTCTGGAAGATGGTCAAAGATTCCCAGAAACACTCCTAAACCTTGTGGACAGCCTTCCCAGAAGATGAAGCTGTTCTAGCTGCAAAGGTGGACCAACGTCATCCTGAACCCGACGGATCAGGAATGGATGTTACTGAAGCTCAGATGTGAGTCAGGGCAGGTGAGACAAGACTTCAGGCGATATAGAGCAGCTTTGATTTTTGTCTAAGCTGGAAAATTCGTTGACCCATCAATGAATGCATGAATGAATTAACTGATGATCTATTATATGTGAGGCTCTCGTAAAAATCCACACTGAGATCATCATAGCTGATGATGAGCAGCAGGACTCGTGACACATCTGCATGAGTTGGTCAGGTGTTACGTTACGTATCTGACCTGTACCATTACTGTAACGTGTTCCTACTTGTCTTCTCTCACCACAACAACAAATGTATTATTTTTGCACTTTTTTCCATGAGATTAAAAAGGATTGAGTTTTTACATGTAGTTATATATATAAACAAAACAAACAATAGCCAAAAGAAAGTCTTGTGGAGTTTTAAGGATGTTCTGTGGAGTGGACGCGATTGTTATTAATGACAAGCTAGCAGATTCCTATTGACTTATGCTAGCATTAGCATTGGGGACCACCGGTAACAAGAATATGAGATGAAATTAGATGAAACTGTCCCCAGTGATGAGCAGGACCCCGGCTCATTCCAGAATGAGGCCCTATGTCAAAAATCCTGAACTTCCCCTTTAATGGACACTAAGGTCACATGATGTCATTCTGGTCGCTGTCACTTGTGATTGTTAACCTGTTTGGGAAAAACAGGTTTGGCCTGCAGGGGCCAGTTACAGACAGGAGGTTGAGCCAGCTCCGAGTCTGGTCAGCAGCTCTGGAGGAAGTCACCCTGCCCTCACTGGGACATGTTTAAGCTGAAAATGTGAGTTAAAGGGCTGCCTCAAAACTGGAGTTGAATGGATGTTTTTTGTGTGGTTAAGATGTGTTTGATTAAGTATTTAGACAGACCAGAAGCTCGTAAAAAAAATCTTCTTTTTTTTTTTTACTTATTTTAAGAGCGGCCAAGATGTTTTTGCTTGTAATCAGCAAAACATTCTGCCAATAGAACAACCAAAATTGTCTTGATAATTGCTTGAAATAAGATGCATCGTCTTCCAACATGTTCCTGTGTCTCACTGAAACGTTCCTTTGTCTCGTTTTCAGCGTGATGAGACATTTTACCAGAAATGAGAAAATCTACTTGGTAAGATTTGTGTTTGCAGTGGACGAGGACACGGTACCCATGTATGTCAGAGGGAGGGCCGTGCAGGAGGGGAGGGGTGTAGGAGGAGGGGGGGTAAATCTGGACTCACAGAACAAAAGTACTCGTTTGTTTCTTCATTTCTTGAAAGTATTGGCAGAAATCAAGGAGTTTTACTGCAGATAATGTCTGATGTAGAGGCTGCTCCGTTATCGCCATTTTACAGGATGTCCAGCGAACGGGGACTTAACGTAATATCTTCTTAAGCCTCAAAGTGATGCAGAAATTTTACTGTTGAGTAAATGCACATATATACTTCTAGAAATAAGATCCAGGTTGAAAAAAAAAGAAACTTTTCCTTTAACTGTCCATTAATGTGCTTTGAGACAGCACTCTGAGAACATCCAGCTTCTTCTCTATCCCTTTTTGTGTCTTTCCACCTTGTGCAGGGAGTCAATGATGGTTTTCTGCACAACTGTCAGATCAGCATCTTCCCCGTGATTGTGAATTCTTCTAAACCAACACAGAGACTTTTTAAAGGCTCAGGGTACTTATGGAGGTGTTTGAATTACTGACCTGATTAGAATGTGACACTCTGAACCTACAATACTGGAGCTTTTCACACTATTCTCATTTTTGGAGTTTTAGAATTTGAGGTTTCCTAAAGCTGCAACTTCTAATCAGCAACATCCAAACAAATAAAAGCTGCAAATATATTGATTCACATATTATTTATCTATACAATATGTAAATTGCACCTTTCAAGCTGAATTACAGAAATACAAGAACTTTTTCAGGATATTCTGGTCATTTGGGTAGTACCTGTATGTGTTCATATCCACCTCATTCCTAGCCCCCCCTGAGCCCTTGCGTGAAATATGCAACCGACTTCCAACCAGAACCGACATGTATTTACATGCCAGCTGTTCACGCTACTCTACTTTATAAGAACTAAAGTATGTGGGAACATCAGCTGTCACAGCTCAGATAGACAGCATTACAATCCCTCTGCCTCCTGCAACAGAGGAGGAGGAGGAGATGAAGATCTTACCTAAAATGACAAAAAGCAGCATTTAGCTACTTCTTAGCTCTGTCGCATCTGTTGAGGAATTTTTCTTTAATAAAGGCACGAAGATGAGAAGTTTTAACAAAGTTTTATTCGATGCTGCAGCATATGAAAAATAGTGAGAGTCACTCAGTAGACGGATATGCTCAGCGAGTCTGACCTCGCTTCCTCATTTGCAATAGATATACTGGTGCTGAAAGGTTGATTGGTTCACGCCATACAGTTAAACAGACGTTGTCTCATCCATCAGGTCCAGCTCAGCTTGCACCTGATCTTTGAGTAAGATACCCAGACAGACAACACCGTCTGGCCCCCTACGCTAAGTCAATTTTAGGACCCTGACCTAAAGGCAGAGGAACTGGTATCCTCTGTTTAACCTTTAAAAGAGGATCTTATATTGTCTGATAGAAGCTGTTTATAGTTTCGTTCTGATTCATAACTGACCTCTTCTTTACCCCTGCAGCACCAGTGTAACACAAGCATATTGTAGTTCGGACATTTATGAGTAAATAAGCAAATCACTCTTAACGAAATGTGGCTCTTATAAGCAGGTAAAATTGATCATGACAAGCTTACGTGGGAATTTCCACTACACATCTGACTGAAGCAATGAACAATCGTAAAAGCTCTGCAGCTTATCAGTACCTAGCTACATCATAATAATAATAATAATAAATACAAGCTATTTGACAGACGCCTTATCAGAGGACCAAAGGCCATGGTACAAAGCAGACAAACATTAAAAACAGTAAGCTACCCCCCTCCCCAAAAAAGCCCTAAGCAGAACACAGAAAACAACATTGGATTTATGTGTGCTTAGGTGGAGTAATACTGTCTGTATGGAGGGGTTCTGAGTCTGGATCTGAAGAGAGGAAAGGGTGGAGTCCACTGTACAAAGATGGGGGGGGGGGGTATCCAGAGTAATACATAGGAATAAGTTTGGTTGTGTTTTGTTGAAAGAGGTGGGATATGATCTGAAAAACGCAGATGACTGTAAAATGTGAGCACTGTGGCAGTGTGCAGCCCTGCAGCCTCTCTCAGACTGAGGTGCACGTCTACCATCACAAATGTAACCTTCTCTGCTTCTGAATACAACCACAAACCTCACATGTTCCCTGAACCGTGCAAGGACATTTTTCTGGTGGAAATTGTTTGGAAATGTTATGAGAATTTGTCGAAATGTATTGGAAATAAACCGCTAGCAGAAAGTGGTGGGGTAGGTGCTGTTTCCCGTGTCTGACCGGAAGTTGATCATTTCTACATTCGCTAGCTCAGGAATAAGGTCTGTAAAGTCTATAGACTTTTTACTTTGATTTTCATATTTATTGCTATTATTAGATTTTTTGTGCCTTCTTGTTCCTGCTGTTCATTTGAAAATGAACCGAATGTGAAGTAAACATTTGTTTAAAACAACACCAACATGGACGCAGTAAAACAACTATACAGATTCAGGATTAGATTAGAATGGAACTGATGGGGATAAAAGCCAGACGCAGGTTTGTTTTGGTTCCCATGGTAACAGACCTGATGATTGCGGCCGATGAAGCTTCTGATATTAGAACATCTGTTTCTTCTTCCCACAGGCTGTAAAGTGGAATCCGTTTTCCTCAACATCGAAGCTGTTAACACACACAGGGACCGACCAGAGGTACATGCTTACTTACTTTCCTCATGCTCCGGGCTCATTCGTGTGTCTTCAGTTATCTGATGGCTGTGATGTCACCTCTGCTCGTCCCTGTCTGCACCAGTACAACGTCAGATGTTGCAGGTTTACTCCGGCGGCTTCACAGCCACAGCCACATCTGAGGAACATGAACCTGTAAAACCCAGACTGGGGATGTTGAGACCAGATGGTGCGAACTGGGCTTCAATGACCATTTGAGACCATTTGTTTCCTGAACCGTGTTCTGATAGGAGAAGTGGCTTTAGGCAGCCTGAAACGACCATTTATGCCATGTACCATTTTAATTTAAAGTGCCGATGATACAACCTTAACTTCCAGTAACTTTGCCGTACAACAACACACCAAGACTAAATCAGTAGTTCTGTGCAGTTAGAAGTTAATCAGACGTGTGTTTACGTAAATATCCTATGTTTAGGTGGCTCGGCTAAATGCTAATAGTTTTTCAGTCACTAACCTAGCCACCATGATGTGTCGTCAGTGACATTCAGAGTTGCGGTCCGACCACTGAGATCCATGTGTAATCTAAGCTGTGGAAAACATGAAAGATGCTCCAGAACAGCTGGACTGGAACTGGTTTGTGCTGGATCATCAGCCAGTTCAGAAAAGTGATGATGATGATGATGAATTTGGGGAAATCACATTTTACAAGCTAGAACTGGAGTAGAACTGTAGCAGCTGCCTACAGTCTGTCTCCAGCCTCATCAGGTCCACTGGTTCAGATAAAAGCCTGCAAGACCACACCGAGGGAACCAGAACTGTAGCGACCCGGAACAACACAAGCAGACCCACAAAGGAGTTTGACATACAGTAAATCCAGACGTGACAGAAACAGGCATTCATCCCTGCATTAGCTCGTAGCTAACGGCAGCCGCAAGCTAGCCGCGGTAAATAATTAGCCTTTAAAAAATGAGAAGATAAGAACTTCCATGGTTCCAGAGAAGTTTAAATAGTTCCTGTTTCTAAAGATGAAGATGGAGGTTTGGAAGCAGCTGGAGGACATCTGATGAAGGAGACGTCCTCGTATAACCGAGCAGCAGCTGTCTGTCCCAGAGACGTCCTCATATAACCTAGCAGCAGCTGTCTGTCCCTGAAACATCTTCCTATAACCGAGCAGCAGCTGTCTGTCCCAGAGACGTCCTCATAAAATCGAGCAGCAGCTGTCTGTCCCGGAGACGTCCTCGTATAACCGAGCAGCAGCTGTCTGTCCCGGAGACGTCCTCATAAAATCGAGCAGCAGCTGTCTGTCCCGGAGACATCCTCATAAAATCGAGCAGCAGCTGTCTGTCCCGGAGACGTCCTCATATAACCGAGCAGCAGCTGTCTGTCCCAGAGACGTCCTCATATAACCGAGCAGCAGCTGTCTGTCCCGGAGACGTCCTCGTATAACTGAGCAGCAGCTGTCTGTCCGTACAGCAGCTGTATGACCGATGTGATGAAACCGAATATTTCCGAGGACATGATCACAGTTTCATTGTGGTAGAAGTCTGAAAACGTTGGTGGCTGAAGCTCCAGTAAACAGACGCTGTGGCCAGGAGAGACGAGCAGACGCTCCTACTGCTGCGACTGTTTCCCGGTGAGTCCGACTCCGACCTGCTGCGTTTCCGTCTTCAGAATAAAATTCTGAATCTGTAGGAAACTTAGATAAACTAACGCTGCACTTACAAGCTTTTAAACATGTCAATACAGTTTAAAGGCTTAGTCCGTTTCTTTTTGTCTGTAAAACTGGAAAAGGAACTTAAAAACCACAATGAAGCCATTGACTTCCATGTTGAATAAGCTGAAAAGAGGCTCTGGCAGACGTCACATGCGGTTTCTGCTCACAGCGCCACCGTCTGGTCAGAAAAGCAGCCATGTTTTCTTATAACTCATCTATGCAGCTGCGCTTGTTTCTGTTACGTAGATCATCATGAAAGACGTTTTGGTTTATTAAACATGGAGGAAATGTCAAAAACGTGTCATCAGCACTTTAATCCTGACTAGTAATACATACAGATGTGAAAAAAATTGTTGATACCCCTCAGTTACTAACAAAAATTAGATAGTTGTTGTCCGTTTGTGGCCTCATTTATAAACTGTGCGTACGATCTTTACTAAAAGTGTACATGCACCGAAAAATATTCAGATTTATAAACTGGGCATGCACAAAGATCCAAGCAATCTCCCCTTTATAAATGACACTCTCCCTGGAAGATAGCAGACGGTGGTGTGGGTGACACCCCAGATAGCAGACATGGGTGTTGGTGACCCCCCAGATAGCAGACATGGGTGTTGGTGACCCCCCAGATAGCAGACGTGGGTGTTGGTGACCCCCCAGATAGCAGACGGTGGTGTTGGTGACCCCCCAGATAGCAGACGTGGGTGTTGGTGACCCCCCAGATAGTGGACGGTGGTGTTGGTGACCCCCCAGACAGCGGACGGGGGTGATGGTGACCCCCCTGATAGTGGACGCCAGTAATGGTGACCCCCCAGATAGTGGACGCCAGTAATGGTGACCCCCAGATAGTGGACGGTGGTGTTGGTAACCCCCCAGTAGTGGACGGTTGTGTTGGTAACCCCCCAGATAGTGGACGGTGGTGTTGGTGATCCCCCAGATAGCAGATGTTGGTGTTGGTTACCCCCCAGATAGCGGACAGTGGTGTTGGTGACCCCCCAGATAGCAGATGTTGGTGTTGGTGACCCCCAGATAGTGGACAGTGGTGATGGTGACCCCCCACATAGCAGATGTGGGTGTTGGTGACCCCCCATATAGCGGACGGTGGTGATGGTGACCCCCCAGATAGCAGACATGGGTGTTGGTGACCCCCCAGATAGTAGACTGTGGTGAACCCCCAGATAGCAGATGGTGGTGTTGGTGACCTCCAATATAGTGGACGGTGGTGATGGTGACCCCCCAGCTAGCAGCTGGTGGTGTTGGTGACCCCCCACATAGCAGATGTTCGCGCTGGTGACCCCCCAGATAGCAGACAGTGGTGTTGGTGACCCCCCAGATAGTGGACGGTGGTGATGGCGACACCCCAGATAGCAGACGGTGGTGTTGGTGACCCCCCAGATAGTGGACAGTGATAATGATGATCCCCCAGATAGCAGACGGTGGTGTTGGTGACCCCCCAGATAGTCGACGGTGGTGATGGTGACACCCCCAGATAGTGGACAGTAGTGTTGGTGACCCCCCAGACAGCAGACATGGGTGTTGGTGACCCCCCAGATAGTGGACGGTGGTGTTGGTGACCCCCCAGATAGCAGACATGGGTGTTGGTGACCCCCCAGTTAGTGGACGGTGGTGATAGTGAACCCCCAGATAGTGGACGGTGGTGATGGCGACACCCCAAATAGCAGATGGTGGTGTTGGTGACCCCTCAGATAGCAGACGTGGGTTTTGGTGACACCAAAGATAGTGGACGGCGGTGATGCAGACATGGGTGTTGGTGACCCCACAGATAGTGGACGGTGGTGTTGGTGACCCCCCAGATAGCAGACGTTGGTGCTGGTGACCCCCCAGATAGCAGACAGTGGTGTTGGTGACCCCCCCAGATAGTGGACAGTGGTGATGGTGACCCCCCAGCTAGCAGACATTGGTGCTGGTGACCCACAGATAGCAAACAGTGGTGTTGGTGAACCCGCAGATAGTGGACGGTGGTGTTGGTGACCCCCCAGATAGCAGACGTTGGTGCTGGTGACCCCCCAGATAGCAGACAGTGGTGTTGGTGACCCCCCCAGATAGTGGACAGTGGTGATGGTGACCCCCAGCTAGCAGACATGGGTGCTGGTGACCCCCCAGATAGTGGACAGTGGTGATGGTGACCCCCTTGATAGTGGACGGTGGTGATGGTGATCCCCCAGATAGCAGACGGTGGTGTTGGTTAACTCCCAGATAGTGGACGGTGGTGATGCTGACCCCCCAGATAGTGGACGGTGGTGATGGTGACCCCCCCAGATAGTGGACGGTGGTGTTGGTGACCCCCCAGATAGCAGACATGGGTGTTGGTGACCCCCAGATAGTGGACAGTGGTGATGTTGACCCCCAGATACTGAACGGTGGTGTTGGTGACCCCCCCAGATAGCAGACATGGGTGTTGGTGACCCACCAGATATTGGACGGCTGTAATGGTGACCCCCCCAGACAGTGGACGGTGGTGATGGTGACCCCCCAGATAGTGGAAGGTGGTGTTGGTAACCCCCCAGATAGTGGACGGTGGTGATGGTGACTCTTCAGATAGTGACAGTGGTGATGGTGACCCCCTGATAGTGGACGGTGGTCCTGGTGAACCCCCCCGAGATAGCAGACGTGGGTGTTGGCGACCACCCACATAGTGGACGGTGGTGTTGGTGACCCCCCAGATAGTGGACGGTGGTGATGGTGACCCCCTGATAGTGGACAGTGGTGATGGTGACACCCCTGATAGTGGACGCCAGTAATGGTGACCCCCCAGATAGTGGACGCCAGTAATGGTGACCCCCAGATAGTGGACAGTGGTGATGGTGATCCCCTGATAGTGGACGGTGGTCTTGGTGACACCCCCCCCCCCCAGATAGCAGACGTGGGTGATGGCGACCCCCCAGATAGTGGACGGTGGTGTTGGTGACCCCCCAGATAGTGGACGGTGGTGATGGTGACCCTCCAGATAGTGGACGGTGGTGATGGTGACCCCCCAGATAGCGGATGGTGGAGTTGGTGACCTCCCATTTAGCTGACGGTGGTGATGGTGACCCCCTGATAGTGGACGGTGGTCTTGGTGACCCCCCCAGATAGCAGACATGGGTGTTGGTGACCCCCCAGATAGTGGACGGCTGTGATGGTGATCCCCCCAGACAGTGAACAGTGGTGATGGTGACCCCCCAGGTAGTGGACGGTGGTGATGGTGACCCCCCAGATAGTGGACGGTGGTGTTGGTGACCCCCCAGACTGCATAAGGTGGTGATGGTGACCCCCCAGATAGTGGACGGTGGTGATGGTGACCCCCTGATAGTGGACGGTGGTCTTGGTGACCCCCCCAGATAGCAGACGTCGGTGTTTGCGACCCCCCAGATAGTGGACAGTGGTGATGTTAACCCCCCAGATACTGAACGGTGGTGTTGGTGACCCCCCAGATAGCAGACATGGGTGTTGGTGACCCACCAGATATTGGACGGCTGTAATGGTGACGCCCCAAGACAGTGGACGGTGGTGATGGTGACCCCCCAGATAGTGGACTGTGGTGATGGTGACCCCCCAGATAGTGGACTGACCCCCTAAATAATGGACGGTGGCAATGGTGACCCCCCTGATAGTGGACGGTGGTGTTGGTGACCCCCAGATAGTGGACGGTGGTGATGGTGACCCCCTAGATAATGGAGGGTGGTTTTGGTTACCCCCCAGATAGTGGACGGTGGTGATGGTGACCCCCAGATAGTGGACGGTGGTGATGGTGATCCCCCATATAGTGAACAGTGGTGATGGTGACCCCCCAGATAGTGGACGTTGGTGTTGGTGACCCCCCAGATAGCGGATGGTGGAGTTTGTGACCTCCCATTTAGCGGATGGTGGTGATGGTGACCCCCTGATAGTGGACGGTGGTTTTGGTGACCCCCCGAGATAGCAGACATGGGTGTTGATGACACCCCAGATAGTGGACGGTGGTGTTGGTGATCCCCCAGACTGCGGACGGTGGTGATGGTGACCCCCCAGATAGTGGACAGTGGTGATGGTGACCCCCTGATAGTGGACGGTGGTCTTGGTGACCCCCCCAGATAGCAGACGTCGGGGTTGGCGACCCCCAGATAGTGGACAGTGGTGATGTTGACCCCCCCAGATACTGGACAGTGGTGTTGGTGACCCCTCCAGATAGCAGACATGGGTGTTGGTGACCCCCCAGATAGTGGACGGCTGTGATGGTGGACACCCCAGACAGTGGACGGTGGTGATGGTGACCCCCCAGATAGTGGACAGTGGTGATGGTGACCCCCTGATAGTGGACGGTGGTGTTGGTGACCCCCCATATAGTGGACGGTGGTGATGGTGACCCCCCAAATAGTGGACGGTGGTGATGGTGATCCCCCAGATAGTGGACAGTGGTGATGGTGATCCCCCACACTGCGGACGGTGGTGATGGTGACCCCCCCAGATAGTGGACGGTGGTGTTGGTGAACCCCCCAGATAGCAGACATGGGTGTTGGTGACCCCACAGATAGTGGACGGTGGTGTTGGTGACCCCCCAGATAGCAGACGTTGGTGCTGGTGACCCCCCAGATAGCAGACAGTGGTGTTGGTGACCCCCCCAGATAGTGGACAGTGGTGATGGTGACCCCCCAGCTAGCAGACATTGGTGCTGGTGACCCACAGATAGCAAACAGTGGTGTTGGTGAACCCGCAGATAGTGGACGGTGGTGTTGGTGACCCCCCAGATAGTGGACGGTGGTGATGGTGACCCCCCTGATAGTGGACAGTGGTGATGGTGACACCCCTGATAGTGGACGCCAGTAATGGTGACCCCCCAGATAGTGGACGCCAGTAATGGTGACCCCCAGATAGTGGACAGTGGTGATGGTGATCCCCTGATAGTGGACGGTGGTCTTGGTGACACCCCCCCCCCCAGATAGCAGACGTGGGTGATGGCGACCCCCCAGATAGTGGACGGTGGTGTTGGTGACCCCCCAGATAGTGGACGGTGGTGATGGTGACCCTCCAGATAGTGGACGGTGGTGATGGTGACCCCCCAGATAGCGGATGGTGGAGTTGGTGACCTCCCATTTAGCTGACGGTGGTGATGGTGACCCCCTGATAGTGGACGGTGGTCTTGGTGACCCCCCCAGATAGCAGACATGGGTGTTGGTGACCCCCCAGATAGTGGACGGCTGTGATGGTGATCCCCCCAGACAGTGAACAGTGGTGATGGTGACCCCCACGTAGTGGACAGTGGTGATGGTGACCCCCCAGATAGTGGACGGTGGTGTTGGTGACCCCCAGACTGCATAAGGTGGTGATGGTGACCCCCCAGATAGTGGACGGTGGTGATGGTGACCCCCTGATAGTGGACGGTGGTCTTGGTGACCCCCCAGATAGCAGACGTCGGTGTTTGCGACCCCCCAGATAGTGGACAGTGGTGATGTTAACCCCCCAGATACTGAACGGTGGTGTTGGTGACCCCCCCAGATAGCAGACATGGGTGTTGGTGACCCACCAGATATTGGACGGCTGTAATGGTGACGCCCCAAGACAGTGGACGGTGGTGATGGTGACCCCCCAGATAGTGGACTGTGGTGATGGTGACCCCCCAGATAGTGGACTGACCCCTAAATAATGGACGGTGGCAATGGTGACCCCCCTGATAGTGGACGGTGGTGTTGGTGACCCCCAGATAGTGGACGGTGGTGATGGTGACCCCCTAGATAATGGAGGGTGGTTTTGGTTACCCCCCAGATAGTGGACAGTGGTGATGGTGACCCCCCAGATAGTGGACGGTGGTGATGGTGATCCCCCATATAGTGAACAGTGGTGATGGTGACCCCCAGATAGTGGACGTTGGTGTTGGTGACCCCCCAGATAGCGGATGGTGGAGTTTGTGACCTCCCATTTAGCGGATGGTGGTGATGGTGACCCCCTGATAGTGGACGGTGGTTTTGGTGACCCCCGAGATAGCAGACATGGGTGTTGATGACACCCCAGATAGTGGACGGTGGTGTTGGTGATCCCCCAGACTGCGGACGGTGGTGATGGTGACCCCCAGATAGTGGACAGTGGTGATGGTGACCCCCTGATAGTGGACGGTGGTCTTGGTGACCCCCCAGATAGCAGACGTCGGGGTTGGCGACCCCCCAGATAGTGGACAGTGGTGATGTTGACCCCCCCAGATACTGGACAGTGGTGTTGGTGACCCCTCCAGATAGCAGACATGGGTGTTGGTGACCCCCCAGATAGTGGACGGCTGTGATGGTGGACACCCCAGACAGTGGACGGTGGTGATGGTGACCCCCCAGATAGTGGACAGTGGTGATGGTGACCCCCCAGATAGTGGACGGTGGTGTTGGTGACCCCCCATATAGTGGACGGTGGTGATGGTGACCCCCAAATAGTGGACGGTGGTGATGGTGATCCCCCAGATAGTGGACAGTGGTGATGGTGATCCCCCACACTGCGGACGGTGGTGATGGTGACCCCCCAGATAGTGGACGGTGGTGTTGGTGAACCCCCCAGATAGCAGACATGGGTGTTGGTGACCCCACAGATAGTGGACGGTGGTGTTGGTGACCCCCCAGATAGCAGACGTTGGTGCTGGTGACCCCCCAGATAGCAGACAGTGGTGTTGGTGACCCCCCAGATAGTGGACAGTGGTGATGGTGACCCCCCAGCTAGCAGACATTGGTGCTGGTGACCCACAGATAGCAAACAGTGGTGTTGGTGAACCCGCAGATAGTGGACGGTGGTGTTGGTGACCCCCCAGATAGCAGACGTTGGTGCTGGTGACCCCCCAGATAGCAGACAGTGGTGTTGGTGACCCCCCCAGATAGTGGACAGTGGTGATGGTGACCCCCAGCTAGCAGACATGGGTGCTGGTGACCCCCCAGATAGTGGACAGTGGTGATGGTGACCCCCTTGATAGTGGACGGTGGTGATGGTGATCCCCCAGATAGCAGACGGTGGTGTTGGTTAACTCCCAGATAGTGGACAGTGGTGATGCTGACCCCCAGATAGTGGACGGTGGTGATGGTGACCCCCCCAGATAGTGGACGGTGGTGTTGGTGACCCCCCAGATAGCAGACATGGGTGTTGGTGACCCCCCAGATAGTGGACAGTGGTGATGTTGACCCCCCAGATACTGAACGGTGGTGTTGGTGACCCCCCCAGATAGCAGACATGGGTGTTGGTGACCCACCAGATATTGGACGGCTGTAATGGTGACCCCCCCAGACAGTGGACGGTGGTGATGGTGACCCCCCAGATAGTGGAAGGTGGTGTTGGTAACCCCCCAGATAGTGGACGGTGGTGATGGTGACTCTTCAGATAGTGACAGTGGTGATGGTGACCCCCTGATAGTGGACGGTGGTCCTGGTGAACCCCCCCCGAGATAGCAGACGTGGGTGTTGGCGACCACCCACATAGTGGACGGTGGTGTTGGTGACCCCCAGATAGTGGACGGTGGTGATGGTGACCCCCCTGATAGTGGACAGTGGTGATGGTGACACCCCAGATAGTGGACAGTGGTGATGGTGATCCCCTGATAGTGGACGGTGGTCTTGGTGACACCCCCCCCCCCCCAGATAGCAGACGTGGGTGATGGCGACCCCCCAGATAGTGGACGGTGGTGTTGGTGACCCCCCAGATAGTGGACGGTGGTGATGGTGACCCTCCAGATAGTGGACGGTGGTGATGGTGACCCCCCAGATAGCGGATGGTGGAGTTGGTGACCTCCCATTTAGCTGACGGTGGTGATGGTGACCCCCTGATAGTGGACGGTGGTCTTGGTGACCCCCCCAGATAGCAGACATGGGTGTTGGTGACCCCCCAGATAGTGGACGGCTGTGATGGTGATCCCCCCAGACAGTGAACAGTGGTGATGGTGACCCCCCACGTAGTGGACAGTGGTGATGGTGACCCCCCAGATAGTGGACGGTGGTGTTGGTGACCCCCCAGACTGCATAAGGTGGTGATGGTGACCCCCCAGATAGTGGACGGTGGTGATGGTGACCCCCTGATAGTGGACGGTGGTCTTGGTGACCCCCCCAGATAGCAGACGTCGGTGTTTGCGACCCCCCAGATAGTGGACAGTGGTGATGTTAACCCCCCAGATACTGAACGGTGGTGTTGGTGACCCCCCCAGATAGCAGACATGGGTGTTGGTGACCCACCAGATATTGGACGGCTGTAATGGTGACGCCCCAAGACAGTGGACGGTGGTGATGGTGACCCCCCAGATAGTGGACTGTGGTGATGGTGACCCCCCAGATAGTGGACTGACCCCCTAAATAATGGACGGTGGCGATGGTGACCCCCCTGATAGTGGACGGTGGTGTTGGTGACCCCCAGATAGTGGACGGTGGTGATGGTGACCCCCTAGATAATGGAGGGTGGTTTTGGTTACCCCCCAGATAGTGGACGGTGGTGATGGTGACCCCCCAGATAGTGGACGGTGGTGATGGTGATCCCCCATATAGTGAACAGTGGTGATGGTGACCCCCCAGATAGTGGACGTTGGTGTTGGTGACCCCCCAGATAGCGGATGGTGGAGTTTGTGACCTCCCATTTAGCGGATGGTGGTGATGGTGACCCCCCTGATAGTGGACGGTGGTGTTGGTGACCCCCCGAGATAGCAGACATGGGTGTTGATGACACCCCAGATAGTGGACGGTGGTGTTGGTGATCCCCCAGACTGCGGACGGTGGTGATGGTGACCCCCCAGATAGTGGACAGTGGTGATGGTGACCCCCTGATAGTGGACGGTGGTCTTGGTGACCCCCCAGATAGCAGACGTCGGGGTTGGCGACCCCCAGATAGTGGACAGTGGTGATGTTGACCCCCCAGATACTGGACAGTGGTGTTGGTGACCCCTCCAGATAGCAGACATGGGTGTTGGTGACCCCCCAGATAGTGGACGGCTGTGATGGTGGACACCCCAGACAGTGGACGGTGGTGATGGTGACCCCCCAGATAGTGGACAGTGGTGATGGTGACCCCCTGATAGTGGACGGTGGTGTTGGTGACCCCCCATATAGTGGACGGTGGTGATGGTGACCCCCCAAATAGTGGACGGTGGTGATGGTGATCCCCCAGATAGTGGACAGTGGTGATGGTGATCCCCCAGACTGCGGACGGTGGTGATGGTGACCCCCCAAATAGTGGACGGTGGTGATGGTGATCCCCCAGATAGTGGACAGTGGTGATGGTGACCCCCCAAATAGTGGACGGTGGTGATGGTGATCCCCCAGATAGTGGACAGTGGTGATGGTGATCCCCCAGACTGCGGACGGTGGTGATGGTGACCCCCCAGATAGTGGACGTGGGTGTTGGCGACCCCCCAGATAGTGGACGGTGGTGTTGGTGACCCCCCATATAGTGGACGGTGGTGATGGTGACCCCCCAAATAGTGGACGGTGGTGATGGTGATCCCCCAGATAGTGGACAGTGGTGATGGTGATCCCCCAGACTGCGGTCGGTGGTGATGGTGACCCCCCAGATAGTGGACAGTGGTGATGGTGACCCCCTGATAGTGGACGGTGGTCTTGGTGACCCCCCCAGATAGCAGACGTCGGGGTTGGCGACCCCCCAGATAGTGGACAGTGGTGATGTTGACCTCCCAGATACTGGACAGTGGTGTTGGTGACCCCCTCCAGATAGCAGACATGGGTGTTGGTGACCCCCCAGATAGTGGACGGCTGTGATGGTGGCCCCCCCAGACAGTGGACGGTGGTGATGGTGACCCCCCAGAGAGTGGACAGTGGTGATGGTGACCCCCTGATAGTGGACGGTGGTCTTGGTGACCCCCCCCCCCCAGATAGCAGACGTGGGTGTTGGCGACCTCCCAGATAGTGGACGGTGGTGTTGGTGACCCCCCATATAGTGGACGGTGGTGATGGTGACCCCCCAGATAGTGGACGGTGGTGATGGTGATCCCCCAGATAGTGGACAGTGGTGATGGTGACCCCCCAGATAGTGGACGGTGGTGATGGTGATCCCCCAGATAGTGGACGTTGGTATTGGTGACCTCCCAGATAGCGGATGGTGGAGTTGGTAACCTCCCATTTAGCGGAAGGTGGTGATGGTGACCCCCAATATAGTGGACGGTGGTGATGGTGATCCCCCAGATAGTGGACGTTGGTATTGGTGACCTCCCAGATAGCGGATGGTGGAGTTGGTAACCTCCCATTTAGCGGAAGGTGGTGATGGTGACCCCGTTGATAGTGGATGGTGGTCTTGGTGAACCACCGAGATAGCAGACATGGGTGTTGATGACCCCCCAGATAGTGTACGGTTATGATGGTGATCCCCCCAGATAGGAGAAATGGGTGTTGGTGACCCCCAGAAAGCGGACGGTGGTGATGGTGACCCCCCAGATAGTGGACAGTGGTGATGGTGACCCCCTGATAGTGGACGGTGGTCTTAGTGACCCCCCCAGATAGGAGACGTCGGTGTTGGCGACCCCCCAGATAGTGGACGGTGGTGATGTTGACCCCCCAGATACTGGACGGTGGTGTTGGTGACCCCCCCAGATAGCAGACATGGGTGTTAGTGACCCCCCCAGATAGTGGACGGCTGTGATGGTGACCCCCCCAGACAGTGGACGGTGGTGTTGGTGACCCCCCAGACAGCGGACGGTGGTGATGGTGACCCCCCCAGATAGTGGACAGTGGTGATGGTGACCCCCAGCTAGCAGACATGGGTGCTGGTGACCCCCAGATAGTGGACAGTGGTGATGGTGACCCCCTTGATAGTGGACGGTGGTGATGGTGATCCCCCAGATAGCAGACGGTGGTGTTTGTTAACTCCCAGATAGTGGACGGTGGTGATGCTGACCCCCAGATAGTGGACGGTGGTGATGGTGACCCCCCCAGATAGAGGACGGTGGTGTTGGTGACCCCCCAGATAGCAGACATGGGTGTTGGTGACCCCCCAGATAGTGGACAGTGGTGATGTTGACCCCCCAGATACTGAACGGTGGTGTTGGTGACCCCCCCAGATAGCAGACATGGGTGTTGGTGACCCACCAGATATTGGACGGCTGTAATGGTGACCCCCCCAGACAGTGGACGGTGGTGATGGTGACCCCCCAGATAAAGGACTGTGGTGATGGTGACCCCCCAGATAGTGGAAGGTGGTGTTGGTAACCCCCAGATAGTGGACGGTGGTGATGGTGACTCCTCAGATAGTGACAGTGGTGATGGTGACCCCCTGATAGTGGACGGTGGTCCTGGTGAACCCCCCCGAGATAGCAGACGTGGGTGTTGGCGACCACCCACATAGTGGACGGTGGTGTTGGTGACCCCCCAGATAGTGGACGGTGGTGATGGTGACCCCCCGATAGTGGACAGTGGTGATGGTGACACCCCAGATAGTGGACAGTGGTGATGGTGACCCCCTGATAGTGGACGGTGGTCTTGGTGACACCCCCCCCCCCCAGATAGCAGACGTGGGTGTTGGCGACCCCCCAGATAGTGGACGGTGGTGTTGGTGACCCCCCAGATAGTGGACGGTGGTGATGGTGACCCTCCAGATAGTGGACGGTGGTGATGGTGACCCCCAGATAGCGGATGGTGGAGTTGGTGACCTCCCATTTAGCTGACGGTGGTGATGGTGACCCCCTGATAGTGGACGGTGGTCTTGGTGACCCCCCCAGATAGCAGACATGGGTGTTGGTGACCCCCCAGATAGTGGACGGCTGTGATGGTGACCCCCCCAGACAGTGAACAGTGGTGATGGTGACCCCCACGTGGTGGACAGTGGTGATGGTGACCCCCCAGATAGTGGACGGTGGTGTTGGTGACCCCCCACGTAGTGGACAGTGGTGATGGTGACCCCCAGATAGTGGACGGTGGTGTTGGTGACCCCCAGACTGCATAAGGTGGTGATGGTGACCCCCAGATAGTGGACGGTGGTGATGGTGACCCCCTGATAGTGGACGGTGGTCTTGGTGACCCCCCCAGATAGCAGACGTCGGTGTTTGCGACCCCCCAGATAGTGGACAGTGGTGATGTTGACCCCCCAGATACTGAACGGTGGTGTTGGTGACCCCCCCAGATAGCAGACATGGGTTTTGGTGACCCACCAGATATTGGACTGCTGTAATGGTGACCCCCCCAGACAGTGGACGGTGGTGATGGTGACCCCCCAGATAGTGGACTGTGGTGATGGTGACCCCCCAGATAGTGGACTGTGGTGTTGGTGACCCCCTAAATAATGGACGGTGGCGATGGTGACCCCCCTGATAGTGGACGGTCGTGTTGGTGACCCCCAGATAGTGGACGGTGGTGATGGTGACCCCCTAGATAATGGAGGGTGGTTTTGGTTACCCCCCAGATAGTGGACGGTGGTGATGGTGACCCCCCAGATAGTGGACGGTGGTGATGGTGATCCCCCATATAGTGAACAGTGGTGATGGTGACCCCCCAGATAGTGGACGTTGGTGTTGGTGACCCCCCAGATAGCGGATGGTGGAGTTTGTGACCTCCCATTTAGCGGATGGTGGTGATGGTGACCCCCTGATAGTGGACGGTGGTTTTGGTGACCCCCCGAGATAGCAGACATGGGTGTTGATGACCCCCCAGATAGTGGACGGTGGTGTTGGTGATCCCCCAGACTGCGGACGGTGGTGATGGTGACCCCCCAGATAGTGGACAGCGGTGATGGTGACCCCCTGATAGTGGACGGTGGTCTTGGTGACCCCCCCAGATAGCAGACGTCGGGGTTGGCGACCCCCCAGATAGTGGACAGTGGTGATGTTGACCCCCCCAGATACTGGACAGTGGTGTTGGTGACCCCTCCAGATAGCAGACATGGGTGTTGGTGACCCCCAGATAGTGGACGGCTGTGATGGTGGACACCCCAGACAGTGGACGGTGGTGATGGTGACCCCCCAGATAGTGGACAGTGGTGATGGTGACCCCCTGATAGTGGACGGTGGTCTTGGTGACCCCCCCCCCCCCCCCCCAGATAGCAGACGTGGGTGTTGGCGACCCCCAGATAGTGGACGGTGGTGTTGGTGACCCCCTGATAGTGGACGGTGGTCTTGGTGACCCCCCCAGATAGCAGACGTCGGGGTTGGCGACCCCCAGATAGTGGACAGTGGTGATGTTGACCTCCCAGATACTGGAAAGTGGTGTTGGTGACCCCTCCAGATAGCAGACATGGGTGTTGGTGACCCCCAGATAGTGGACGGCTGTGATGGTGGCCCCCCCAGACAGTGGACGGTGGTGTTGGTGACCCCCAGACAGCGGACGGTGGTGATGGTGACCCCTCCAGATAGTAGACATGGGTGTTGGTGACCCCCCAGATAGTGGTCGGCTGTGATGGTGGCCCCCCCAGACAGTGGACGGTGGTGTTGGTGACCCCCCAGACAGCGGACGGTGGTGATGGTGACCCCCCTTATAGTGGATGGTGGTGATGGTGACCCCCCAGATAGTGGAGAGTGGTGATGGTGACCCCTGATAGTGGACGGTGGTCCTGGTGACCCCCCAGATAGTGGACGGTGGTGTTGGTGACCCCCTAAATAATGGACGGTGGCGATGGTGACCCCCCTGATATTGGACGGTGATGTTGGTGACCCCCAGATAGTGGACGGTGGTGATGGTGACCCCCCAGATAATGGAGGGTGGTGTTGGTTAACCCCCAGATAGTGGACGGTGGTGATGGTGACCCCCCAGATAGTGGACGGTGGTGATGGTGATCCCCGAGATAGTGGACAGCGGTGATGGTGACCCCCAAGATAGTGGACGTTGGTGTTGGTGACCCCCCAGATAGCGGATGGTGGAGTTTGTGACCTCCCATTTAGCGGATGGTGGTGATGGTGACCCCCTGATAGTGGACGGTGGTGTTGGTGACCCCCCGAGATAGCAGACATGGGTGTTGATGACCCCCCAGATAGTGGACGGTGGTGTTGGTGACCCCCCAGACTGCGGACGGTGGTGATGGTGACCCCCCAGGTAGTGGACAGTGGTAATGGTGACCCCCTGATAGTGGACGGTGGTCTTGGTGACCCCCCCAGATAGCAGACGTCGGTGTTGGCGACCCCCCAGATAGTGGACAGTGGTGATGTTGACCCCCCAGATACTGGACGGTGGTGTTGGTGACCCCCCATATAGTGGACGGTGGTGATGGTGACCCCCAGATAGTGGACGGTGGTGATGGTGATCCCCCAGATAGCGGACAGTGGTGATGGTGACCCCCCAGATAGTGGACGTTGGTATTGGTTACCTCCCAGATAGCGGAAGGTGGTGATGGTGACCTCCCACTTAGCGGAAGGTGGTGATGGTGACCCCCCAGATAGTGGACGTTGGTATTGGTGACCTCCCAGATAGCGGATGGTGGAGTTGGTGACCTCCCACTTAGCGGAAGGTGGTGATGGTGACCCCCTTGATAGTGGACGGTGGTCTTGGTGACCCAACGAGATAGCAGACATGGGTGTTGATGACCCCCCAGATAGTTGACGGTTACGATGGTGATCCCCCCAGATAGGAGACATGGGTGTTGGTGACCCCCAGAAAGCTGACGGTGGTGACGGTGACCCCCCAGATAGTGGACAGTGGTGATGGTGACCCCCTGATAGTGGACGGTGGTCTTAGTGACCCCCCCAGATAGGAGACGTCGGTGTTGGCGACCCCCAGATAGTGGACGGTGGTGATGTTGACCCCCCAGATACTGGACGGTGGTGTTGGTGACCCCCCCAGATAGCAGACATGGGTGTTAGTGACCCCCCAGATAGTGGACGGCTGTGATGGTGAACCCCCCCAGACAGTGGACGGTGGTGTTGGTGACCCCCCAGACAGCGGACGGTGGTGATGGTGACCCCCCTTATAGTGGATGGTGGTGATGGTGACCCCCCAGATAGTGGACAGTGGTGATGGTGACCCCCTGATAGTGGACGGTGGTGATGGTGACCCCCCAGATAATGGAGGGTGGTGTTTGTTACCCCCCAGATAGTGGACGGTGGTGATGGTGACCCCCCCAGATAGTGGACGGTGGTGATGGTGATCCCCCAGATAGTGGACAGTGGTGATGGTGATCCCCCAGATAGTGGACGTTGGTGTTGGTGACCCCCCAGATAGCGGATGGTGGAGTTTGTGACCTCCCATTTAGTGGATGGTGGTGATGGTGACCCCCTGATAGTGGACGGTGGTTTTGGTTACCCCCTGAGATAGCAGACATGGGTGTTGATGACCCCCCAGATAGTGGACGGTGGTGTTGGTGACTCCCCAGACTGCGAACGGTGGTGATGGTGACCCCCCAGATAGTGGACAGTGGTGATTGTGACCCCCTGATAGTGGACGTTTGTCTTGGTGACCCCCCCAGATCGCAGACGTCGGTGTTGGCGACCCCCCAGATAGTGGACAGTGGTGATGTTGACCCCCCAGATACTGGACGGTGGTGTTGGTGACCCCTCCAGATAGCAGACATGGGTGTTGGTGACCCCCCAGATAGTGGACGGCTGTGATGGTGGCCCCCCCAGACAGTGGACGGTGGTGATGGTGACCCCCCAGATAGTGGACAGTGGTGATGGTGACCCACTGATAGTGGACGGTGGTCCTGGTGACCCACCAGATAGTGGACGGTGGTGTTGGTGACCCCCAGACAGGGGACGGTGGTGATGGTGACCCCCCTGATAGTGGACGGTGGTGATGGTGACCCCCCAGATAGTGGACAGTGGTGATGGTGAACCCCAGATAGCAGACGTGGGTGTTGGCGACCCCCCAGAAAGTGGACGGTGGTGTTGGTGACCCCCCAGATCGTGGACGGTGGTGATGGTGACCCCCCAGATAGTGGACTGTGGTGTTGGTGAGCCCCTAAATGATGGACGGTGGTGATGGTGACCCCCCTGATAGTGGACGGTGGTGTTGGTGACCCCCCAGATAGTGGACTTTGGTGATGGTGATGCCCCAGATAGTGGACGGTGGTGATGGTGATCCCCCTGATAGTGGACAGTGGTGATGGTGACCTCCCAGATACTGGACGGTGGTGATGGTGACCCCCAGATAGAGGACGTTGGTGTTGGTGACTCCCCAGATAGCAGATGGTGATGTTGGTGACCTCCCAGATAGTGAGAGGTCACCACCAGATGGTGGTGTTGGTGACCTCCCAGATAGCAGACGGTGGTGATGGTGACCCCCAGATAGCAGATGGTGGTGTTGGTGACCTCCCAGATTGCAGATGGTGGTGTTGGTGACCACCCTAGATAGCAGATGGTGGTGATGGTGACCCCCCTGATAGTGGACGGTGGTCTTGGTGACCCCCCCAGATAGCAGACATGGGTGTTGGTGACCCCCCAGATAGTGGACGGTTGTGATGGTGTCCCCCCCAGATTGTGGACAGTGGTCTTGGTGACCTCCCAGATACCAGACGGTGGTGATGGTCACCCCCTGATAGTGTACGGTGGTCTTGGTGACCACCCCAGATAGCAGACAGTGGTGTTGGTGACTCCCCAGATAGTGAACGGTTGTGACGGTGACCCCCCCAGATAGCAGACGGTGGTGATGCTGACCCCCCAGATAGCAGATGGTGGTGTTGGTGACCTCCCAGATAGCAGATGGTGGTGTTGGTGACCACCCTAGATAGCAGATGGTGGTGATGGTGACTCCCCTGATAGTGGACGGTGGTCTTGGTGACCCCCCAGATAGCAGACATGGGTGTTGGTGACCCCCCAGATAGTGGACGGTTGTGATGGTGTCCCCCCCAGATTGTGGACGGTGGTCTTGGTGACCTCCCATATAGCAGACGGTGGTGATGGTGACCCCCCTGATAGTGTACGGTGGTCTTGGTGACCACCCCAGATAGCAGACATGGGTGTTGGTGACTCCCCAGATAGTGGACGGTTGTGACTGTGACCCCCTCAGTTAGTGGACGGTGGTGATAGTGAACCCCCAGATAGTGGACGGTGGTGATGGCGACCCCCCAGATAGCAGATGGTGGTTTTGGAGATCCCTCAGATAGTGGACTGTGGTGTTGGTGAGCCCCTAAATAATGGACGGTGGTGATGGTGACCCCCCTGATAGTGGACGGTGGTGTTGGTGACCCCCCAGATAGTGGACGGTGGTGTTGGTGACCCCCCAGATAGTGGACGGTGGTGATGGTGACGCCCCAAATAATGGACGGTGGCGATGGTGACCCCCCTGATATTGGACGGTGATGTTGGTGACCCCCAGATAGTGGACGGTGGTGATGGTGACCCCCCAGATAGCAGATGGTGGTTTTGGTGATCCCTCAGATAGTGGACTGTGGTGTTGGTGAGCCCCTAAATAATGGACGGTGGTGATGGTGACCCCCCTGATAGTGGACGGTGGTGTTGGTGACCCCCCAGATAGTGGACGGTGGTTTTGGTGACCACCCAGATAGCAGATGGTGGTGTTGGTGACCTCCCAGATAGCAGATGGTGATGTTGGTGTCCTCCTAGATAGTGAGAGGTCACCACCAGATGGTGGTGTTGGTGACCTCCCATATAGCAGACGGTGGTGATGGTGATCACCCAGATAGCAGATGGTGGTGTTGGTGACCTCCCAGATAGCAGATGGTGGTGTTGGTGACCACCCTAGATATCAGATGGTATGATGGTGACCCCCTGATAGTGGACGGTGGTCTTGGTGATCCCCCCAGATAGCAGACATGGGTGTTGGTGACGCCCCAGATAGTGGACGGTTGTGATGGTGTCCCCCAAGATTGTGGACGGTGGTCTTGGTGACCTCCCAGATAGCAGACGGTGGTGATAGTGACCGCCCTGATAGTGTACGGTGGTGTTGGTGACCACCCCAGATAGCAGACATGGGTGTTGGTGACCCCCAGATAGTGCACGGTTGTGACAGATACCCCCTAGATAGTGGACGGTGGTGATAGTGAACCCCCAGATTGTGGACGGTGGTGATGGCGACCCCCCAGATAGCAGATGGTGGTTTTGGTGACCCCTCAGATAGCAGACGTGGGTTTTGGTGACCCCCCAGACAGCAGACGGTGGTGATGGTGACCCCCTGATAGTGGAAGGTGGTGATGGTGGCCCCCCAGATAGTGGACATAGGTGATGGTGACCCCAGATAGTGGACGGTGGTCTTGGTGACCCCCCAGATAGCAGATGGTGGTGTTGGTGACCTCCCAGATAGCAGATGGTGGTGTTGGTGACCCCAGATAGCAGATGGTGGTGTTGGTGACCTCCCAGATAGCAGACGGTGGTGATGGTGACCCCCCCCAGATAGTGGACGGTGGTGATGGTGACCCCCTGATAGTGGACGGTGGTCTTGGTGACCCCCCCCCCCAGATAGCAGACGGTGGTGATGGTGATCCCCCAGATAGTGGACGGTGGTGTTGGTGACCCCCCAGATAGTGGACGGTGGTGTTGGTGACCCCCCAGATAGTGGACTGTGGTGTTCGTGACCTCCCCAGATAGCAGACGGTGGTGATGGTGACCCCCCAGATAGTGGACGGTGGTGATGGTGATCCCCCAGATCAGGGGTAGGCAACTCCAGTCCTCGAGAGCCGGTGTCCTGCAGGTGTTAGGACTTTTCCTGCTGCAACACACCTGACTTCAATCAGTGGGTAATTAGCAGACTTGTGCAGCCAAGCTCTGGAAATCAGGTGGTGTGTTGAAGCAGGGAAGCCCTGAAGACCTGCAGGATGCCGGCTCTCGAGGACCGGAGTTGCCACCCCTGCCCCAGATAGTGGACAGTGGTGATGGTGACCCCCCAGATAGTGGAAGGTGGTGTTGGTAACCTCCCAAATAGCGGACGGTGGTAATGGTGACCCCCTGATAGTGGACTGATGTATTGGTGATCCCCCAGATAGTGGACGGAGGTGTTGGTAACCCCCCAGATAGTGGACGGTGGTGATGGTGACCCCCCCAGATAGTGGACGGTGGTGTTGGTGACACCCCAGATAGTGGACGGTGGTGTTTGTGACCCCCTAGACAGCGGACAGTGGTGATGGTGACCCCCAGATAGAGGATGGTGGTGCTGGTGACCCCCCAGATAGTGGACAGTGGTGTTGGTAGCCCCCAGATAGTGGACAGTGGTGATGGTGACCCCCCAGATAGCAGATGTGGGTGTTGAAGACCCCCCAGATAGTGGACGGTGGTGATGGTGACCCCCAGATAGTGGACTGTGGTGTTGGTGAGCCCCTAAATAGTGGACGGTGGTGATGGTGACCCCCAGATAGCAGACGGTGGTGATGGTGATCCCCCTGATAGTGGACGGTGGTGATGGTGACCCCCCAGATAGTGGACTCTGGTGTTGGTGACCCCCTAAATAGTGGACGGTGGTGATGGTGACCCCCAGATAGCAGATGGTGGTGATGGTGATCCCCCAGATAGTGGAAGGTGGTGATGGTGACCCCCCCAGATAGTGGACGGTGGTGATGGTGATCCTCCAGATAGTGGACGTTGGTAATGGTGACCCCCCAGATAGTGGACGGTGGTGTTGGTGACCACCCCAGATAGCAGACATGGGTGTTGGTGACCCCCCAGATAGTGCACGGTTGTGACAGATACCCCCTAGATAGTGGACGGTGGTGATAGTGAACCCCCAGATTGTGGACGGTGGTGATGGCGACCCCCCAGATAGCAGATGGTGGTTTTGGTGACCCCTCAGATAGCAGACGTGGGTTTTGGTGACCCCCCAGACAGCAGACGGTGGTGATGGTGACCCCCTGATAGTGGAAGGTGGTGATGGTGGCCCCCCAGATAGTGGACATAGGTGATGGTGACCCCAGATAGTGGACGGTGGTCTTGGTGACCCCCCAGATAGCAGATGGTGGTGTTGGTGACCTCCCAGATAGCAGATGGTGGTGTTGGTGACCCCAGATAGCAGATGGTGGTGTTGGTGACCTCCCAGATAGCAGACGGTGGTGATGGTGACCCCCCCCCAGATAGTGGACGGTGGTGATGGTGACCCCCTGATAGTGGACGGTGGTCTTGGTGACCCCCCCAGATAGCAGACGGTGGTGATGGTGATCCCCCAGATAGTGGACGGTGGTGTTGGTGACCCCCAGATAGTGGACGGTGGTGTTGGTGACCCCCAGATAGTGGACTGTGGTGTTCGTGACCTCCCCAGATAGCAGACGGTGGTGATGGTGACCCCCCAGATAGTGGACGGTGGTGATGGTGATCCCCCAGATCAGGGGTAGGCAACTCCAGTCCTCGAGAGCCGGTGTCCTGCAGGTGTTAGGACTTTTCCTGCTGCAACACACCTGACTTCAATCAGTGGGTAATTAGCAGACTTGTGCAGCCAAGCTCTGGAAATCAGGTGGTGTGTTGAAGCAGGGAAGCCCTGAAGACCTGCAGGATGCCGGCTCTCGAGGACCGGAGTTGCCTACCCCTGCCCCAGATAGTGGACAGTGGTGATGGTGACCCCCAGATAGTGGAAGGTGGTGTTGGTAACCTCCCAAATAGCGGACGGTGGTAATGGTGACCCCCTGATAGTGGACTGATGTATTGGTGATCCCCCAGATAGTGGACGGAGGTGTTGGTAACCCCCCAGATAGTGGACGGTGGTGATGGTGACCCCCCCCAGATAGTGGACGGTGGTGTTGGTGACACCCCAGATAGTGGACGGTGGTGTTTGTGACCCCCTAGACAGCGGACAGTGGTGATGGTGACCCCCCCAGATAGAGGATGGTGGTGCTGGTGACCCCCCAGATAGTGGACAGTGGTGTTGGTAGCCCCCCAGATAGTGGACAGTGGTGATGGTGACCCCCCAGATAGCAGATGTGGGTGTTGAAGACCCCCCAGATAGTGGACGGTGGTGATGGTGACCCCCAGATAGTGGACTGTGGTGTTGGTGAGCCCCTAAATAGTGGACGGTGGTGATGGTGACCCCCAGATAGCAGACGGTGGTGATGGTGATCCCCCTGATAGTGGACGGTGGTGATGGTGACCCCCAGATAGTGGACTCTGGTGTTGGTGACCCCCTAAATAGTGGACGGTGGTGATGGTGACCCCCAGATAGCAGATGGTGGTGATGGTGATCCCCCAGATAGTGGAAGGTGGTGATGGTGACCCCCCCAGATAGTGGACGGTGGTGATGGTGATCCTCCAGATAGTGGACGTTGGTAATGGTGACCCCCCAGATAGTGGACGGTGGTGTTGGTGACCACCCCAGATAGCAGACATGGGTGTTGGTGACCCCCCAGATAGTGCACGGTTGTGACAGATACCCCCTAGATAGTGGACGGTGGTGATAGTGAACCCCCAGATTGTGGACGGTGGTGATGGCGACCCCCCAGATAGCAGATGGTGGTTTTGGTGACCCCTCAGATAGCAGACGTGGGTTTTGGTGACCCCCCAGTCAGCAGACGGTGGTGATGGTGACCCCCTGATAGTGGAAGGTGGTGATGGTGGCCCCCCAGATAGTGGACATAGGTGATGGTGACCCCAGATAGTGGACGGTGGTCTTGGTGACCCCCAGATAGCAGATGGTGGTGTTGGTGACCTCCCAGATAGCAGATGGTGGTGTTGGTGACCCCAGATAGCAGATGGTGGTGTTGGTGACCTCCCAGATAGCAGACGGTGGTGATGGTGACCCCCCCCCCAGATAGTGGACGGTGGTGATGGTGACCCCCTGATAGTGGACGGTGGTCTTGGTGACCCCCCCCCAGATAGCAGACGGTGGTGATGGGGATCCCCCAGATAGTGGACGGTGGTGTTGGTGACCCCCCAGATAGTGGACGGTGGTGTTGGTGACCCCCAGATAGTGGACTGTGGTGTTCGTGACCTCCCCAGATAGCAGACGGTGGTGATGGTGACCCCCCAGATAGTGGACGGTGGTGATGGTGATCCCCCAGATCAGGGGTAGGCAACTCCAGTCCTCGAGAGCCGGTGTCCTGCAGGTGTTAGGACTTTTCCTGCTGCAACACACCTGACTTCAATCAGTGGGTAATTAGCAGACTTGTGCAGCCAAGCTCTGGAAATCAGGTGGTGTGTTGAAGCAGGGAAGCCCTGAAGACCTGCAGGATGCCGGCTCTCGAGGACCGGAGTTGCCTACCCCTGCCCCAGATAGTGGACAGTGGTGATGGTGACCCCCCAGATAGTGGAAGGTGGTGTTGGTAACCTCCCAAATAGCGGACGGTGGTAATGGTGACCCCCTGATAGTGGACTGATGTATTGGTGATCCCCCAGATAGTGGACGGAGGTGTTGGTAACCCCCCAGATAGTGGACGGTGGTGATGGTGACCCCCCCCAGATAGTGGACGGTGGTGTTTGTGACCCCCTAGACAGCGGACAGTGGTGATGGTGACCCCCCCAGATAGAGGATGGTGGTGCTGGTGACCCCCCAGATAGTGGACGGGTGGTGTTGGTAGCCCCCCAGATAGTGGACAGTGGTGATGGTGACCCCCAGATAGCAGATGTGGGTGTTGAAGACCCCCCAGATAGTGGACGGTGGTGATGGTGACCCCCCAGATAGTGGACTGTGGTGTTGGTGAGCCCCTAAATAGTGGACGGTGGTGATGGTGACCCCCAGATAGCAGACGGTGGTGATGGTGATCCCCCTGATAGTGGACGGTGGTGATGGTGACCCCCCAGATAGTGGACTCTGGTGTTGGTGACCCCCTAAATAGTGGACGGTGGTGATGGTGACCCCAGATAGCAGATGGTGGTGATGGTGATCCCCCAGATAGTGGAAGGTGGTGATGGTGACCCCCCCAGATAGTGGACGGTGGTGATGGTGATCCTCCAGATAGTGGACGTTGGTAATGGTGACCCCCCAGATAGTGGGCGGTGGTGATGGTGATCCCCCAGATAGTGGACGGTGGTGTTGGTGACCCCCCAGATAGGAGACATGGGTGTTGGTGACCCCCCAGATAGTGGACGGTTGGGATGGTGACCCCTCCCCAGATAGTGGACGGTGGTGATGGTGACCCCCTGATAGTGGACGGTGGTCTTGGTGACCCCCCCCAGATAGCAGACGGTGGTGATGGTGACCCCCCAGATAGTGGACTGTGGTGTTGGTGAGCCCCTAAATAGTGGACGGTGGTGATGGTGACCCCCAGATAGCAGACGGTGGTGATGGTGATCCCCCTGATAGTGGACGGTGGTGATGGTGACCCCCCAGATAGTGGACTCTGGTGTTGGTGACCCCCTAAATAGTGGACGGTGGTGATGGTGACCCCCAGATAGTGGAAGGTGGTGATGGTGACCCCCCCAGATAGTGGACGGTGGTGATGGTGATCCTCCAGATAGTGGACGGTGGTAATGGTGACCCCCAGATAGTGGACGGTGGTGATGGTGATCCCCCAGATAGTGGACGGTGGTGTTGGTGACCCCCCAGATAGGAGACATGGGTGTTGGTGACCCCCAGATAGTGGACGGTTGTGATGGTGACCCCCCCCCCCAGATAGTGGACGGTGGTGATGGTGACCCCCTGATAGTGGACGGGGGTCTTGGTGACCGCCCCCCAGATAGCAGACGGTGGTGATGGTGATCCCCCAGATAGTGGACGGTGGTGTTGGTGGCCCCCCAGATAGTGGACGGTGGTGATGGTGACCCCCCAGATAGTGGACATTGTGATGGTGATCCCCCCGATAGTGAACGATGGTGATGGTGACCCCTCCAGATAGTGGACGGTGGGGCTGGTGACCCCCCCAGATAGCAGACGGTGGTGATGGTTACCCCCTGATAGTGGACGGTGGTGTTGGTGACCTCCCAGATAGTGGACATGGTGATGGTGATCCCCCAGATAGTGGACGGTGGCTATGGTGACCCCCTGATAGTGGACGGTGGTGTTGGTGACCCCCCCCAGATAGCAGACGGTTGTGATGGTGACCCCCCTGATAGTGGACGGTGGTGTTGGTGACCCCCAGATAGTGGACGATGGTGTTGGTGACCCCTCAGATAGCAGACGTGGGTGTCGGTGACCCCTGATAGTGGACGGTGATGTTGGTGACCCCCCAGACAGCGGACGGTGGTGATGTTGACCCCCCTGATAGTTGACGGTGGTGATGGTGACCCCCCCAGATAGTGGACGGCGGTGATGGTGACCCCCAGATAGTGGACGGTGGTGTTGGTAACCCCCCAGAGAGTGGACGGTGGTGATGCTGACCCCCCAGCTAGCAGATGGTGGTGATGGTGACCCCCCAGATAGCAGACGGTGGTGATGGTGACCCCCCTGATAGGAGACGGTGGTGATGGTGACCCCCCCCAGATAGCGGACTGTGGTGATGGTGACCCCCAGATAGCAGAAGGTGGTGATGGTGATCCCCCCTGATAGTGGACGGTGGTGATGGTGACCCCCTATGATAGTGGACGGTGGTGATGGTGACCCCCCCAGATAGTGGACGGTGGTGATGGTGACCCCCAGATAGTGGACGGTGGTGATAGTGACCCCCAGATAGCAGACGGTGGTGATGGTGACCCTCCTGATAGGAGACCGTGGTGCTGGTGACCCCCAGATAGCGGACTGTGGTGATGGTGACCCCCAGATAGGAGACGGTGGTGATGGTGACCCCCCTGATAGGAGATGGTGGTGATGGTGACCCCCAGATAGGAGACGGTGGTGATGGTGACCCCCCTGATAGGAGACGGTGGTGATGGTGACCCCCTGATAGGAGATGGTGGTGATGGTGACCCCCCTGATAGTGGACGGTGAAGATACTGTAGCTCTCTTAAATGGGGCTGGCTCAGTCCAGGACCAGACGGGGCTTACAAGGTTCTCCAGTCTGGTATGATGTTAAATGCATGAACGTGGCTGAAGTTCCATTTTCAAGCTGTTTTTTTCAGAAGCAGCTTTATAAATGAGGCCCCTGATCTGTTTCATGAGTTTATTTTTTTAATAATTCTGTTGAAGCAGTATCTGACTTTCACTGGCTCATTTTCATAGAATTTTTATTTATTTCTGCTTTTGTCAGATTCTGCACGACTTGACTTCTACTTAGGGATGTTAGATAACTATTTTTGTAAAACCGATACCGATAACTGATAAATTTCTGCACCTAAAGGCCGATACCAATACAATCCTGGACACACACAAATCTGATTTGTGATCTGATATCTGATTCAAAATAATAGCAGTGCGGGCGGCGTATTTAGTTTTCATTGTTGATGCAATGAAAATCAATCCTGAAATGAAAAATACTTTATTCATCCCAGAAGGGAAATTCAGTTTTGTAAAAGGTCACTTTTTTTTTTAAATAAAAAAAAAGTCAGTCAGTCTTGTTCTTCAGGGTGATGCTGCTGCAGGAATGAATTTCTGTATCTCTCCGTCCTACAGCGAACTTGACGCAGCCTCCCACTGAACACACTCTGTTGATTCTTCACCGTGTTGTGGAGGAGGAAGAATCCTCCATCATCTTCATCAGCTTGTGCAGCATTCTTTTCTGAATGATCAGCTCCAGCGGCTCCAGAGTTCTCCCCAGCACAGAACCAGCTTTCTTGATCAGCTTGTTTAGTTTCTTCAAGTCTCTGGTTCTGGTCCTGGTTCTGGTTCTGGTTCTGATGCTGCTGCCCCAGCAGATGCTGCAAAGCTGATGTCACTTTCCACAACAGACTTGTAGAAGATCTGCAACATCTTGGTGCAGACGTTGAATGATCTCAGCTTCCTTAAGAAGTAGAGTCTGCTCTGACCTTTCTTGTAGATGTAGTCAGTGTTGCATTTCTAGTCTAGTCTGTTGTCCAGCTGAACTCCAGGTATTTGTAGTTCTCCACCACCTCCACCTCCTCTTCCAGGATGTAGACAGGACTATGCTGCTTATTCTGCTCCTCCTGAAGTCAACAATCATCTCTTTAGTCTTGCTGGTATCTAAGATGAGCTGATTGTTACCATTTCACAAACTGACTGACCAGTTCCCTGTACTCAGCTTCTTGTCCATCACTGATACACCCCACAACTGCAGAGTCATCAGAGTATTTCTGCAGATGACAGGATCAGAGTTGTACTGGAAGTCTGAGGTGTACAGTGTAAAGAGGAATGGTGAGAGTACAGTTCCTTGTGGTGCTCCAGTGCTGCTGACCACCATCTCAGACACACAACCTTTCAGTCTCACAAACTGTGGTCTGTTTGTAGTCGTAAATCCAGGTGGTTGTGGAGGATCCACCTGGAAGTTATGGAGCTTCTGACATAGCAAAGCAGCTGAATAGTATTAAAGGCACTTGAAAAAATCAAAGAACATGACCTCAAAGTGCTGCCTGACTGGTCCAGATGAGAGTGGGCTTTCTGAAGCAGGAAGATGATGGCGTCTTCAACCCTAAGCCCATTACCATATGCGAACTGTAATGGGTCCTGAAAGGTGTTGACTTGCTTGTTGAGGTGAGCCAGTAAGAGTCTCTCCAGGACTTTCATGATGTGAGATGTCAGGGCAACTGGTCTGTAGTCATTTGGTTCAGCTGGTTGTGGTTTTTTAGGGACAGGAACAAGACAGGATGTTTTCCACAGCACAGGAACTCTGTTCTGTCTCAGGCTGGTGTTAAAAAGGTGCTGGAGAACCGGACATAGTTGTTCTGAGCAGGTCTGGGGAACTCTGGGACTGACACCATCTGGACCTGCAGCCTTGTTCCGGTTCAGTTTCTCTAGTTGTTTCTTGACCTGGTCACAGGAGACAGTCAAGCTGGAGGTGGAGGCGAAAGAGGTCTCAGGATGTCCTGATGTGGAGACAGAGGACGTCTCAGGATGTCCTGATGTGGAGACAGAGGAGGTCTCAGGATGTCTTGATGTGGAGACAGAGGAGGTCTCAGGATGCCCTGATGTGGAGACAGAGGAGGTCTCAGGATGTTTTGATGTGGAGACAGAGGAGGTCTCAGGATGTCCTGATGTGGAGACAGAGGAGGTCTCAGGATGTCCTGATGTGGAGACAGAGGAGGTCTCAGGATGTACTGATGTGAAGACAGAGGAGGTCTCAGGATGTCCTGATGTGGAGACAGAGGAGGTCTCAGGATGTCCTGATGTGGAGGGAGAGGAGGTCTCAGGATGTCCTGATGTGGAGGAAGAGGAGGTCTCAGGATGTCCTGATGTGGGGGGAGAGGAGGTCTCTGGATGTCCTGATGTGGAGACAGAGGAGGTCTCAGGATGTCCTGATGTGGGGGGAGAGGAGGCTGTGTTCAGGTCCATGACTGAGGTGCAGGGTGACAGAGTGGGGGTGGGACAGGAAAGCTGTGGGCTCATGGAGGGTGTGTGGTGTGTTGGGTTGTCGGCAGGGGGGGAACTGAACCTATTGAAGAACATGTTCAGTTCGTTAGCTCTGTCCAGACCTCCGTCAGTCTGGTCCCCCTTAACTTGAAGCCAGTGATCTTCTTCATTCCCGACCACACATCCCTCACGTTGTTCTACTGGAGCTGCTCTCCAACTTCTTCCTGTCGTCCTCCTTCACTTCTTAGTCTGTGTTTTCAGTTGTTTTTGTGTGGTCTTCAGTAACTCCCTGTCTCCATCCCTGAAAGCTTTCTTTTATGTTCAGCAGCTTTTTCAGGTCACTGGTGATCCAGGGTTTGTTATTGGGGAAGCACCTCACTGTTCTTGTTGGAACGATGCTGTCCACACAGAAGTTTATGTAATCTGTCACACACTCAGTCATGGTGTTGATGTCATCTCCATGAGGTTCACAGAGGACATTCCAGTCTGTGGCCTCAAAGCACCCCTCTCAGAGCATCTTCAGCCTCAGTAGACCAGGTTTTAATCATCCTCCTAATGACTGGTTGCTGCTGAACGATGGGCTTGTAGGTGGAGGTGAGAAGAACCAGATTATGATCTGATCTTCCTAAAGGAGGCAGGGCAGAGGAGCTGTATGCATTCTTAGTATTTGCATAAAATAAGTCCAACATCTTATTTTCTCTGGTGGAGCAGCTGACAAACTGCTGGAAAGTTGGTAACATAGCAGAGAGGGAGACGTTGAAGTCTCCAGAGATCGCCATGAATGAGTTTGGATGCTGTGTTTGTAGTTTAGCCACGACGGAGCTGATGACATCACAGGCTGTCTCTGGTGCGGTACCTGGTATTATATAAACCGCTACCAGAATAACAGGCAAACTCTCTGGGTAAATAATATGGACGGAAACTCACAGCTAACAGTTCAATGTGCAGATCTTCTCCTTGACAGTGATGTGTCCTGGATGGCACCAATGCTGATTGACCAGCACTGCAATTCCGCCTTCCCGCTGAGCTGTTTATTTCGGTCTGCACGGACTCGTCTTGAAGCCGTGTACAGACGCATTACAGCCCGGGATGTGTTCATGCAGCCATGTCTTGATGAAACACATGATACTGCATTCTCTGTACTCTTTCTGAGACCTTGTTAGCACTTCAAGCTCATCCATCTTGTTAGCCAGCGATCTCACGTTACCCATCACAACAGTTGGAAGAAACGGTTTAAATCTCCACCGTTTTTTTCTCTGCCTTACCCTGCCCGGCATCCTCTTCTCTTTCTCTTTAACTCCACTGGGATTTGACATGTTATTTTGCTGAAAATCTTGATTTGGGAGAGTTTTAACAGTTGATCCCAGTGGGAAACAATTTTTCCGTTGCTATGGATACACATTATAACAAGTAGTGAAACAAGCCAAATATATGAGGAAAATCTCCTGAATTGCACAGCCTTCAAACCAGCATAAACAATCCTCCCAGAAAAACCTAATCTGACAAGTAATGTCAATAAAAAAGACAACTATATTTGAGAAAAACACAAAAATTTAGGGAGAGCTGTTACAAACTGCAGCCACCTAGCAGCGCATTCTGGATTTTTTTTTTTTTTTTTTTTATTTATAGAAGTTAGCCAAGCTTTGGCTAAAGTGTGAAGACATCAGCATCAAGAACTAATATGTAGTCACATGGTCAGTAGAATTTATAATTTTCAGTTTTATTTCAATTGAAATAAAGCCTACTATTACCCAACTATTAGCAAGCGTTATCACAGACATCTGAAGGTATTGATGCTGAGACATACTCACTTGCAAAGTGGTCACATAAAGGGGTAAATGTCTCTTGGCTAGCCAACATCTGAAAGAGACCCTGATCGTGTTCTCCCTTGCAGGCCCTCTAGTGGCCAGGATGAATTAATACACCAAAAGCATAATTTATACAAGATACTGTCTGTATCAGATGCTTCAGAAGCTTTATTTGTCATTGAACCAGCATCCTAGTACAACGAAATTACTTATGTCTTATATAAATTACATATATGTGTGTGTGTGTGCGTGTGTGTATAGACCTCAAAATATATATAAACCCCAACAGTTAATTATTAACCAAGTCAGTTGTCGTTATGTTTTGTCATGTTTATGCTGACATTTTTATCAAACCTGCACATACAGAGATAAATCTCATGGTATGTCAGCTGACCACTATCACTTGACATAGGCGAGAGGAAGATGGTAAAGGGTCCATATTTGTACATTCCTTTACTTCACCTGAAGCTATAAACAAAGTGCTTTACATTATACATTACATTCACCCAATAACACACTGATGGCGGAAGAGCTGCCATGCAAAATGTTAACCACAACCCATCAGGAGGGTTAGGGGTTCCGTGTCTTGCTCAGGGAAACCTCAGCATGAGCTCTGCAGGCGAGGATCGAACCAGCAACGGTTACAAGACGTTACAACACTGAGCCATGCTCAAAGTGATATAATAACCATTTATGAGTACATATATTTATGTCAAATTTTGAATAATGTGTTGGTAGAGAGCGAAATGTTTCATAGTCAGTGTATTTAACAGTTTTAGATTCTCAAAACACAAGATATAGACCTCTATATTCCATTATCTGTCAAGTATTACATTATCAATTTAAAAAAAAAAAACGACCCACCTGAAAATGTAATAAAACTCCAATAATGTAATAAGGTATTACATTATCGGTTAAAATGTTATTACAATATTGGTCAGAATATTTCATTACATTATTGGTCAAGTTATTACATTATTGGGTTTAATTACATTTTTGATTGATTTAAGTGCAAATTTTATTACATTTTCAGTCAATTATTACATTATTGGGTGCTCCAAGGCTAAAGCATTAACTTTTGAATCGGAGTGATCAGGGGAGTTTCACTAGTCCCGTTCCCGCAGCGAGAAACGTTCAAGTTAAGCGCTGATTACGACTGTCCGCGAGTTATTTAACACATTTGTCTCTGAATAATCATCCGCTGCCGACGGAAACGCAGCTCGTAAGAGCAGATGTTACGCAATATGCAGCACGTTGACATCATATCTGCTAGATGTCTGGGAATTTCAGTTAAATCTCAGACTTCAGTTATCCCATGTAAATGTGCCACAGAAAAAAACAGACGTCGGGGGGTAATTTATTTATCATATGTGGGCCTTCGGTAATACTAAGCCCGTCAGAATAGGGCTTAAGACTAAGGATGTTTTTGCAATCATTTTAGTTAGTTTTGTAAAGACACAATACAGTTTCAGTTAGTCGTTATTTTTTTAAAAACTGTAATTTTTATTTTTGTGTCAGTTTTGTTGTTAGTTTTAGTTAGCTATAATAACCTTGACGTGAACACAGCATGCAGCGGGGTAGAGGGGGCAGGTGAACGTAGAGCATCATCGGGGTGGAGTCAGAGAGAAGGAAGGCAGCTGCTGATGAGGTGGACATACTGGGGCTTTCAGGGAGCCTGTTTATACGGCAACCTCACAAGTCACGTGTGTTTCCATGTACAGTCCTCAAATTATTCCTACCCTCCAACCAAGAAGGAGAAAAAAGATCTCAGTGAAATAAGATGAAATTGACAAAAGTGATAATAAATAAAAATTCCATGAAAATCATGTCATTGATTTTGAATTGTGGCTCAACAGAAATGTTAAAAACACACAAAAAACAAAACAAGTAAAGACGCATGATGGGGCTCCGAAGCTAAAATAATCACTGCAATCAGGTGTTTCTGTAACGTCCAATCAGATGTCTGCACCTGTTGACAGGTATGCTGGTCCATGTTCATGGGAAAGATGCTCTAATGTGTCTGGGACAGTTTTGGTTTTCAAAAAATGATTACTTTCAACCACAATTTCAGAATCAGAATCAGCTTTATTGGCCAAGTATGTGTGACCACACCAGGAATTTGACTCCGGATATTTCTCTCTCGCGTGGGGGTGCTTACAAAATATAAATATAAAAATCCAAGATAAAAAACACAAGAATACAAGAATAGAAAACAAACAAACAAATGTATTTACAACAGGAACAGGATATAAATATATGTACATGTAGTGCAATGGGCGTTAATGACAGGTGGTTTTATGGGCTAATAAGAGGGACAGCCAGGGGGGGGGGGGGGGGGGGGGCACTGTTTGTGTGTCTGGTTTTCCTGGAAACAGAGTTCTGTAACGTTTGCCACACGGAAGCAAAGCTCAGACAGTTTGTGTGCAGGGGGGGGTTAGCAGTGATGCTTCCTGCCTGTTTACTGACTCTGGACCGGTGTAAGTCCTGGATTCCTGGATGGAGGGCAGGTCGGTCCTGCAGACCTGATGGTCCGTGCAGGGGTGGGGGGGGGGTCAGCAGTGATGCTTCCTTCCTGTTTACTGACTCTGGACCGGTGTAAGTCCTGGATGGAGGGCAGGTCGGTCCCCATGATTCTTCCTGCAGACCTAATGGTCCGTGCAGGGGGGGGGGGGGGGGGGGTGGGGGGGGGGGGGGGGGGGGTCAGCAGTGATGCTTCCTGCCTGTTTACTGACTCTGGACCAGTCTAAGTCCTGGATGGAGGGCAGGTCGGTCCTGCAGACCTGACTGTCCGTGCAGGGTGGGAGGGGTCAGCAGTGATGCTTCCTGCTGACTCTGGACCGGTATAAGTCCTGGATGGAGGGCAGGTCGGTCCCCATGATTCTTCCTGCAGACCTGGTTGTCCGTTGCAGCCTGTTCCGGTCCTGTTTGGTGGCCGATCCGAACCAGACAGTGATGGATGTGCACAGAACAGACTGGATGATGGGGGTGTAGAAGATGATCAGCACGTCCTGATGCAGGTTGAACTTTTTCAGCTATCGCAGGAAGTACAGCCTCTGCTGGACCTTCTTTCTGATGACGTCTACGTGCGTCTTCCACTTGAAACCCGGGGAAATTGTGGTTCCCAGGAACTTGAAGGAGTCCACAGTAGACACTGTTTTGTTGAGGATGGTGAGTGGGGGTAAGGTGGGCGGTTCTTTCTGAAGTCCACTGTCATCTCCACAGTCTTGAGTGGGTTAAGCTCTAGGTTGTTGTTCCACCTCATGCCTGTAGGCGGCCTCAATTAAAAAGCAATATTTTATTTCACTAAATTATGATTTTGTAAATGTTTATTTATTATTAGTTTATTTAGTTTCTTGTTATTAGAATTACTGTTGTGAATTTAGCCTTTTCTGTAATAGGAGGGTGTGAATCATTTTGAGGACGACTGTATGTGCACATATGTATATATTGTATTAGTGCACGGTAGCTAGGGATGGGTACCTATCACATTTGAATCGATACGGTACCAACTTTCGGTACCTGCGAATCGGTACCGGTACCAAACGGTACCAGTTTTCGGTACTTTTATGTGTTCATATGGCAATAACAGATTTATTTCTCATTCTCAACATAGAATTTTTTAATAATATATTAAAGCAAAATCCAGCTGTTTCTCTATGATGTCAGAGCGTCTGGTAACAGGGAAACTTAATGGCAAGGCAAGTTTTTTATACAGCACATTTCATGTAGCCTACAGGAAAATTCAAAGTGCTTTAGATAAACCATAAGCATTGCAGCAGGGTGTAAAAGAGAAAATGATTAAGAACAAAAAAGTAGAAGTATGATTTTAAAATGATAAACATTAAAAATATTTAAGATTAAAAAGAGAGCATAGAGCCGTGCAGATTTGAACTTTAGAGTAAAATCTAGGTGAATGCAGCTGAGAACAAGTGTTTCAGCTGATCTGAGACTTTCTGGGAGTTTGTTCCAGACGAAATAATAATAATGACAGAATAATTTAATGAGAAAAAAGACGGAATATTCTCCGACACTAAACTGATTCTGTGGCGGTGTTTTGCGCAGGTCTGGAGGCTGTAATCCTGCTGCAGGGATCAGGTTACTAACTTGATGGCAGACAGTTTCTGCCGTGCTGGTTAAACCATACAAGCTGTTTCAGAGACGCAGACTCTTATTTATCAGATGTAAGTATGGGGGCTGGTGCACTCGCGTGCTGAAACTCTGCTGTGATGAAGAATATAATAAAGATGTGGGATGCGACAGAGGGAGGGAGGGAGAGACGTGACATGCGCGTCAGCCCAGAACTGGTTTACTCTCTTGGTTGATGGTAAACTCAGTAAATATTCACATCGTATTAAGTTCCTGAACGGCAGTTTGTGAACCTGCTGGTTATTATCTGCCCCGATTACATCTGTTCAGGGAACGGAACTTTGAAAAGAATATTGTGTTTAATCAGCTGCTTCCTCAGATCAGGCGTGTTCCCGCCGCTGGCATCACAAATATTGCAGCAAACTTGATGTTTTAGAGAAGTGAAGCCAGGAAAGCTTCTGACTGAACATGTGGCCGCTGCTGCTGATGTCATGCTGCGATGCAACGTTCACATGCGGCACAGAAATAACAAACTCTTCCACTACCTCACATTAAAAAGGATGCATTTAGGTACCGAAACATGGTAGCGTTTGATTTTACGTGAATCGGTACCCGGTAGTACCGACGGAGTTCGGTAGGTACCAATAAAAGTACCGATTTCGGTACCCATCCCTAACGGTAGCGTGCTCAAAAATATGGTTACTGCCAAAAACGTTCTGCTGCTATCAGCTAATACAATCAGGAAAATGAAAACCCTCATTCAGTTTTTTTCTCACTGAGGAGAGTCGATTCCAGCATGCAGATATTACCATGGTGACGCTTCCTCATTTATCAGCTTCTGATCATTTTCACACCCCAGAAACAGTTAATACTGCCACTATTTAAAACCCTTAATCAGTTTCATCTCAACGAGAGACAAAGATTTTGGTCATGCAGCTGTTGTGTCTACGTGGTGGACCAGATCCACCATCACCCACCTTCTCCTTATTCACGGAGATCCTGACAGTTTTCATTTAGAATATTTATCATCGGGTGTAGACACAAACCTACGCTGTTACTAATATCCAAGAACTGGTGCCTCTGTCATGTAAGCTGCCAGCACCCCCGCCAGGGCTGCACCACATTTTCATTTCTTTAATACTTATTGATATTGTTCAATATAATTTTTTATATCAGTGAGATTTTTCTATGTCATCCAGCCCTAAACAAAAATAACACGAAGCCAACTAACCAATAAATGTTTTTTATCAGCTTCTTTCTCCAAGACTCACGCCCCATCTAGTGGTACAAAGTGGTATTACATAATTCATAAAACATTATTTGACAAGTTTAAATTGACACCAAGTTAATATATTTTTATCCTTCTATCTGTGGCTGTGGTTTTACCTTTTGTAGCATCGATCTGTGTTTACAACACTGTCCATGCACTGTCTTCCCTCATGCACAAGTTCAGAGTCAGCATGTAGCTGCATCCCAACCTTCCACATTAAAGGCCCTTTCAGATAGGACGTGCAAAGCGCAGGCGGCCGGGGGCAAACCCATTCATTGTGCATGCGGTGCCGTGACGGCAGCGCGTTCCGCCATGCCGCGGAGCTCAGCGCCGCGCATGCCACCGCTGTAGCGCTGACGCTGCTGCGCCTGAATTGAAAAAAGGTGCAGCGTGCTGTGACGAAACCTAGTGCGTCCAATAGGAGGGTCCAGTTCAGGGAAAAAGTGGTCCTTGGTCAGCCTGACCCCGGCTTTACACCTGGTCCGTGAGTGCACTGCAGCGGCGTGCCATGCGCTCCAGACCGCAGCCATGTCGTCAATGGTTTGAAATATATCGAGCACGCCGCGGCGCGAGCGGTCCGTCGTCGCTCCGGCATGTCGCGCCGCTGCACTAAAGATACGCGCCAGCTCTATTTTTGACGAAGTACGCACCAACACTGTGTCAATTTCAGTCGTTCAGATCAAACCAGACAGGAAATCAGACACAGATTCAGTGTAAAGGCGACAGTACACTTCTCCGACTACGTAACGCATTATCCAACTGCGTAACCACGGAGACCCCTCCAGCCTTCATCATTCTCCGTCATGCTGCCGGATACGCAGTGCAGTTTCCCGCCCGGTCAGTAGGGGTCGCTACACAAGACTGACCTGCTCACATGATGCCGTCCGACAGAGAAACACTGATGTTGCTGCTGCAGATGAATAACAGACACTTCTGACGGAAAATAAAGACGATGGGGAGATTTTGGTATGTCCTCACTTCTTCAGCCAAACGTTCTTCGGTTGGACTCATATCTGCGTCTTCGTAGGCTAGCTGGTTTAAAAGTGGCGCTGTTAGTATTTACATAGTGGTAGACCAATCACAGCCCTTGTGTCTCCGTCGTCCCTTGACGGTGTGACGGACACTTAAATATATTTCATGCAGCCGGAGCTATGTAGAGCACTTTACGGACGACTATAAATTAGGCTTAAAATATCCGGTAACTTCCTGAACAAAAGCCTGAACATGACGTCATCTCCGTGTCCACAAAGTTTCAGGGAAATAAGAAACCAGACAAGTGTGGACCAAACTAACCATTTGGATGAGAATCACAGGCGACCTTGCAGTCCTCCCGTGATTCCGCGATGTCACGGATCCAGGAACAGCGGGTGCGCTCGCGGGC
>JALJCO010001437.1:105000-139815 GCA_023101725.1 Atherinomorus stipes
CCGGAAACTTACCACAGGAGCCGTCCATGTCCAGAACAGGACCCTCGCCACAGGAACGTCCAGGTCTTTTACAATGGAGGTGGTCTTAACTCATTCCTGCTGGGTTTAGCTCCGTCTATTAGGACTATTAGGCGCTTTCAGACTGTAGGAACCTTCTGGAGTTCCCTAGAACCTTTCCAGGAACCAGGCTGTTTTTGAGCATTTGGACACATACCGTTTCTTCCGCACTATAAAGCGCTCCTAAAAGCCTTTAATTTCGTCAAAAAATGACATTGCGCCTAATAATCCGGAGCGCCTTGTATATGGATCAACTGGTTAATTGGTTGATCGATACTGGTTGTACACGGTGCTCTGCCAAAATGTTTCAGTCTGAAAAACCAATAAAAACCATTTTAAAATAATAAAATGTTTTAGTATGACTGGTAAACTACAAAGCCGTGCTGCTTTCAGCTTCACGGCGACCGTAGTCAGTAATCACTGGTACTGTGCTTACCGATACTCAGTCCCCAAAATGGCATGTTTCAAGAGACACGTTTACGACACAGAGTTCAAGCTCAAGGCTGTCAGTCACGCAGCAGAACATGGGAATAGAGCAGCAGCGAGAGAATTCTACATTAATGAATCAATGGTACGGAAGTGGAGGAAGCAAGAAGACGACCTGCGCCAAGTAAAGAAGACCAAACAGAGTTTCCGAGGGAACAAAGCGAGATGGCCGCAGTTAGAGGACAAACTCGAACAGTGGGTTGTTGAACAGAGAGCAGCAAGTAGAAGCGTCTCTACAGTCACGATTCGAATGAAGGCAACAGCGCTAGCACGGGACATTTTTTTTGTTTTTGCTAGCACAGGACATGAACATCGATGAATTTCGAGGCGGTCCTTCTTGGTGCTTTCGTTTTATGAAAAGACATAATCTCTCCATTCGCACACGAACTACCGTCTCGCAGCAACTGCCAAAAGATTACCAAGGAAAGCTGGTCACTTTCCGCGCATACTGCAAAAAGAAGATCACTGAAAAGAAGATTCAGCCAGAGCACATCACCAACATGGACGAGGTCCCACTCACCTTTGATATCCCCGTGAACCGCACTGTGGAGAAAACGGGGACCAGTACGGTTTCTGTACGCACCACGGGGAATGAGAAGGCATCCTTCACCATAGTTCTCACTTGCCAGGCTAATGGCCAGAAACTTCCACCAATGGTTATATTCAAGAGGAAGACCTTGCCAAAAGAAAACTTTCCCGCCGGCGTCATCATCAAAGCTAACCTGAAGCGGTGGATGGATGAGGAGACAATGAGCGAATGGCTGAGAGAAATTTACGTCAAGAGACCGGGTGGTTTTTCCACACAGCTCCATCCCTCCTGATCAACGACTCCATGCGTGCCCATATCACCGATGCTGTCAAAAAACAAGTGAAGCAAACTAATTCAGAGCTTGCCGTCATCCCGGGTGGAATAACTAAAGAACTCCAGCCGCTAGATATCGTGTCAACAGGGCGTTCAAAGCCAGACTGCGAGCTGCGTGGGAGCAGTGGGTGACAGACGGCGAACACACGTTCAGCGCCGGGCGACTTACGCCTCTATCTGCCAATGGATCGTGGATGCCTGGACTGATATATCAGTCGCAATTGTGGTCCGAGCTTTCACGAAGGCTGGAGTAATCACCGAGCTGCCAGGCAACAGCAGCGACACTGACTTGGATAAAGACGAGAGGGAGCCGGGCATGTTGAATGCCGTACTCGCCGAACTGTTCAACTCGAACACTGAAGAAGAAGAATTCGAGAGATTCATGGACGAAGAATGAACTGAAAAAGTGAGCTTTACGTGTTGCACGTAACTAAATGTTGAGTTGTGCACTAAGGTTTGATTTAGTTCTATCAAACTGTTTCTTTTACTAGCCGATGTGTTTACTGAATGAGGGAAAAGTTCCCCTCCACGTTTGAGCTTTACGTGTTATACGTAACTGAACAATGTTGAGTTTTGCAGTAACGTTTGATTTAGTTGTATCAGACTGTTTCTTTTATTACGTATTTATTGAATCAGGGAAAAGTTCCCCTCCATGTTTGGGAGAAGAGTGAGCAAGGCTGGGTTAATATGCACATTAACGTTTGAACAACGTTACTATGGGAGTGAACGGAGTTGTCAGAGCACTTAATAAAGTTTGACTTTATCTGACTGTTTTGTTGATGTTCTCTTTAGCACAGCTCCATCTAGTGGATGTATAATGCAACATCATTTAAGCGTTTGACTGCCGTATAATCTAGTCTATGCGCCTTATAATCCAGTGCGCCCTGTATATGAAAACGGTTCTAAAATAGGCCATTCATTGAAGGTGCGCCTTATAATCCGGTGCACCTTATAGTGCAGAAGATACGGTAGGAACTAGGAACCTTGGCCCTCAGTTCCTAGTTCAAGTTCAAGTTCAGTTTATTTATAGAGCACACTAACAGCATTCTTTTGGAGCCCGAGGTGGTGAACAACTCAACTGAACGGTAGTATTCAGTTTGGTTTTCAGACTGATGTAGTGTTCAGTTTGGTCTCAGTCTGGTGTAGTATTCAGTTTGATGTCAGACTAGTGTAGTGTTCAGTTTAGTCTCAGACTAGGGTAGTGTTCAGTTTGGTCTCAGACTGGTTTAGTGTTCAGTTTAGTCTCAGACTGGTGTAGTGTTCAGTTTGGTCTCAGACTGATGAATTATTTGGACTGGTGTGGTATTCAGTTTGGTTTTCAGACTGATGTAGTAGTGAGCTTTGTCTCAGTGTGGTGTAGTATTCAGTTGGTCTCAGATTGGTGTAGTATTCAGTTTGGTCTCAGACTAGTGTAGTGTTCAGTTTGGTCTCAGACTGGTGAATTATTTGGACTGGTGTAGTACTCAGTTTGGTCTCAGACTGGTGTAGTGTTGAGTTTTGTCTCAGTGTGCTGTAGTGTTCAGTTTGGTCTCACACTACTGTAGTGTTCAGTTTGGTCTCAGACTGGTGTAGTATTGAGTTTTGTCTCAGTGTGGTGTAGTATTCAGTTTGGTCTCAGACTGGTGTAGTATTCAGTTTGGTGTCATACTAGTGTAGTGTTCAGTTTGGTCTCAGACTGGTGTACTATTTAGACAGGTGTAGTATTCAGTTTGCTTTTCAGACTGATGTAGTGTTCACTTTGGTCTCAGACTGGTGTAGTATTCAGTTTGGTCTCAGTGTGGTGGAGTATTCACTTTGGTCTCAGACTGGTGTAGTGTTCAGTTTGGTGTCAGACTAGTGTAGTGTTCATTTTGGTCTCATACTGGTGTAGTGTTCAGTTTTGTGTCAGACTAGTGCAGTATTCAGTTTGGTGTCAGACTAGTGTAGTATTCAGTTTGGTGTCATACTAGTGTAGTGTTCAGTTTGGTCTCAGACTGGTGTACTATTTAGACTGGTGTAGTATTCAGTTTGGTCTCAGTGTGATGTGGTATTCAGTTTGGTCTCAGACTGGTGTAGTGTTCAGTTTGGTCTCAGTGTGGTGGAGTATTCACTTTGGTCTCAGACTGGTGTAGTGTTCAGTTTGGTGTCAGACTAGTGTAGTGTTCAGTTTGGTCTCAGACTGGTGTAGTGTTCAGTTTTGTGTTAGACTAGTGTAGTATTCAGTTTGGTCTCAGTGTGGGGTAGTGTTCAGTTTGGCCTCAGACTGGTGTAGTATTCAGTTGTCTGGTGTAGAATTCAGTTTGGTTCTCAGACTGGTGTAGTATTTAGTCTGGTCTCATACTGGTGTAGTATCAGTTTGGTCTCAGACTGGTGTAGTATTCAGTTTGGTCTCAGACTTGTGGATTATTTTTAGACTGGTGTAGTATTCAGTTTGGTGTCAGTGTGGTGTAGTATTCAGTTTGGTCTAAGACTGGTGTAGAATTCAGTTTGGTCTCAGACTGGTGTAGTATTCAGTTTGGTCTCATACTGGTGTAGTGTTCAGTTTGGTGTCATACTAGTGTAGTGGTCAGTTTGGTCTCAGACTGGTGTATTATTTAGACTGGTGTAGTATTCAGTTTTGTTTTCAGACTGATGTACTGTTCAGATAGGTCTCAGACTGGTGTATTATTTAGACTTGTGTAGTATTCAGTTTGGTTTTCAGACTGATGTAGTGTTCAGTTTGGTCTCAGACTGGTGTAGTATTCAGTTCGGTGTCAGACTGGTGTAGTATTCAGTTTGGTTTCAGACTGGTGTAGTATTCAGTTTGGTCTTAGACTAGTGTAGTGTTCACTTTGGTCTCAGACTAGTGTAGTGTTTAGTTTGGTCTCAGACTGGTGTAGTATTCAGTTTGGTCTCAGACTGGTGTTGTATTCAGTTTTGTCTAAGACTGGTGCATTAATCGTTTAGACTGGTGTAGTATTCTGTTTGGTGTCAGACTAGTGTAGTGTACAGTTTGGTCTAAGACTGGTGTATTATTTAGACTGGTGTAGTATTCAGTTTGGTTTTGAGACTGATGTAGTGTTCAGTTTGTTCTCAGACTGGTGTAGTATTCAGTTTGGTCTCAGTGTGGTGTAGTATTCAGTTTGGTCTCAGACTGGGTTAGTATTCAGTTTTGTGTCAGACTAGTGTAGTGCTCAGTTTGGTCTCAGACTGGTGTAGTATTCAGTTTGGTTTTGAGACTGTTGTAGTGCTCAGTTTGGTCTCAGACTGGTGTAGTATTCAGTTTGGTCTAAGACTGGTGTAGTATTCGGTCTCAGACTTGTGTAGTATTCAGTTTGATCTAAGACTGATGTAGTATTCAGTTTGGTTTTCAGACTGGTGTAGTGTTCAGTTTTGTTTAAGACTGGTGTAGTATTCAGTTTGGTCTCAGACTGGTGTATTATTCAGTTTGGTCTTAGACTGGTGTAGTATTCAGTTTGGTCTCAGACTGGTGTAGTAATCAGTTTGGTCTCAGACTAGTGTAGTATTCAGTTTGGTCTCAGACTAGTGTAGTATTCAGTTTGGTCTCAGACTGGTGTAGTATTCAGTTTTGTATCAGACTAGTGTAGTGTTCAGTTTGGTCTCAGTGTGGTGTAGTATTCAGTTTTGTCTCAGACTAGTGTAGTATTCAGTTTGGTCTCAGACTGGTGGAGTAATCAGGTTGGTCTCAGACTAGTATAGTATTCAGTTTGGTCTCAGACTGTTGTAGTATTCAGTTTGGTCTCAGACTAGTGTAGTATTCAGTTTGGTCTCAGACTGGTGTAGTATTCAGTTTGGTCTCAGACTGTGTAGTGTTCAGTTTGGTCACAGACTGGTTTGTATCAGACTGGTGTAGAATTCAGTTTGGTCTTAGACTGGTGTAGTATTCAGTTTTGTCTCAGACTAGTGTAGTGTTTAGTTTGGTCTCAGACTGGTGTAGTATTCAGTTTGGTCTCAGACTAGTGTAGTACTCAGTTTGGTCTCAGACTGTTGTAGTATTCAGTTTTGTATCAGACTAGTGTAGTATTCAGTTTGGTCTCAGACTGGTGTAGTATTCAGTTTGGTCTCAGACTGGTGCATTAATCAGGTTGGTCTCAGACTAGAATAGTATTCAGTTTGTTCTCAGACTAGTGTAGTGCAAGGTTTGGTCTCAGACTGGTGTAGTATTCAGTTTGGTCTCAGACTAGTGTAGTATTCAGGTTGGTCTCAGACTGGTGTAGTATTCAGTTTGGTCTCAGACTAGTGTAGTATTCAGTTTTGTCTCAGACTAGTGTATAATCAGTTTTGTCTCCGACTGTGAGTATTCAGTTTTGATTTCAGACTGATGTAGTATTCAGTTTGGTCTCATACTGGTGTAGTATTCAGTTTGGTCTCAGACTGGTGTAGTATTCAGTTTGGTCTCAGACTGTTGTAGTATTCAGTTTTGTATTAGACTAGTGTAGTATTCAGTTTGATCTAAGACTGGTGTAGTATTCATTTGGTCTCAGACTAGTGTCGTGTTCAGTTTGGTCTCAGACTGTTGTAGTATTCAGTTTTGTATCAGACTAGTGTAGTATTCAGTTTGGTCTCAGACTGGTGGAGTATTCAGTTTGATGTCAGACTGATGTAGTATTCAGTTTGGTCTCAGACTGGTGTAGTATTCAGTTTGGTCTCAGACTAGTGTAGTGCTCAGTTTGGTCTCAGACTGGTGTAGTATTCAGTTTGGTCTCAGACTGTTGTAGTATTCAGTTTTGTATCAGACGAGTGTAGTGTTCAGTTTGGTCTCAGACTGGTGTAGTATTCAGTTTGGTCTCAGACTAGTGTAGTGCTCAGTTTGGTCTCAGACTGGTGTAGTATTCAGTTTGGTCTCAGACTAGTGTAGTGCTCAGTTTGGTCTCAGACTGTGGTAGTATTTAGTTTTGTATCAGACTAGTGTAGTATTCAGTTTGTCTCAGACTGGTGTAGTATTCAGTTTTGTATCAGACTAGTGTAGTATTCAGTTTGGTCTCAGACTGTTGTAGTATTCAGTTTTGTATCAGACGAGTGTAGTGTTCAGTTTGGTCTCAGACTGGTGTAGTATTCAGTTTGGTCTCAGACTAGTGTAGTGCTCAGTTTGGTCTCAGACTGGTGTAGTATTCAGTTTGGTCTCAGACTAGTGTAGTGCTCAGTTTGGTCTCAGACTGGTGTAGTATTCAGTTTTGTTCAAACTGGTGTAGTATTCAGTTTGGCCTCCGACTAGTGTAGTGTTCAGTTTGGTCTAAGACTGGTGTATTATTTAGACCGGTGTAGTATTCAGTTTTGTGTCAAACTAGTTTGCTCGTTTGGTCTCAGACTGGTGTAGTATTCAGTTTGGTTTTGAGACTGATGTAGTGTTCAGTTTGTTCTCAGACTGGTGTAGTATTCAGTTTGGTCTCAGTGTGGCTTAGTATTCAGTTTGGTCTCAGACTGGTTTATTATTCAGTTTTGTGTCAGACTAGTGTAGTATTTAGTTCTGTTGAAGACTAGTGTAGTATTCAGTTTGGTTCTCAGACTGCTGTAGTGTTCAGTTTTGTTTAAGACTGGTGTAGTATTCAGTTTGGTCTCAGACTGGTGTTATATTCAGAGTGGTGTAGTATTCAGTTTTATCTAAGACTGGTGTAGTATTCAGTTTGCTCTCAGGCTAGTGTAGAATTCAGTTTGGTCTCAGACTAGTGTAGTGCTCAGTTTGGTCTCAGACTGTTGTAGTATTTAGTTTTGTATCAGACTAGTGTAGTATTCAGTTTGGTCTCAGACTGTTGTAGTAATTAGTTTTGTATCAGACTGTGTAGAATTCAGTTTTGTCTCAGACTGGTGTAGTATTCAGTTTTGTATCAGACTAGTGTAGTATTCAGTTTCGTCTCAGACTGGTGTAGTATTCAGTTTTGTATCAGACTAGTGTAGTATTCAGTTTGGTCTCAGACTGTTGTAGTATTCAGTTTTGTATCAGACGAGTGTAGTGTTCAGTTTGGTCTCAGACTGGTGTAGTATTCAGTTTGGTCTCAGACTAGTGTAGTGCTCAGTTTGGTCTCAGACTGGTGTAGTATTCAGTTTGGTCTCAGACTAGTGTAGTGCTCAGTTCGGTCTCAGACTGGTGTAGTAATCAGTTTGGTTTGAGACTGGTGTAGTATTCAGACTGGTGTAGTTTTCAGTTTAGTCTCAGACTCGTGTAGTATTCAGTTTGGTTTTGAGACTGATGTAGTATTCAGTTTGTTCTCAGACTGGGTTATTATTCAGTTTTGTGTCAGACTAGTGTAGATGTTTGTTTTGTTTTAAGACTGGTGTAGTATTCAGTTTGGTTTTCAGACTGCTGTAGTGTTCAGTTTTGTTTAAGACTGGTGTAGTATTCAGTTTGGTCTCAGACTGGTGTTATATTCAGACTGGTGTAGTATTCAGTTTGATCTAAGACTGGTGTAGTATTCAGTTTGCTCTCAGGCTAGTGTAGAGTTCAGTTTGGTCTCAGACTAGTGTAGTATTCAGTTTTGTATTAGACTATTGTAGTGTTCAATTAGTTCTCAGTGTGGTGGAGTATACAGTTCCGTCTCAGACTGGTGTAATATTCAGTTTTGTCTCAGACTGGTGTAGTAATCAGTTTGGTCTCAGACTGTTGTAGTATTCAGTTTTGTGTCAGACTAGTGTAGATTTTAGTTTGGTTTTAGACTGGTGTAATATTCCGTTTGGTTTTCAGACTGGTGTAGTGTTCAGTTTTGTTTAAGACTGGTGTAGTATTCAGTTTGGTCTCATACTGGTGTTATATTCAGACTGGTGTAGTAATCAGTTTGATCAAAGACTGGTGTAGTATTCAGTTTGCTCTCAGGCTACTGCAGAGTTCAGTTTGGTCTCAGACTAGTGTAGTGCATAGTTTGGTCTCAGACTGGTGTAGTATTCAGTTTTGTATTAGACTATTGTAGTGTTCAATTAGTTCTCAGTGTGGTGGAGTATACAGTTCCGTCTCAGACTGGTGTAATATTCAGTTTGGTCTCAGACTGGTGTAGTAATCAGTTTGGTCTCAGACTGTTGTAGTATTCAGTTTTGTATCAGACTAGTGTAGTATTCAGTTTGGTCTCAGACTGGTGTAGAATTCAGTTTGGTCTCAGACTGGTGTAGTATTCAGTTTGGTTTTGAGACTGTTGTAATGTTCAGTTTGTTCTCAGACTTGTGTAGTATACACTCTGGTCTCAGTGTGGTGTAGAATTCAGTTTGGTCTCAGACTGGGTTAGTATTCAGTTTTGTGTCAGACTAGTGTAGATTTTAGTTTGGTTTTAGACTGGTGTAATATTCCGTTTGGTTTTCAGACTGGTGTAGTGTTCAGTTTGTTTAAGACTGGTGTAGTATTCAGTTTGGTCTCATACTGGTGTTATATTCAGACTGGTGTAGTAATCAGTTTGATCAAAGACTGGTGTAGTATTCAGTTTGCTCTCAGGCTACTGCAGAGTTCAGTTTGGTCTCAGACTAGTGTAGTGCTCAGTTTGGTCTCAGACTGGTGTAGTATTCAGTTTTGTATTAGACTATTGTAGTGTTCAATTTGTTCTCAGTGTGGTAGAGTATTCAGTTTGGTCTCAGACTGATGTAATATTCAGTTTGGTCTCAGACTGGTGTAGTAATAAGTTTGGTCTCAGACTGAGGAGTATTCAGTTTGGTCTCAGTGTGGTGTAGTATTCAGCTTGGTCTAAGACTGGTGTAGTATTTGTACTGGTGTAATATTCAGTTTGATCTCAGACTGGTGTAGTAGTCAGTTTCGTCTCAGACAAGTGTAGTATTCAGTTTGGTCTCAGACTAGTGTAGTGCTCAGTTTGATCTCAGACTGGTGTAGTTTTCAGTTTGGTCTCAGACTGGTGTTGTATTCAGTTTTGTCTCAGACTGGTGTAGTAATCAGTTTGGTCTTAGACTCGTGTAGTATTCAGTTTGGTCTCAGACTGGTGGAGTACTCAGTTTGGTATAAGACTGGTGTAGTATTCAGTTTGCTTTTGAGACTGATGTAGTGTTCAGTTTGTTCTCAGACTGTTGTAGTGTTCAGTTTGGTCTCAGTGTGGTGTAGTATTCAGTTTGGTCTCAGACTGTTGTAGTATTCAGTTTTGTATCAGACTAGTGTAGTATTCAGTTTGGTGTCAGACTGTTGTAGTATTCAGTTTTGTATCAGACTAGTGTAGTATTCAGTTTGGTGTGTGGTGGCAGACTGTCTGACTCTGTAGATATATACTGTTAAGATTATGACAAGGACAAGGACGACTGATAAATTAGGGCGACATGACAAATTATGAACCTAGATCCCAAGCTGACGTGTCATTCACAGACGACTCACTACAGACTGAATATCAGGTGGGGAGGGGTCTGACACGGTCCTATAAAGCATCACAGTAAACAGGAAGACGGGGTCCTTCGGAACGTGAGCGAGCGCGGACTACAGACAGCTGAACCTGGGGACTCCGTTTGACCGCTGGGACACGCACAGGGTCTGACACACAGTCCCTTGCCGTATTCGACCAGTTATATTGTAATAAACGTGTAACCTTAAGCGACGCGTCTGTGATTCTTCACCGCTGCATCATCTTGGCTCAGCCACTACTAGCAGGCTGACCAACGAGGTGCCTGACTGCAAACACCACGCTGCTGACATCCACTCTTAAGGTCTGTTCGATGACAAAAGTCAACATTAGTTCTCTTCTATTATTCTTAACGAACAGCACTTCTGATTAGCTACCGGAAGGGTTGCGCTACGACAGAATAATGGTGACCCATCGACGTGGGAATATAGAGAATTAATTGTTGTCTTTTCTGTTTCTGTCCACGAACCGAGGAAAACACACGGACTACGACGCGAAGGTCCGAAACTTTCCCCAAGTGTTTTGAAGACTAGATCAGAGGTCGGTAACAGATCTTTAATACGGATGGAAAACGGTAAGAAAGATAATATATTTACCTATCAATGAAGAGCAGAGATTCAAGCTAAAAAGAAAACACTTCACAGCCAAAAGAAAACAGGTATAGACCTGGGGTTTAGCAATACAAAAATAAACAAAATACGGTATTTTCATAGTGCTTAGAAGTGTTACTCCATGTGATCTGTGTCCGAAAATCAGGACAGGGTGTGATGACCCTAATTATCATCAACTGCATGTTTGCGGGGACACGGGTCTAGATGTGAACGTGTGTGTTGTGAAAATGAAAAACACATAGGTTTGCGTTTGGATGGTGTCTCAGTACATGTTGGATTGAATTGAAGTTTCGCGTGTGAGATCGCGTGTGTAGGTGTGTGGTTTGCATGTTTGAAATGACTCTGATCTAATCGAAACTTGCATGTTGCCAAAATGAAATACATATAAGTTTGTCTAAACTTATAAGTTGTCTAAACTTATATGTTGCAATACTGTTCTTGTAATGCATGTGAGTTTACGTATGAATGGTGTTGTGGATAGGTGTAAGATTACACATCGGCGCACATGAACTTATATGTAACAAATTGCTACAAATTGAACAGAAATCAAAAGCATTGAGTGAAGTATTGGGCATCAGGGAAAGTTTGTTGCTTAAGAAAAAAGCATTGAGTGAAGAAATTGGGCATCCGGCCTCCGGAAAAGTCAGTTGTTTTACATAAAAACATTGAGGAAAAATAATTGGGCATCAGGGAAAGTTTGTTGCTAAAGAAAAAAGCATTGAGTGAAGAAATTGGGCATCCGGCCTCCGGAAAAGTCAGTTGTTTTACATAAAAACATTGAGAAAAAATATTTGGGCATTAGGGAAATTTTTTTGTTTTTGATAAAACGTTGGAAAAAACTTTTAATTTAAATTTGCATGTTTGTGGGAACACAAATTTATACGTATACTCATGAGTTAAAAGCTTACGTATGGATGGTGTTTGTAGACGCATGTAAATTTAAAGTTTCGGTCTGATGACGGAGTTAATAAGTAGCGTTAATTTCGGTATCAAAAAGCTGATGGAGGAAACATTTCACATGGAGAAATGAAATAAAGAGAATAGTTAAAGTAAGGTGCAATGAAGTTTGTGTTAATCCCAAAAAAAAATCATATGAAAATGTTTAAAATGTTTCGGTAAAGGAAGAGACTGTGACTGACAGAACCATCTTAAATAAAAGTAAAAAAATAACTGGAGTTTCTGAAACATTTGGGTTGGTCAATTGTTAAGAAAAGTCAATGTTATATGAACAAAGTAAGAAAAACTCAGTGAAATTTGTGCAAGTGCTGGGAAAAAATAAATAAATAAATTTTGCTTAAAAGAATAAGTAAAGTTGAAAGTAAATTTTTAGAATTGTGTTTAGATTTTTTTAGATTGTTAGATTCTTTTTCAGATTTTAAAGTAAAAGTAAAGAAAAGGTCTGTGTGAAGTTTTCCACGGGACAGTGCTACAGCTATAAGAATTTTTCCACCCTTATCTTTCTTCCCTGTAGAAATTCTCGGGGGAAGAAGAGGGGGACAGAGTGTGTATTTTGTTGATGTCGAGCACTGGACAGATATTTTGTCTAGCAGAAAAACAATTTTCTGTGTCAGAGTGCCTCTCCGGTGTTCGAGGTCGACAAAATGGCAGACTCCAAAGAAGCCAAAATAACAGATCTCTCAGCAGTAGAAATTCTAGCCAGTAAATTTCCATTGTTGAAATATGAAATTACAAAATTCTTCACTAGGTGGATGAGAACAAAAAACAGCGCCACCTATTGGCAAAATATGGTACCTTTGATTGATGCGTCTGTGCTGAACTGAAAAAAATCATTAAAAACACGCCCATAACCGGAATAACTGCAGCCAAAAAACAAAAATGCAAAGAAAAATTGAAAGAGACATACAAATTTCGGAATTATTTCAGAAATATGGCAGAGAACATACAGAAAATCAGAAAGCTTTACATCAAAAAGAAGCAGCAAGCACTAGAATGAATCTTTTCACAAGTAGCAGGTTTCCAAGACACAGCCTGTGACACAAGGTCACAGGTGGTGATAAGCCACACACACGCTCCATTACGGATAACACACATACATCTACTGTACACCACTTACCCACATGTTTTCACGTGCACGCTCATGCAATGAAGATCTTGCTTGGCTACAGATAACAGATGACACACAAACTTCTCTCTGTCCTATCTTAGTCTTATTAGTGGAACAACACAGATGCTTACAACGACACAGCACACAGCAATGCAACACAGATCGTCACATCTCACTGACCATACCCAGACACAAAGAAAAGACTTTTCCTCTTCCAGCCAAAGACAGACTGAATGTCACTGTAGGCATTTTACAGTGCCAGCTGATCAAAATGTGGATCATGTTGCAGATTCTGTCCAGCACAACCAAGCCCAACAACAATGCAGAACCAAGACGCAGAGGTGTGGCCAACCTTCAACCACAGGTACAAACCAGCAGAGGACCTGTGAGATGCAGGACATGTGACCAGCCAGGACACATGTGGAGGCAGTGTCCACACAGAGACACCCAGAGGCCCAAAAAACCTATGGGGACCACCAGCCTGGTTTTGACAACCACGACCACATCCATGTCCCACGGTGCAGACAGCAGGTGTCCACAACTGGGGGTGCAGAAAAGACTCAGTTACACCCCCTCATGATTCCTGTCCCAGTGAGGACAGAACGGTGACTGTTCAGCTGACTGTGAGTGACACTGCACTGATCAACCTGCTTGGCAGAAATGCATCCTGCCCCCTGAACATGGCAATTTTGTGCACAAACGAAGGCACAAGACTGCAGACAAACAGCCATATGCCATGATGTGTCAAAAAGAATCTGCTCTTATCTGTTAGTTGGGTGAAATAACATCTTCTATTGTTTCAGCCACTGAAGCCTGGACAAAGTTCATAATGGACAATTGCCCTGAAGCAAGAAAAAAACCACGCTGCTCACTTCATGTAACCCTGAAAGACTTTCCAGCTGACACAGAACCCCAAAAGACTGGCCTGAGAAATCTGTGTGACAGCCATTGGAGTGAAAATGTCTGAGTATTCAAAGAGATGTGACTAACAGCTTCTCACACATCACACTGTTCATTAACATTAATAACCGCATGAAAACATTTAGATACCATGATTGTAAAAGTTAGAGAATTAGCTTATTTTGAAACACAACAACCATTTGTCTCACAAACACAAATGAAAGAATTCCTAAAGTTGTCTGTCTCTTGCAGAGGTGAAGCGACTCCAACAATAGCAATTTTACCGAGCCAATCGAACACTGACGACGACCAAGCGAAACTTCGTTTCCAAATATTATCCAATGCACCAAGTAAGTTTGGGTGAAATTGGACTCAGACGTCGGCGAGATAAAATCTGCGCAACCGGTGAGTGTTAAACTAAAAAAGCTTTGCACGCTCCCATGGAGAACCCTGTACAGACTCACACTCAAAAAATATGAGAGGAAATTGTTAAAACATGTATAGTTTTGAAAAATGAAGCATTGTCTAACTTATTTAGCATAAAAGTCAGTTAAGTTTCCCAGTAACTGTTCATATTTCAGTTCAGAAGTCATTTTGAAATACATGAGGATGCCACAGACCTTTGTGAACTCACCAGCGGAGTTCACAAAGGAACTGAGACAGAACCTCGAGAACGTCAGTTAAAACTCACGAGCGTGTAATTCCTTATTGTGATGATGCTCGCAACCAGTACTGACAAACACCAATATTTCACAGACACCTTCAACCTTCTCAGCCACTTAGCTGAGCAGGGACAGAGTCTCACAAAAAACTGCAATTCTGTCAGTCAGAGATCAAATACCTGGGCCGAAAAATTTCTGAAGGGAAAAAACAAATTCTGAAATCAAATCTTGAAGCGATCAGCAGTGCACCAAAACCCAGAACAGTCAAACAGATGTTAACTTTCCTTGGGATGACGAGGTATTGTGGGGAGTGGGTCGAACATTACTCTGTTCTTGTACAGCCGCTTAGAGATATGGTAAAAAACGCAGGGACAACAATGTTGAGAGCTTCACTGACCTGGACGCCTCTTGCAGACCAGGCCTTTGAAGAAATAAAACTTGCACTCCAAACAGCACCGGTTTTTGCGATCCCAAACTATGACAGATCGTTCATTCTATATGTCAGTTGCAGACAGGGCCATGCATGTTGGGTTTTAGCTCAAAACACAGGTGTTGGAGCAAAGCCACAATGTGTAGCCTATTTCAGTACTGCGCTGAGCCCAATAGAACTCGGTCTGCCGTCCTGCTACCAATACATCGCAGCAGTTCATCAGATTTACTCACGTGCATCCACTTTAACCATGGGTTATGATGTCCAAATTTTAGTGGAACACAAAGTTGTCAATCTGTTGGAAAAAGGGGCATTCACACTTACACCCCAAAGAATCATTGACTACCAACGGATTCTTGAGTACCCACACGTAACCATCAAAGTGTGTTAAACAAAAAACCCAGCAGATTTGATTCCCCTCCCAGGTGATGGAGAACCTCATAATTGTGTAGCTGAATGTGAACAGAACACAAAACTTAGACCAGATCTGAAAGCAATATCACTAAATGATAATGAATCTCTGCTTTTCACAGATGGGTCGTGTTATCGTTCAACAGAAGGCCTAGAATCGGGTTATGCGATCGTTCAGTATGACCGTAAAAACGACAATTTCCACCTGCTTGAAAGCGCGAAACTAACAAATGCGTGTTCAGCCCAACGAGCCGAATTAACTGCAGTAATCCGAGCTCTAACACTGTCGGAAGGTAAAGATGTCACTGTGTTTTCAGATTCCTAGTACTGTGTCTCAGCGGTCCCCATACATGGGCACGCCCATGAAACTCTGAACTGAACTGATGATCTGATGCTCTTCAGGAGAGCTGCAATTGTAAAGATGTTACATCTGTGTGACCAGCAAGCCAGGAAAAGTTTGTGCTTTCTCAGGTTGACCGCTTGTGCCAAAAAGAAGTTTTCTACAACCTCCGGGTGGATTTCTGTAACATGTCATCAAAGTGAAAACAGAAACTGTAATTTTTTGACAGTATTTTGCCGTTTCTCTCTTTGGCTTGAAGCCACAGAACACAGAACTGCAGAAGAACTGAATTTTTTTGTGTAAAGAGGTCATAGCTGTTTGACCTTTTTACAGTCTTTTTCATCAGACAACGGAAAAGTGTAATAGTGTTGCAGAAAATTCCACCCACACAGAGGAAGGAAGAAAGTTCACCATAACCAAGGAGAAGATTCGGGACCGTTTCGAAGGAAATGGAAAGGACGGCGAGGAAAGCCGAGGAGAGCCGAACTGGACGAACAACAACTTTTCACTCCGGGGAGTAACGTTAATCCAATTAGAAATAAAAACTACATTACATGTATTTGTGTATCTGTGGTAAGCTGTTGTTTTTTTCTGCTTGCAGGTCACTGCTGAATCAAGCCGTCCGGAAGGAAATCAGTCCACAACTGGTCAACAGAACAGCTGACATGGCAACACTGTATGTTGTTCACCACGACAAAAATAAAGGATGCAGCCTGGATGGCGAGGGTGAACGAGTCTCACAGAGGCAGAGTTGTTGATGTCTGCGTCATCACTCAATGTGCTGTTCACTGCTCAAAATGTGTCCAGAAATGTGAAGAAGGTTGACACCTGTGGAGATGGGTGGTGATGGTTACCTTGACCTATGCCTGTGAATGAGCTGAGGCATCAGGTTACAAAGAGCCATCATTGTCGTGGTGCAAGAAGACACATCAGTAACATGTCAGCTGCAAAATAAAGTTACAAATCTCTGCATAATCTGCTTTGCTATTGCACACTGGATGTTGGATCTGCTTTCCTCAGCCGACATAGTCTCATTATGTGGCTGAGGGGGTGGTTGTTCGAGCTACAGGAAATTCAGTCTATGACTGACAAGGGGCCAAGAAATTACTATCCAAATGCTGCATTTCTACAAGAATCATTCCAGGAGGATAATTGGTGTTTTCACATAAAGTTAAAGATTTCAAAGTTTTTGTTTTCAGCTAAGAATGATTTCACACACACATTTCTAGTTTGTGTCATCTTTATTTCACATCAATTTGTCATTTAGTGGTACTTGAGTAAATTTCAGTTTGTGCATCACACATTTTAGTAGTTCCTGTTAATTTTATTAATCAGTACTGTTAAATCACACACTTTGATTTGGTTAAGTGGTGGAATTGTTTGCGTACATGTTGAGTTGGTAGGTGGTATAGTAAATTGTTAATCAATAGAGTTAATTTCAGACACATTGAGTTCTATTAATCAGTTAGATTTTATGCACATTGAGTTTTCGTTATGTTTTGGTCAATCAGCTAATTGCTTACACATTTAATTTGTTAATCATGGTGTTAACTGCATACACATTGAAATTGTTAATCATTATGAATTTGTTAATCATAGAGTTAATTTGATATTTGTTGATCATAAGGTTAATAACATACACATTGATTAGGGGTAATCATATAATTTTCTTACAGCTAAGAATCAATTAGCCAGTAATTCTGTTTTGATTATTGTTTGATTATTTTTGATTGTTGAATGTTTCCTTCTTGTGTCCACATTGATTGTATTGTAAACGCATACCGATTTGCGTACCTGTAAACAAATCTTTTATAAGGTTACACGTTAGGATGTGATTTTGTGATTTTCTGTCTTTCCTCCTCTATTTTCTCTATCTTTCCTATTTTTGATTTAATATGTAATTGATTGTTGGCAACAGGACTGTGTCAAAACTGACGAGTGACAAAGGTAGGGTGACTTGGGTTGATTTATGTTTAAGTTGATTATGGGGACTTGAATTTTATTTAGTTAGTTAATGAGGGTTTTGGGTAAATGACACATATCTAGTTCGACTGGGTGAGTGACGTGAATTACGTCACTGAGGGGGGAGTGTGGTGGCAGACTGTCTGACTCTGTAGATATATACTGTTAAGATTATGACAAGGACAAGGACGACTGATAAATTAGGGCGACATGACAAATTATGAACCTAGATCCCAAGCTGACGTGTCATTCACAGACGACTCACTACAGACTGAATATCAGGTGGGGAGGGGTCTGACACGGTCCTATAAAGCATCACAGTAAACAGGAAGACGGGGTCCTTCGGAACGTGAGCGAGCGCGGACTACAGACAGCTGAACCTGGGGACTCCGTTTGACCGCTGGGACACGCACAGGGTCTGACACACAGTCCCTTGCCGTATTCGACCAGTTATATTGTAATAAACGTGTAACCTTAAGCGACGCGTCTGTGATTCTTCACCGCTGCATCATCTTGGCTCAGCCACTACTAGCAGGCTGACCAACGAGGTGCCTGACTGCAAACACCACGCTGCTGACATCCACTCTTAAGGTCTGTTCGATGACAAAAGTCAACATTAGTTCTCTTCTATTATTCTTAACGAACAGCACTTCTGATTAGCTACCGGAAGGGTTGCGCTACGACAGGTGTCAGACTGTTGTAGTATTCAGTTTTGTATCAGACTGGTGTAGTATTCAGTTTGGTCTCAGACTTGTGGAGTATTCAGTTTGATCTCAGACTGATGTAGTATTTAGTTTGGTCTCAGACTGGTGTAATAATCAGGTTGGTCTCAGACTAGAATTGTATTCAGTTTGTTCTCAGACTGGTGTAGTATTCAGTTTGTTCTCAGACTGGTGTAGTATTCAGTTTGGTCTCAGACTGGTGTAGTAATCAGTTTGGTCTCAGACTTTTGTAGTATTCAGTTTTGTACCAGACTAGTGTAGTATTCAGTTTGGTCTCAGACTGTTGTAGTATTTAGTTTTGTACCACACTAGTGTAGTATTCAGTTTGGTCTCAGACTGGTGTAGTATTCAGTTTTGTCTCAGACTAGTGTAGTATTCAGTTTGGTCTCAGACTGGTGGAGTAATCAGGTTGGTCTCAGACTAGAATAGTATTCAGTTTGCCCCTTAGACTGGTGTAGTATTCAGTTTGGTGTCAGACTAGTGTAGTGTTCAGTTTGGTCTCATACTGGTGTAGTATTCACTTTTATCTCAGACTAGTGTAGTGTTCAGTTTGGCCACAGACTGGTGTAGTATTCGGTCTGGTGTAGAATTCCGTTTGGTTTTCAGACTGGTGTGGTGTTCAGTTTGGTCTCATACTGGTGTAGTATTCAGTTTGGTCTCAGACTGGTGTGGTATTCAGTTTGGTCTCAAACTGGTGTAGTAATCAGTTTGGTCTCAGACTGTTGTAGTATTCAGTTTTGTATCAGACAAGTGTAGTATTCAGTTTGGTCTCAGACTGGTGGAGTATTCAGTTTGATCTCAGACTGGTGTAGTATTCAGTTTGGTCTCAGACTGGTGTAGTAATCAGGTTGGTCTCAGACTAGAATAGTATTCAGTTTGTTCTCAGACTGGTGTAGTATTCACTTTGGTCTCAGACTGGTGTAGTATTCAGTTTGGTCTCAGACTGGTGTAGTAATCAGTTTGGTGTCAGACTGTTGTAGTATTCAGTTTTGTATCAGACTAGTGTAGTATTCAGTTTTGTATCAGACTGGTGGAGTATTCAGTTTGATCTCAGACTGATGAAGTATTCAGTTTGGTCTCCGACTGGTGTAGTATTCAGTTTGTTCTCAGACTGGTGTAGTATTCAGTTTGGTCTCAGACTGTTGTAGTATTCAGTTTTGTATTAGACTAGTGTAGTATTCAGTTTGATCTTAGACTGGTGTAGTATTCAGTTTGGTCTCAGACTAGTGTCGTGCTCAGTTTGGTCTCAGACTGTTGTAGTATTCAGTTTTGTATCAGACTAGTGTAGTATTCAGTTTGGTCTCAGACTGGTGGAGTATTCAGTTTGATCTCAGACTGGTGTAGTATTCAGTTTGGTCTCAAACTGGTGTAGTAATCAGGTTGGTCTCAGACTAGTATAGTATTCAGTTTGCTCTCAGACTGGTGTAGTATTCAGTTTGGTGTCAGACTAGTGTAGTGTTCAGTTTGGTCTCAGACTGGTGTAGTATTCACTTTCGTCTCAGACTAGTGTAGTGTTCCATTTTGGCCTCAGACTGGTGTAGTATTCGGTCTGGTGTAGAATTCCGTTTGGTTTTCAGACTGGTGTGGTGTTCAGTTTGGTCTCATACTGGTGTAGTATTCAGTTTGGTCTCAGACTGGTGTAGTATTCAGTTTGGTCTCAAACTGGTGTAGTAATCAGTTTGGTCTCAGACTGTTGTAGTATTCAGTTTTGTATCAGACTAGTGTAGTATTCGGTTTGGTCTCAGACTGGTGTAGTATTCAGTTTGGTCTCAGACTGTTGTAGTATTCAGTTTTGTATCAGACTAGTGTAGTTTTCAGTTTGGTTTAAGACTGGTGTAGTATTCAGTTTGGTCTAAGACTGGTGTAGTATTCGGACTGGTGTAGTTTTCAGTTTGGTCTCAGACTGGTGTAGTATTCAGTTTGGTCTCAGACTGGTATAGTATTCAGTTTGGTCTCAGACTGGTGTTGTATTCAGTTTTGTCTCAGACTGGTGTAGTAATCAGTTTGGTTTGAGACTGGTGTAGTATTCAGACTGGTGTAGTTTTCAGTTTAGTCTCAGACTGGTGTAGTATTCAGTTTGGTTTTGAGACTGATGTAGTATTCAGTTTGTTCTCAGACTGGGTTATTATTCAGTTTTGTGTCAGACGAGTGTAGATGTTTGTTCGGTTTAAGACTGGTGTAGTATTCAGTTTGGTTTTCAGACTGCTGTAGTGTTCAGTTTTGTTTAAGACTGGTGTAGTATTCAGTTTGGTCTCAGACTGGTGTTATATTCAGACTGGTGTAGTATTCAGTTTGATCTAAGACTGGTGTAGTATTCAGTTTGCTCTCAGGCTAGTGTAGAGTTCAGTTTGGTCTCAGACTAGTGTAGTGCTCAGTTTGGTCTCAGACTGGTGTAGTATTCAGTTTTGTATTAAACTATTGTAGTGTTCAATTAGTTCTCAGTGTGGTGGAGTATACAGTTCCGTCTCAGACTGGTGTAATATTCAGTTTGGTCTCAGACTGGTGTAGTAGTCAGTTTGGTCTCAGACTGTTGTAGTATTCAGTTTTGTATCAGACTAGTGTAGTATTCAGTTTGGTCTCAGACTGGTGTAGTATTCAGTTTGGTTTTGAGACTGTTGTAATGTTCAGTTTGTTCTCAGACTTGTGTAGTATACACTCTGGTCTCAGTGTGGTGTAGAATTCAGTTTGGTCTCAGACTGGGTTAGTATTCAGTTTTGTGTCAAACTAGTGTAGTGCTCAGTTTGGTCTCAGACTGGTGTAGTATTCAGTTTTGTGTCAAACTAGTGTAGTGCTCAGTTTGGTTTTCAGACTGGTGTAGTGTTCAGTTTTGTTTAAGACTGGTGTAGTATTCAGTTTGGTCTCATACTGGTGTTATATTCAGACTGGTGTAGTAATCAGTTTGATCAAAGACTGGTGTAGTATTCAGTTTGCTCTCAGGCTACTGCAGAGTTCAGTTTGGTCTCAGACTAGTATAGTGCTCAGTTTGGTCTCAGACTGGTGTAGTATTCAGTTTTGTATTAGACTATTGTAGTGTTCAATTTGTTCTCAGTGTGGTAGAGTATACAGTTTGGTCTCAGACCGGCGTAGTGTTCAGTTTGGTCTCAGACTGGTGTAGTAATAAGTTTGGTCTCAGACTGAGGAGTATTCAGTTTGGTCTCAGTGTGGTGTAGTATTCAGTTTGGTCTAAGACTGGTGTAGTATTCGTACTGGTGTAATATTCAGTTTGATCTCAGACTGGTGTAGTAGTCAGTTTCGTCTCAGACAAGTGTAGTATTCAGTTTGGTCTCAGACTAGTGTAGTGCTCAGTTTGATCTCAGACTGGTGTAGTAATCAGTTTGGTCTCAGACTAGTGTAGTGTTTAGTTTTGTTTCAGACTGGTGTAGTTTTCAGTTTGGTCTCAGACTGGTGTTGTATTCAGTTTTGTCTCAGACTGGTGTAGTAATCAGTTTGGTCTCAGACTCGTGTAGTATTCAGTTTGGTCTCAGACTGGTGGAGTACTCAGTTTGGTATAAGACTGGTGTATTATTTAGACTGGTGTAGTATTCAATTTGGTGTCAGACTAGTGTAGTGTTCAGTTTGGTCTCAGACTGGTGTATTTTTTAGACTGGTGTAGTATTCAGTTTGCTTTTGAGACTGATGTAGTGTTCAGTTTGTTCTCAGACTAGTGTAGTATTCAGTTTGGTCTCAGACTGTTGTAGTATTCAGTTTTGTATCAGACTAGTGTAGTATTCAGTTTGGTGTCAGACTGTTGTAGTATTCAGTTTTGTATCAGACTGGTGTAGTATTCAGTTTGGTCTCAGACTGGTGGAGTATTTAGTTTGATCTCAGACTGATGTAGTATTCAGTTTGGTCTCAGACTGGTGTAGTAATCAGGTTGGTCTCAGACTAGAATTGTATTCAGTTTTTTCTCAGACTGGTGTAGTATTCAGTTTGTTCTCAGACTGGTGTAGTATTCAGTTTGGTCTCAGACTAGTGTCGTGCTCAGTTTGGTCTCAGACTGTTGTAGTATTCAGTTTTGTATCAGACTAGTGTAGTATTCAGTTTGGTCTCAGACTGGTGGAGTAATCAGGTTGGTCTCAGACTAGAATAGTATTCAGTTTGCCCCTTAGACTGGTGTAGTATTCAGTTTGGTGTCAGACTAGTGTAGTGTTCAGTTTGGTCTCATACTGGTGTAGTATTCACTTTGGTCTCAGACTGGTGTTGTATTCAGTTTGGCCACAGACTGGTGTAGTATTCGGTCTGGTGTAGAATTCCGTTTGGTTTTCAGACTGGTGTGGTGTTCAGTTTGGTCTCATACTGGTGTAGTATTCAGTTTGGTCTCAGACTGGTGTAGTATTCAGTTTGGTCTCAAACTGGTGTAGTAATCAGTTTGGTCTCAGACTGTTGTAGTATTCAGTTTTGTATCAGACTAGTGTAGTATTCAGTTTGGTCTCAGACTGGTGTAGTATTCAGTTTGGTCTCAGACTGTTGTAGTATTCAGTTTGTTCTCAGACTGGTGTAGTATTCACTTTGGTCTCAGACTGGTGTAGTATTCAGTTTGGTCTCAGACTGGTGTAGTAATCAGTTTGGTGTCAGACTGTTGTAGTATTCAGTTTTGTATCAGACTAGTGTAGTATTCAGTTTTGTATCAGACTAGTGTAGTACTCAGTTTGGTGTCAGACTGTTGTAGTATTCAGTTTTGTATCAGACTAGTGTAGTATTCAGTTTGGTCTCAGACTGGTGGAGTATTCAGTTTGGTCTCAGACTGGTGGAGTATTCAGTTTGGTGTCAGACTAGTGTAGTGTTCAGTTTGGTCTAATACTGGTGTAGTATTCACTTTGGTCTCAGACTAGTGTAGTGTTCAGTTTGGTCTCATACTGGTGTAGTATTCAGTTTGGTTTAAGACTGGTGTAGAATTCAGTTTGGTCTCAGACTGGTGTAGTCATCAGTTTGGTCTCAGACTGTTGTAGTATTCAGTTTTGTATCAGACTACTGTAGTATTCAGTTTGGTCTCAGACTGTTGTAGTATTCAGTTTTGTATCAGACTAGTGTAGTATTTAGTTTGGACTCAGACTGGTGTAGTAATCAGGTTGGTCTCAGACTAGAATAGTATTCAGTTTGTTCTCAGACTGGTGTAGTATTCAGTTTGGACTCAGACTGGTGTAGTAATCAGGTTGGTCTCAGACTAGAATAGTATTCAGTTTGTTCTCAGACTGGTGTAGTATTCAGTTTGGTGTCAGACTAGTGTAGTGTTCAGTTTGGCCTCAGACTGGTGTAGTATTCAGTCTGGTGTAGAATTTATTTTGGTTTTCAGACTGCTGTAGTGTTCAGTTTGGTCTCATACTGGTGTAGTATTCAGTTTGGTTTAAGACTGGTGTAGTATTCAGTTTGGTCTCAGACTGGTGTAGTTTTCAGTTTGGTTTAAGACTGGTGAAGTATTCAGTTTGGTCTAAGACTGGTGTAGTATTCGGACTGGTGTAGTATTCAGTTTGATCTCAGACTGGTGTCGTATTCAGTTTGGTGTCAGACTAGTGTAGTGTTCAGTTTGGTCTCAGACTGGTGTAGTATTCAGTTTGGTCTCAGACTAGTGTAGTGTTCAGTTTGGTCTCAGTGTCGTGTAGTATTCAGTTTGTTCTAAGACTGGTGGAGTATTCGGACTGGTGCAATATTCAGTTTGATCTCAGACTGGTGTAGTATTCAGTTTGGTCTCAGACTAGTGTAGTGCTCAGTTTGATCTCAGACTGGTGTAGTAATCGGTTTGGTCTCAGACTAGTGTAGTGCTTAATTTTGTTTCAGACTGGTGTAGTATTCAGACTGGTGTAGTATTCAGTTTGGTCTCAGACTGGTGTAGTATTCAGTTTGGTCTCAGACTGGTATAGTATTCAGTTTGGTCTCAGACTGGTGTAGTATTCAGTTTTGTCTCAGACTGGTGTAGTAACCAGTTTGGTTTAAAACTGGTGTAGTATTCAGACTGGTGTAGTTTTCAGTTTGGTCTCAGACTCGTGTAGTATTCAGTTTGGTCTCAGACTGGTGAAGTACTCAGTTTGGTATAAGACTGGTGTATTATTTAGACTGGTGTAGTATTCAATTTGGTGTCAAAACTAGTGTAGTGTTCAGTTTGGTCTCAGACTGGTGTATTATTTAGACTGGTGTAGTATTCAGTTTGGTTTTGAGACAGATGTAGTGTTCACTTTGTTCTCAGACTGTTGTAGTGTTCAGTTTGGTCTCAGTGTGGTGTAGTATTTAGTTTGGTCTCACACTGTTGTCGTATTCAGTTTTGTATCAGACTAGTGTAGTATTCAGTTTGGTCTCAGACTGGTGTAGTATTCAATTTGGTCTCAGACTAGTGTAGTGCTCAGTTTGATCTCAGACTGTTGTAGTATTCAGTTTTGTTTCAGACTAGTGTAGTATTCAGTTTGGTCTCAGACTGTTGTAGTAGTCAGTTTTGTATCAGACTGTTGTAGTAGTCAGTTTTGTATCAGACTAGTGTTGTATTCAGTTTGGTCTCAGACTGGTGGAGTATTCAGTTTGATCCCAGACTGGTGTAGTATTCAGTTTGGTCTCAGACTGGTGTAGTATTCAGGTTGGTCTCAGACTAGTATAGTATTCAGTTTGGTCTCAGACTGGTGTAGTATTCAGTTTTGTCTCAGACTGGTGTTGTATTCATTTTGGTCTCAGACTGTTGTAGTATTCAGTTTGGTCTCAGACTAGTGTAGTGTTCAGTTTGGTCTCAGATTGTTGTAGTTTTCAGTTTTGTATCAGAATAGTGTAGTATTCAGTTTGGTCTCAGACTGTTGTAGTATTCAGTTTTGTATCAGACTAGTATAGTATTCAGTTTGGTCTCAGACTGTTGTAGTATTCAGTTTTGTATAAGACTAGTGTAGTATTCAGTTTGGTCTCAGACTGGTGGAGTATTCAGTTTGATCTCAGATTGGTGTAGTATTCAGTTTGGTCTCAGACTGGTGTAGTAATCAGGTTGGTGTCAGACTAGTGTAGTGTTCAGTTTGGGCTCATACTGGTGTAGTATTCACTTTGGTCTCAGACTAGTGTAGTGTTCAGTTTGGCCTCAGACTGGTGTAGTATTCAGTCTGGTGTAGAATTCAGTTTGGTTTTCAGACTGGTGTAGTGTTCAGTTTGGTCTCAGACTGGTGTAGTATTCAGTTTGGTTTAAGACTGGTGTAGTATTCAGTTTGGTCTCAGACTGGTGTAGTATTCAGTTTGGTCTCAGACTGGTGTTGTATTCAGTTTTGTCTCAGACTGGTGTAGTAATCAGTTTGGTTTCAGACTGGTGAAGTATTCAGACTGGTGTAGTTTTCAGTTTGGTCTCAGACTGGTGTAGTATTCAGTTTGGTCTCAGACTGGTGTAGTAATCAGGTTGGTCTCAGACTAGAATAGTATTCAGTTTGATCTCATACTGGTGTAGTATTCAGTTTGGTTTAAGACTGGTGTAGTAATCAGTTTGGTCTCAGACTGTTGTAGTATTCAGTTTTGTCTCAGACTAGTGTAGTTTTCAGTTTGGTTTCAGACTGGTGTAGTATTCAGTTTGGTCTAAGACTGGTGTAGTATTCGGACTGGTGTAATATTCAGTTTGATCTCAGACTGGTGTAGTATTCAGTTTGGTCTCAGACTAGTGTAGTATTCAGTTTGGTCTCAGACTAGTGTAGTGCTCAGTTTGATCTCAGACTGGTGTAGTATTCAGTTTGGTCTCAGACTAGTGTAGTGCTTAGTTTTGTTTCAGACTGGTGTAGTATTCAGACTGGTGTAGTTTTCAGTTTGGTCTCAGACTGGTGTAGTATTCAGTTTGGTCTCAGACTGGTATAGTATTCAGTTTGGTCTCAGACTGGTGTTGTATTCAGTTTAGTCTCAGACTGGTGTAGTAATCAGTTTGGTCTCAGACTGGTGTAGTATTCGTGGTATAGTTTTCAGTTTGGTCTCAGACTCGTGTACTTTCAGTTTGGTCTCAGACTAGTGTAGTATTCAGTTTTGTATCAGACTAGTGTAGTATTTACTTTGGTCTCAGACTGGTGTAGTATTCACTTTTGTATCAGACTAGTGTAGTATTCAGTTTGATCTCAGACTGGTGTAGTATTCAGTTTGGTCTCAGACTGGTGTAGTATTTACTTTGGTCTCAGACTAGTGTAGTATTCAGTTTGGTCTCAGACTGGTGTAGTATTCAGTCTGGTGTAGAATTCAGTTTGGTTTTCAGACTGGTGTAGTGTTCAGTTTGGTCTCATACTGGTGTAGTATTTAGTTTGGTTTAAGACTGGTGTAGTATTCAGTTTGGTCTCAGACTGGTGTAGTAATCAGTTTGGTCTCAGACTGTTGTAGTATTCAGTTTGGTATCAGACTACTGTAGTATTCAGTTTGGTCTCAGACTGTTGTAGTATTCAGTTTTGTATCAGACTAGTGTAGTATTCAGTTTGGTCTCAGACTGGTGGAGTATTCAGTTTGATCTCAGACTGGTGTAGTATTCAGTTTGGTCTCAGACTGGTGTAGTAATCAGTTTGGTCTCAGACTAGAATAGTATTCAGTTTGTTCTCAGACTGGTGTAGTATTCAGTTTGGTGTCAGACTAGTGTAGTGTTCAGTTTGGCCTCAGACTGGTGTAGTATTCAGTCTGGTGTAGAATTTAGTTTGGTTTTCAGACTGGTGTAGTGTTCAGTTTGGTCTCATACTGGTGTAGTATTCAGTTTGGTTTAAGACTGGTGTAGTATTCAGTTTGGTCTCAGACTGGTGTAGTTTTCAGTTTCGTTTAAGACTGGTGTAGTATTCAGATTGGTCAAAGACTGGTGTAGTATTCGGACTGGTGTAGTATTCAGTTTGATCTCAGACTGGTGTCGTATTCAGTTTGGTGTCAGACTAGTGTAGTGTTCAGTTTGGTCTCAGACTGGTGTAGTATTCAGTTTGGTCTCAGACTGGTGTAGTTTTCAGTTGGGTTTTAGACTGGTGAAGTATTCAGTTTGGTCTAAGACTGGTGTAGTATTCGGACTGGTGTAGTATTCAGTTTGATCTCAGACTGGTGTAGTATTCAGTTTGGTCTCAGACTAGTGTAGTGTTCAGTTTGGTCTCACTGTCGTGTAGTATTCAGTTTGGTCTAAGACTGGTGGAGTATTCGGACTAGTGTAATATTCAGTTTGATCTCAGACTGGTGTAGTATTCAGTTTGGTCTCAGACTAGTGTAGTATTCAGTTTGGTCTCAGACTAGTGTAGTGCTCAGTTTGATCTCAGACTGGTGTAGTAATCAGTTTGGTCTCAGACTAGTGTAGTATTCAGTTTGGTCTCAGACTGGTATAGTATTCAGTTTGTTCTCAGACTGGTGTAGTATTCAGTTTTGTCTCAGACTGTGTAGTATTCAGTTTGGTTTAACTGGTGTAGTTTTCAGACTGGTGTAGTTTTCAGTTTGGTCTCAGACTGGTGTAGTATTCAGTTTGGTCTCAGACTGGTGAAGTACTCAGTTTGGTATAAGACTGGTGTAATATTTAGACTGGTGTAGTATTCAATTTGGTGTCAGACTAGTGTAGTGTTCAGTTTGGTCTCAGACTGCTGTATTATTTAGACTGGTGTAGTATTCAGTTTGGTTTTGAGACTGATGTAGTGTTCAGTTTGTTCTCAGACTGGTGTAGTATTCAGTTTGGTCTCAGACTGTTGTAGTATTCAGTTTTGTATCAGACTAGTGTAGTATTCAGTTTGGTCTCAGACTGGTGTAGTATTCAATTTGGTCTCAGACTAGTGTAGTGCTCAGTTTGATCTCAGACTGTTGTAGTATTTAGTTTTGTATCAGACTAGTGTAGTATTCAGTTTGGTCTCAGACTGTTGTAGTATTCAGTTTTGTATCAGACTAGTGTAGTATTCAGTTTGGTGTCAGACTGGTGTAGTATTCAGTTTGGTGTCAGACTGGTGGAGTATTCAGTTTGATTTCAGACTGGTGTAGTATTCAGTTTGGTCTCAGACTGGTGTAGTAATCAGGTTGGTCTCAGACTAGAATAGTATTCAGTTTGTTCTCAGACTGGTGTAGTATTCAGTTTTGTCTCAGACTGGTGTAGTATTCATTTTGGTCTCAGACTAGTGTAGTGTTCAGTTTGGTCTCAGACTGTTGTAGTTTTCAGTTTTGTCTCAGAATAGTGTAGTATTCAGTTTGGTCTCAGACTGTTGTAGTATTCAGTTTGGTCTCAGACTGTTGTAGTATTCAGTTTGGTCTCAGACTAGTGTAGTGCTCAGTTTGGTCTCAGACTGTTGTAGTTTTCAGTTTTGTTTCAGAATAGTGTAGTATTCAGTTTGGTCTCAGACTGTTGTAGTATTCAGTTTGGTCTCAGACTGTTGTAGTATTCAGTTTTGTATCAGACTAGTGTAGTATTGAGTTTGGTCTCAGACTGGTGGAGTATTGAGTTTGATCTCAGACTGGTGTAGTATTCAGTTTGGTCTCAGACTGGTGTAGTATTCAGTTTGGTGTCAGACTAGTGTAGTATTCAGGTTGGTCTCATACTGGTGTAGTATTCACTTTGGTCTCAGACTAGTGTAGTGCTCAGTTTGGTCTTAGACTGGTGCAGTATTCAGTGTTTAGTCTCAGACTAGTGTAGTGTTCAGTTTGGTCTCAGACTGTTGTAGTATTCAGTTTTGTATCAGACTAGTGTTGGATTCAGTTTGGTCTCAGACTGTTGTAGTATTCAGTTTTTTATCAGACTAGTGTAGTATTCAGTTTGGTCTCAGACTGGTGGAGTATTCAGTTTGATCTCATACTGGTGTAGTATTCAGTTTGGTCTCAGACTGGTGTAGTAATCAGGTTGGTCTCAGACTAGAATAGTATTCAGTTTGGCCTCAGACTGGTGTAGTATTCAGTCTAGTGTAGAATTTAGTTTGGTTTTCAGACTGGTGTAGTGTTCAGTTTGGTCTCATACTGGTGTAGTATTCAGTTTGGTTTAAGACTGGTGTAGTATTCAGTTTGGTCTCAGACTGGTGTAGTTTTCAGTTTGGTTTAAGACTGGTGTAGTATTCAGTTTGGTCTAAGACTGGTGTAGTATTCGGACTTGTGTAGTATTCAGTTTGATCTCAGACTGGTGTCGTATTCAGTTTGGTGTCAGACTAGTGTAGTATTCAGTTTTGTCTCAGACTGGTGTAGTATTCAGTTTGGTCTCAGACTAGTGTAGTGTTCAGTTTGGTCTCAGTGTGGTGTAGTATTCAGTTTGGTCTCAGATTGGTGTAGTATTCAGTTTGGTCTCAGACTAGTGTAGTGCTCAGTTTGATTTTAGACTGGTGTAGTAATCAGTTTGGTCTCAGACTGGTGTAGTGTTTAGTTTTGTTTTAGACTGGTGTAGTATTCAGACTGGTGTAGTATTCAGTTTGGTCTCAGACTGGTTTTGTATTCAGTTTGGTCTCAGACTGGTCTTGTATTCAGTTTTGTCTCAGACTTATGTAGTGTTCAGTTTGGTCTCAGACTGGTGTAGTGTTCAGTTTGGTCTCAGACTGGTGTAGTACTCAGTTTGGTCTCAGACTGGTGTATTATTTAGACTGGTATAGTATTCAGTTTGGTGTCAGACTAGTGTAGTGTTCAGTTTGGTCTTAGACTGGTGTAGTACTCAGTTTGGTATAAGATGGTGTATTATTTAGACTGGTGTAGTATTCAGTTTGGTTTTGAGACTTATGTAGTGTTCAGTTTGGTCTCAGTGTGGTGGAGTATTCAGTTTGGTCTCAGACTGGTGTAGTATTCAGTTTGGTGTCAGACTAGTGTAGTGTTCAGTTTTGTCTCAGACTGGTGTAGTAATCAGTTTGGTCTCAGACTGGTGTAGTGTTCAGTTTGGTCTCAGACTGGTGTAGTATTCAGTTTGGTATAGTGGTGTTTATATCTATACATTATTTAGACTGGTGTAGTATTCAGTTTCGGTGTCAGACTAGTGTAGTGTTCAGTTTTGTCTCAGACTGGTCTATTATTTAGACTGGTGTAGTATTCAGTTTGGTGTCAGACTAGTGTAGTGTTCAGTTTGGTCTCACTGTCGTGTAATATTCAGTTTGGTCTCAGACTGGTGTAGTATTCAGTTTGGTCTCAGACTAGTGTAGTATTCAGTTTGGTCTCAGACTAGTGTAGTGTTCAGTTTGGTCTCAGACTGGTGTAGTAATCAGTTTGGTCTCAGACTAGTGTAGTATTCAGTTTGGTCTCAGACTGGTATAGTATTCAGTTTGTTCTCAGACTGGTGTAGTATTCAGTTTTGTCTCAGACTGGTGTAGTATCCAGTTTGGTTTAACTGGTGTAATATTTAGACTGGTGTAGTATTCAATTTGGTGTCAGACTAGTGTAGTGTTCAGTTTGGTCTCAGACTGCTGTATTATTTAGACTGGTGTAGTATTCAGTTTGGTTTTGAGACTGATGTAGTGTTCAGTTTGTTCTCAGACTGGTGTAGTATTCAGTTTGGTCTCAGACAGTTGTAGTATTCAGTTTTGTATCAGACTAGTGTAGTATTCAGTTTGGTCTCAGACTAGTATAGTATTCAGTTTGGTCTCAGACTGGTGTAGTATTCAGTTTTGTCTCGGACTGGTGTAGTATTCATTTTGGTCTCAGACTAGTGTAGTGTTCAGTTTGGTCTCAGACTGTTGTAGTTTTCAGTTTTGTCTCAGACTAGTGTAGTATTCAGTTTGTTCTCAGACTGTTGTAGTATTCAGTTTGGTCTCAGACTGGTGTAGTATTCAGTTTGGTCTCAGACTAGTGTAGTGCTCAGTTTGGTCTCAGACTGTTGTAGTTTTCAGTTTTGTTTCAGAATAGTGTAGTATTCAGTTTGGTCTCAGACTGTTGTAGTATTCAGTTTGGTCTCAGACTGTTGTAGTATTCAGTTTTGTATCAGACTAGTGTAGTATTGAGTTTGGTCTCAGACTGGTGGAGTATTGAGTTTGATTTCAGACTGGTGTAGTATTCAGTTTGGTCTCAGACTGGTGTAGTATTCAGGTTGGTGTCAGACTAGTGTAGTGTTCAGTTTGGGCTCATACTGGTGTAGTATTCACTTTGGTCTCAGACTAGTGTAGTGTTCAGTTTGGCCTCAGACTGGTGTAGTATTCAGTGTTTAGTCTCAGACTAGTGTAGTGCTTAGTTTGGTCTCAGACTGTTGTAGTATTCAGTTTTGTATCAGACTAGTGTTGGATTCAGTTTGGTCTCAGACTGTTGTAGTATTCAGTTTTTTATCAGACTAGTGTAGTATTCAGTTTGGTCTCAGACTGGTGTAGTATTCAGTTTGGTCTCATACTGGTGTAGTATTCAGTTTGGTCTCAGACTGGTGTAGTAATCAGGTTGGTCTCAGACTAGAATAGTATTCAGTTTGGCCTCAGACTGGTGTAGTATTCAGTCTAGTGTAGAATTTAGTTTGGTTTTCAGACTGGTGTAGTGTTCAGTTTGGTCTCATACTGTTGTAGTATTCAGTTTGGTTTAAGACTGGTGTAGTATTCAGTTTGGTGTCAGACTGGTGTAGTTTTCAGTTTGGTTTAAGACTGGTGAAGTATTCAGTTTGGTCTAAGACTGGTGTAGTATTCGGACTTGTGTAGTATTCAGTTTGATCTCAGACTGGTGTCGTATTCAGTTTGGTGTCAGACTAGTGTAGTGTTCAGTTTGGTCTCAGACTTGTGTAGTATTCAGTTTGGTCTCAGACTAGTGTAGTGTTCAGTTTGGTCTCAGTGTGGTGTAGTATTCAGTTTGGTCTCAGATTGGTGTAGTATTCACTTTGGTCTCAGACTAGTGTAGTGCTCAGTTTGATTTTAGACTGGTGTAGTAATCAGTTTGGTCTCAGACTGGTGTAGTGCTTAGTTTTGTTTTAGACTGGTGTAGTATTCAGACTGGTGTAGTATTCAGTTTGGTCTCAGACTGGTTTAGTATTCAGTTTGGTCTTAGACTGGTCTTGTATTCAGTTTTGTCTCAGACTGGTGTAGTAATCAGTTTGGTTTCAGACTGGTGTAGTGTTCAGTTTGGTCTCAGACTGGTGTAGTACTCAGTTTGGTATAAGACTGGTGTATTTTAGATGGTATAGTATTCAGTTTGGTGTCAGACTAGTGTAGTGTTCAGTTTGGTCTTAGATTGGTGTAGTACTCAGTTTGGTATAGACTGGTGTATTATTTAGACTGGTGTAGTATTCAGTTTGGTTTTGAGACTTATGTAGTGTTCAGTTTGGTCTCAGTGTGGTGGAGTATTTAGTTTGGTCTCAGACTGGTGTAGTATTCAGTTTGGTCTCAGACTAGTGTAGTGTTCAGTTTTGTCTCAGACTGGTGTAGTAATCAGTTTGGTTTCAGACTGGTGTAGTGTTCAGTTTGGTCTCAGACTGGTGTAGTATTCGGTTTGGTATAAGTGGTGTATACATATATACATATACATTATTTGCTGGTGTAGTATTCAGTTTCGGTGTCAGACTAGTGTAGTGTTCAGTTTTGTCTCAGACTGGTCTATTATTTAGCTGGTGTAGTATTCAGTTTGGTGTCAGACTAGTGTAGTGTTCAGTTTGGTCTCACTGTCGTGTAATATTCAGTTTGATCTCAGACTGGTGTAGTATTCAGTTTGGTCTCAGACTAGTGTAGTATTCAGTTTGGTCTCAGACTAGTGTAGTGTTCAGTTTGGTCTCAGACTGGTGTAGTAATCAGTTTGGTCTCAGACTAGTGTAGTATTCAGTTTGGTCTCAGACTGGTATAGTATTCAGTTTGTTCTCAGACTGGTGTAGTATTCAGTTTTGTCTCAGACTGGTGTAGTAACCAGTTTGGTTTAAAACTGGTGTAATATTTAGACTGGTGTAGTATTCAATTTGGTGTCAGACTAGTGTAGTGTTCAGTTTGGTCTCAGACTGCTGTATTATTTAGACTGGTGTAGTATTCAGTTTGGTTTTGAGACTGATGTAGTGTTCAGTTTGTTCTCAGACTGGTGTAGTATTCAGTTTGGTCTCAGACAGTTGTAGTATTCAGTTTTGTATCAGACTAGTGTAGTATTCAGTTTGGTCTCAGACTGGTGTAGTATTCAATTTGGTCTCAGACTAGTGTAGTGTTCAGTTTGATCTCAGACTGTTGTAGTATTCAGTTTTGTCTCAGACTAGTGTAGTATTCAGTTTGGTCTCAGACTGTTGTAGTATTCAGTTTTGTATCAGACTAGTGTAGTATTCAGTTTGGTGTCAGACTGGTGTAGTATTCAGTTTGGTGTCAGACTGGTGGAGTATTCAGTTTGGTCTCAGACTGGTGTAGTATTCAGTTTGGTCTCAGACTGGTGTAGTAATCAGGTTGGTCTCAGACTAGAATAGTATTCAGTTTGTTCTCAGACTGGTGTAGTATTCAGTTTTGTCTCGGACTGGTGTAGTATTCATTTTGGTCTCAGACTAGTGTAGTGCTCAGTTTGGTCTCAGACTGTTGTAGTTTTCAGTTTTGTATCAGAATAGTGTAGTATTCAGTTTGTTCTCAGACTGTTGTAGTATTCAGTTTGGTCTCAGACTGTTGTAGTATTCAGTTTGGTCTCAGACTAGTGTAGTGTTCAGTTTGGTCTCAGACTGTTGTAGTTTTCAGTTTTGTATCAGACTAGTGTAGTATTCAGTTTGGTCTCAGACTGTTGTAGTATTCAGTTTGGTCTCAGACTGTTGTAGTATTCAGTTTTGTATCAGACTAGTGTAGTATTGAGTTTGGTCTCAGACTGGTGTAGTATTCAGTTTGATGTCAGACTGGTGTAGTATTCAGTTTGGTCTCAGACTGGTGTAGTAATCAGGTTGGTCTCAGACTAATGTCGTGTTCAGTTTGGTCTCATACTGGTGTAGTATTCATTTTGGTGTCAGACTAGTGTAGTGTTCAGGTTGGTCTCATACTGGTGTAGTATTCAGTGTTTAGTCTCAGACTAGTGTAGTGTTTAGTTTGGTCTCAGACTGTTGTAGTATTCAGTTTTGTATCAGACTAGTGTTGGATTCAGTTTGGTCTCAGACTGTTGTAGTATTCAGTTTTTTATCAGACTGGTGTAGTATTCAGTTTGGTCTCAGACTGGTGGAGTATTCAGTTTGGTCTCATACTGGTGTAGTATTCAGTTTGGTCTCAGACTGGTGTAGTAATCAGGTTGGTCTCAGACTAGAATAGTATTTAGTTTGGCCTCAGACTGGTGTAGTATTCAGTCTAGTGTAGAATTTAGTTTGGTTTTCAGACTGGTGTAGTGTTCAGTTTGGTCTCATACTGTTGTAGTATTCAGTTTGGTTTAAGACTGGTGTAGTATTCAGTTTGGTGTCAGACTGGTGTAGTTTTCAGTTTGGTTTAAGACTGGTGAAGTATTCAGTTTGGTCTAAGACTGTGTAGTATTCGGATTGTGTAGTATTCAGTTTGATCTCAGACTGGTGTCGTATTCAGTTTGGTGTCAGACTAGTGTAGTGTTCAGTTTTGTCTCAGACTGGTGCAGTATTCAGTTTGGCCCCAGACTAGTGTAGTGTTCAGTTTGGTCTCAGTGTGGTGTAGTATTCAGTTTGGTCTCAGATTGGTGTAGTATTCACTTTGGTCTCAGACTAGTGTAGTGCTCAGTTTGATTTTGACTGGTGTAGTAATCAGTTTGGTCTCAGACTGGTGTAGTGCTTAGTTTTGTTTTAGACTGGTGTAGTATTCAGACTGGTGTAGTATTCAGTTTGGTCTCAGACTGGTTTTGTATTCAGTTTGGTCTCAGACTGGTCTTGTATTCAGTTTTGTCTCAGACTGGTGTAGTAATCAGTTTGGTTTCAGACTGGTGTAGTGTTCAGTTTGGTCTCAGACTGGTGTAGTACTCAGTTTGGTATAAGACTGGTGTATTATTTAGACTGGTATAGTATTCAGTTTGGTGTCAGACTAGTGTAGTGTTCAGTTTGGTCTTAGACTGGTGTAGTACTCAGTTTGGTATAAGACTGGTGTATTATTTAGACTGGTGTAGTATTCAGTTTGGTTTTGAGACTGATGTAGTGTTCAGTTTTGTCTCAGTGTGGTGTGGGAGTATTCACTTTGGTCTCAGACTGGTGTAGTATTCAGTTTGGTGTCAGACTAGTGTAGTATTCAGTTTTGTCTCAGACTGGTGTAGTAATCAGTTTGGTTTCAG
>JALJCO010001439.1:0-36814 GCA_023101725.1 Atherinomorus stipes
CGGAATTTTAGGTTTCATAGGTCAAGTTTACCTTCATGTAAACTGTGAGGGGGTGAATTTTTTTTTATAACTCATCTGTTTAGATGTTTTTAAATCTTGAAATAACACGTAATTCGGGGCATGACTTTTTTTCTGCCAGAAGTGGTGCAAAGGGTGCACTCACACTGCACTATCACTGGCTGAACGATTTGTCCCCGCAAATACGTCATCACGTACGGTGTCCAAACTTGGCGTGTGGAAACGTCCTTGTTCCGGGCGTTCATTTATGCTCTGAAATCGTTTCTCCTGGGCAGACAGCCGGTTCTCTGTGGGATTGAATGAGCAGACAAGTCGCTGGTAAGTGGCGTCGGTAAGTGTCTGGCAGTCGGCAGAAAGGGAACTTTTTCATGTCAGTATATAAAGTAGGTGTTTGTTGGGTTAAATAGTTTTTTTTAACCTTATGTTAATGTGATTTTGTCTCATGTTATTCCTACATTATTATGTATATGTATGTTGCATGAACACAATTCATTTAAGTACCGTGAACAACCAAGATTAACTTGTTTCTTTTAATTTGAAGTAACATACATTTTATGAGGAACCTGTTGACATAATAAAAAAATTTATGCAAGTCAGTGACTCATTTCTTTGAGTGCAGGTTCCTCCTGTGGTAAAGCTACCTTGTTTTCCAAGTTCAATGATTATTTTTATTGCACATGAAACATCTTTGAGACCTAAACCAACAACAAGGGGAAAATATGACCATGACCACTTCTATTAAAACACTGGCTCATTCATTCTTTTATGGATTCTTTTTCCTCCACTCGCTGGAGTCTGCATTTTTTATGCCAGCTGTAAAAACATTTCCAACTCAACTGTAAATGGGAGAAATTGATTCACACACCACAGTTCCAGCCAACCAGCAGCAGTGAACCGTCATTCATACTCTCGGACTTGGACTGAACGATGTGAACACGAAGCCCTCTTTCATGAAGATGGATTCAGAGTTTTTCCTTAAAGCAACGTTTTCAACCTTTTTCATGATGGTGCCTAATTTTTCAGTCCAAACTGGTCCAGGGCCCTTCATATTTAACACTGTATTAGTGTAATGATGTCCCTTTTTGGTTTATTTTTTTATCTAATAACTAAAGCAAATCCACCTGCCTTTAACAGACTGAACCGAGTAAAATGTGGTTTGATAAACACGCATAAAATAAAAAAATATATTATGAGATTGTCACAAACACATTTATATCTCTTGTAAAAAATCCACAAATAAAATCAGACTCCTACAAGAACAAATGAGAATTGGGCTATAGACAGAAAATCTACAACATTACAAGACGGTAGTACTTGTTCGTTCATTCTACTTAAAGTGTTGGTGAAATGAAGGAGTTTTCTGCAGATAATGTCTGATAGAGGCTGCCCCGTCTATGGATGCACGCTGAACGGTGACAACGTAATATCGTACAAAAGGAGTCAAAGAGATGCAGACATTTTACTGGTTATTGAAGTGGAAATGAAACGTTCAACCAATCTAACTTCATTTACTAGACTAAGTCCTAGTCTTATCAAAAATATAAGCATATAAAAGAAAAACGTATTGAAATTTTATGTTTTTCGGACAGCAGCGCCGCCATGTTGCAGTTCTCTGAGCGTTTTCTTTTATACTGTTTGCTTCTTAACTGTGTTCTCCTCTCTCAGCAGATCTGGCTGGATAACATCGCAGTGTTTGTTGGTCTCCCTTTCTGTCTTCTCCCCAGCCAGTCGAGGCAGATGGCCGCCCTACCTGAGCCCGGGTTCTGACGGAGGTTTTTTCCTCCTGTTAAAGGGTGTTTTCCTTCCCACTGTCGCCACCCCTCCGTGCTTGCTCAGGATGGGGGATTGGACCAGGTCAAGTCAACATTCGATCCGATCTGTTGGTTTCCTTAACCAGGCCTATTTATGAATCCTGACCCTGAACTTTCTGTCTGTTTAAGCGTCTGAGGTGACACTGTCATGAATGGACGCTATACAAAACCTAAAACTGAATTGAATTGAATTCTATTTTTCACGTTTGGTATATAATTATTAGTAAATAAAGTTATGTTGGTTGACCGTTTCATTTCCACTTTAAATGCACGTATTGATCCTTGAAATAAGGTCCAGGTTGAAAAAGAGCGTTATACTTTGCCGCCCTCATTGTTTGTGGTGGACTGTGAGCAGCAACAGTTGCTGCTGTGAGGAACAACGACGTCGGCTCTCGTTGCTCTCTCATCATCAGCTTTGTCCTGGCTGGGGAGGAAAACCCTGCTGCTGCAACCAGAAATATCCAGATGCAATTAAGTGTGCGGTTGGAGCTGATCCAGGCTGAGAAGGTTACCGACATGGCTTCAAACCAAACTTTTAATCCCCATTATCACAGTGGGGTTATTTTTGATTGATACCAGGGGCAATATTATGAAAGGCGCAGTTATGTTAGCTTCATTGTCATCTGAGAAACGATGTTTAATCTTATATTTTTGTTTGAAAAAAACGAAATGGACTGTAGTTTTCAACCTCAGTTGTGTTTTGGGTGTCCTTTCAGAAGTTTTTAGCTGTATTGAAGACGTTGCCCTAAGCAGGTTAAAAAGACGCATCCAGTACTTCTGCTGTTTTATGTGTTTTTCTGATACTAAGGCCACCCTGCTCAGACCAGCTTCACCAGAAATGAGCCACAGGATATTCTGCTGGGTTTTGAAGAGTCTGATGTTTTAGCAGAGGTTTTATTTGCAGGAGCAGCCGTTCTCCATGATGCAAAAAAAGTAAGTGGGTCAGCACTCTGGATGTCAAGAGTTTAACGTTCCTGTATCGCTTTGATGTGGGCGTGCTCTGATGCAGAACAACCGACATCTGTTACCATCTCACACTTTTCAGTCCCGAACTGTGAGACCACGTTTATTTTTCTTTTTAGCCTGGGCTTCTGATTTTACAATTTATTATGTTTTTCTTCAGCTGATGATCAAGGTTAGATGTGTCAGTTGTACAAAATCACACCGGGTCTTAATGAACGGAAGATTAATAACACGAACTTCTCAAGTGCGTCACTGTGCCTAACTAGCGGGTAACTGAGACTGTCCGCTTTGCATTTCGACTAATCATTTTTGACACGACTTAAGCATAAAAAATCTAACTCAGCTAACAGAGATTTCTTTTAATCAAACTAAAAAAAAATTAGCATGATATGATTGTTCAAGACTTATTTGAGAGTTGTAATATTGCCATTGAGCCAATTCACATGAAACCACTGTCAACTTGCCCCATTGATTTAACTCCCAATAAAAGTTACCACATTGATTTCTTTGTTTTTCCAGGTAACATTTTACTGTTCAATGTCAAGACCTCATTAGATGCAGACGGAAGAGCAGAAAAAAAATCTGTTTTTACTGTGCACAATTCTATCTGATGTAACTGCTACAGATAGGGGGGTGGGGGGTTGTCAAGGTCATTAGGGAGCATCTGTATACATCAGCCAAAGTCATTGCTAATGGAACTACTGTAATAAATATTGACACATTTGAATCATTACGGTGAGTCTTGTTGGCTGGGCACTTGCTCAGGTTCATTTCTCACATATGTTTTATATGCATCCTCTGAGCTCTCGCACTGCAAAAACAGTATTTCTGTGTCTCACATGCTGCATGTGCACACGCCTCACTACTGTTACTCATCACATTTACCAATCAGTCCAAAACGCATGTGTTACAAGAGACCATTTAACATAATTTAGAAAATCTAGAAATCACCTACAGTCCTCAAAATTATTCATTTCCTCAATTAAAGAGGGGAAAAATCAGTAGCCTGTGTAAGCTAACATTACAAAAGTAATAGAATTGTATGAAAATCGTGACCCTGATTTTGAGTTGTGGTTTGAAAGAAATATTAAAAACAGACAAAAAAATAAAAATAAACAAGCATGATGGGGCTTAGAAATTAACATTTTGTTGAGCAACATTTTCAGACAATCACTGCAATCAGGTGTTTTCTGTAACGTCCAATCAGGCGTCTGCACCTGTTGGTTCACTGTTCATGGGAAAAGTGCTCTAATGAGTCTGGGACAGTTTTATCTGTTTTTAATTACAATTTTTTTTTAACCACAATTCAAAAGCAATTTTGACTACGTTTACATGCCAGCAAAATCCGGGCTTTAAGATCAATATTCCGGTTTCTGAAAGATCCGGAATAACCTGTTTATATGCGTGAGCAGACAGGGACAGGGACGCGTGTTGCCGTGGTGATATATAAACTAACGGCTGTGAAGAGTACCACCTTCCCGCTGGTACAAATACTCTCTATAGTTTACTCAAAAGTCCAAGAATCCTGTAGATAGAACATGCGCAGAAAACAATTTAATATTCCTTTCAATCGCGATATTCCGATACGTGTTTACATAACTAAGTAATCAGGTTAGGAAAGGAGTAATCCAGGGGGAATAGTTGGGTTTTTAACAGTGTTGTATAGTAACTAAGTAAAAATACTTCTTTACTTTACTTAAGTGGTATTTTTATATTTGTACTTTACTTTGCTACTTCTATTTCTGATTACTTTTTACTTTCACTTCACTACATTTTCAGAGGAAAACCATTACTTTTACTCCATTACATTTACCTGAGCATCTTAGTTACTAGTTACAAAAATAAGAAGGAACGTATCAGCCAATGGACAATCTCTGTTTTGTTGTAGTGGGACTAGTAGCAGCCTTGTACAAGCCGTCTCTGAAGCTAAACACACTTTTACCTGCCTCAGCAGCATGTGGACAGCTGTTCAGCATCACTGGTCTGGTCTTCAGTCCAAGACGAGTGAGACTGAGTTCTCACCATTTTGAGAAACAACTGCTTTTGAGGTTGAACAAAAGTTTTTCTGGGTTCAGTAACGACTGGATGGACAGTTCATGAGCTGTCACACTGCAGTCATGTCAGTCATAAAAAGTCATTTCAGATTGCGTTTTATCAACAGTACTTTTTACTTTTGATACTTAAGTACAGTAAATACTAGCTACTTTTTTACTTTTACTCAAGTAATTTTCTAGCAGGTGACTTTCACTTTTACTTGAGTCATTTTCCAGTAAGTTACTTTTACTTTTACTCAAGTATGGCTTTTGGGTACTTTATACAACACTGGTTTTAAAAACCCGAGTATGAGCAGATTTGGGTTTTTGTCAGTGTTTACATGGCAGCGCACAGACCAGGTTATTGCTAATATTCCGGTTATAAAGGGGTTATCGGCTGCGTGTAAATGCAGTGATTGTATTTCACTAAATTATAATTTTGTGAATTTTTTATGTATTACTAGTTTCTTCAGTTTCCTGCAATTTGAGTAAGTTGTGATTTTAGTATTTTCATTAATTGGAGGGTATGAATAATTTTGAGGACTGTACATGGAAATGAGGGCTGCAACGATTACTCGAGTAATTCGAGTAATTCGATTCATAAAATTGCTCGAGGCAAATTAACTCCCTCGAGGATTCGTTAAATTCACTTTTTGTATTTTGCACATCTGCCCAGATGCTTTTTCTGTTACACAACCAGGGCAGAACGTTAAAGCAAGTGACGTTCTGCCCGGACGGGTATTTCTGTTGAGCATAACAGTTAGCTTTATGCTGATAATGTATCTAAAGAGGAGGGAGGAAAAACTGTATGGGACCCTACAAACTGGACCAAAAGAGAGAGGAAACACAGTTGATCCATGACATAGAAATAATAAAAGTCCTTTATTGTTTGTATAATCGGTGGATTTGGCTGCGCCTGGTAAGTAAAGGCAGTTCAGAGCGGGTCCATCTGCTCTGCGCTCCGTGTGCTGCGCGGCCTCCAGAACTTAACGGGACCGTTTTAATCGATGGTTTTGTCCTCGCTGGAGACCCAGAAGCACGCTGTCACAGCTCTCCTCTAAATATGAGCGCCGAGTCTGTGTCTGACAGAGCAGCTTCCAGAATCAGCTCTCATTAGTTCAGATTGGAGGAAATCAGACGTAGAAGTAGCAGAAAGCATCCGGTGACTTTCAAAATAAAAGCCCCTGCAGGTTTACAGTTGCTGAACTACATCAAACGTTACATTACCAGTGATACCAGGTTAAAAGTCTATCAGAGGGTCTCAGCGTTTTTTTTTTTTAATTTTTATAACAATAAATAGATGATTTTTTGAACTGTTGAGAGTCGGTTCAGCAGGTGCTGATCATCTTTTCTTGTTAAAACATTTATACTGCAAGTGTTGTGGACTTGAATATGTATTTAGGTCCTCTAATGAACAGCCAATTGTTTCCATTTCAGTAAAGCTCAGAATTAAATGTGCAGATGTGGAAACAACAATGACGTTTTTGGCAGAGAAGCGGGGGGGGGGGGGGGGGGGGGGATCAGTGCTGCGTTCAGGGCAAACTCTGCACTCTAGAACTCTGAAAGCTCTTACAATCAATTTAAGTTGTGAAATTTAAATAACTTGCAAAATGTCCAATTTATCCGATTACTTGCTTAATCATCAGAAGAATCGCTAGATTACTCGATTACAAAAATAATCGATAGCTGCAGCCCTAATGGAAATAGAGGGATTTATACATTTTTATTATCTTAAATGTTACGAATGCAGATGGGACAATCATTCCAACACTTATTCACCAATAAAGCCCCTTTTCTCCATCCTTTATTTCATTAAAGACACACAACGGAACTCTGAGCGGTTTTCTTAGCCTCCTATCAGCGGCTAAACTAGCATCCATCTTCATCGTATCTGTACTGTGATTCCCTCCAGCCAGTAAAAGACAGTCTTATCTTGACTCTTGTTCTGTCCCTTCCTCTCTTTCTTTTCCTCTCTTCCTCTGGTAATGTTTCCTTGTGCTTCTTCACCGTATTCAACATGATGCTAGTTGAAAACACCCGCTGTGTTCATGTCTGGTTCATATCCATTTGCAAGTACATGCCTCGGCGTGCAACCAATAGTCGGCTGCAACGTCACGGCCGCGTCCCGGATGGAAAACTTGCATAGTGCAGTTTCAGAGCCTCGTGGGCAGTGACGGCTCGAAAATGCGCATAATGAATGTTGGTGTGTCATCAAAACAAGTTAGAAATGCAGATTTTTAAGGTCTAAAATATTTTTTATTGCAAATCGTGACAATATTTACAGTGCATTGTGTATGTTGTGATGTGATTGACAAAGTAAACAATACTATAAACTACAGATAGGATGTAGAGAATAGGAGAAAAGAAAAAAATCCAAATTTAAAACAGAATATGGTGACTTCCAACATTACACATTGTCCTAATGAAGGTGAAAATGTTTAAAGAATTAGTAACAATAATAACTATAGTCATAGTAAAAATAATAGAAATACCCTTAGTATGAAATAATGGTAGTAATAATAATAATATGTCTAAAAGTTACATTGTGTGTCTTTAAGGTTAACCTGGTAATAAGTACAATCCTAATGACTTCCACGATGCACAAGCTTGTCTTAAACATTTAAAACACACCTAAAGCACAAGAAATAATAAATGGTGTGTCTTACAAATGCTAGTTAATTGACAAAAGGCTCTATTTCAACAGCGGTCTCCATGTAGCTGACCCATATACTGTCGTAGCATTTATAGCATATAACATCAGTGGAGGGATCCCTTTGATTAAGCCTAAGTAATGGACAAGACAGAAATGCGTTGTAAAGCACTATCGTGCTGGCTCCTAATTGCCTGATGACTTTAATTAAACTTCAGGCTCTTATTCTTGACTAATCGCACAGCCTCACAGTTCCCAGCTCTGCCTTAAATGGTGCCTGCATGACTTTTTGAATATGTCAGCATTTCATTAATAGCGGCTTGCTTCAAGAAGCGGCTCCAAACAGGACTCGCACACCGTGCACAGCTGAGACCCAAGTGTAGTCAAGTGAGACAATCCATCTGCACTACAATTACAATTTGTCACCATGAAGTATAAATCAGAGTGCTCTTAGGGAGTTACCAATAGCATTTCATCTACCAATTATCTCATCTATCAATTATCACTTTATTGCACATTATCATCACACCATTATATCTCTTCGAACATGTGCAGGTGCATTAGAAACAATGACGTTTTTTGTCTTTTAAAATGGCTTCTGTTTTATGCAATGACAACAGGCAGTATTTCACCTCATGCACTAATGAGACTGTGTGTGCTCTGTATTTTACTTTTAATGATATAGATAAATATTTCTCCCAGCAGTCGCAGAGAAAGCACTCTGAGGAGAGGCTTTTATTTCAAGGGGTCTGGAAGTTAATACCATTCCTGTATATTTTCTAACCTTTAAAATGATGCCAGCTTTGCACACAAATGCCTTTGCTCTGTCTGTAACCTTTCGAAAAAATTGCAAACTGTGGGCTGAAATAATAGAAATTACTCATCAAGTACAGTGTGGAGGATATAATGAGTTAGCTGGACCAAAATGCATTTTGTGTTTTAGTAATCAGGGTAATATGCATGCAGAAAGTCTACTGTACATTCATTACTTTGTATAAGTTTATCCAGGTTGCGCCTGAGGCAGATGCACGATATTCTCAAAAGTATCATCTTACCTGTCTTGACTCACATTTGAGCTTTAGTAACATCCCATTCCTGATCCGTCGGGTTCAGGATGACGTTGGTCCACCTTTGCAGCTAGAACAGCTTCATCTTCTGGGAAGGCTGTCCACAAGGTTTAGGAGTGTTTCTGGGAATCTTTGACCATCTTCCAGAAGCACATTTGTGAGGTCACACTGATGTTGGACCAGAAGGTCTGGCTCTCAGTCTCCGCTCTGATTCATCCCAAAGGTGTTCTATGGGGTTGAGGTCAGGACTTTGTGCAGGCCAGTCCAGTTCCTCCCCACCAGACTCTGCATCCAGGTCTTCATGGACCTGCTTTGTGGTGCACAGTCATGTTGGAAGAGGAAGGGGCCAGCTCCAAACTGGTCCCACAAAGTTGGGACATGGAATTGTCCAGAATGTCTTGGTACGCTGAAGCATTCAGAGTTACTGTCACTGGAACTAAGGGGCCAAGCCCAGCTCCTGAAAAACACCCCCACACCATAACCCCCCTCCACCAAACTTTATACTTGGCATGATGCAGTCAGACAAGTACCGTTGTCCTGGCAACGGCCAAACCGAGACTCATCTGTCAGATTTACAGATGGAGAAGCGTGATTGGTCCAGAGAACGCCGCCACTGTTCTAGAGTCCAGTGGCGGCTGCTTTCCACCACTGCATCCACGCTTTGCATCGCACTTGGTGATGGATGGATGGATGCAGCTGGTGGCCATGGAAACCCATTCCATGAAGCTCTCTGTCACTGTTCTTGATCTGATCTGAAGGCCACATGAAGTTTGGAGGTCTGTAGTGATTGACTCTGCAGAAAGTTGGCCACCTCTTCACTCTATGCGCTTCAGCATCCGCTGACCTGCTCCATCAGTTTACGTGGCCGACCACTTCGTGGCTGAGATGCTGTCGTTCCCAAACACTTCCATTTTCTTAGAATACAGCTGACAGTTGGAATTGTCTAGGACCGAGGAAATTTTACCACTGGATTTGTTGCACAGGTGGCATCCTATCCAAGCGGCAACTTCCAGGGGCCAACTATGAGTCTACCTGGAAGAAGTCGTTATTTGTAGTTCTCCCTTGATCCGCTAGGGGCTGCAAAACAGACCAAATCCCCACAGACTCCCATGTTAAAAAGGCGAACTTCACAGAAGAAATAAACATGTTAACTGTGAGGGGGTTAATTTTTTATAACTCATCCATTTAGATGTTATTTAATCTTGAAATCACACATAATGGGCTCTATGCACAGCTCCACTACTTCCTGAAGTTAAGGTACTGTAGCTGCTTTGTTTCCTGTCTTTCATTACTGAACGAACTGATTAATCCAGATGTGTCTGATCTCAGTAACTGGCCAGACACACCTGGATTAATCAGTTCGTCCAGTAATGAAAGACAGGAAACAAAGGAGCTACCTTAAGTTCACGAAGTAGTGGAGTCGTGCATAGAGCCCATTGATTTTTGACGTGCTACAGTGGCTAGTAGTTAGCTCGTTTGGTCTCAGTAAGGTCTGAGTTTGTAGCAGAGTAGCACAAAGGTGTTTTTTAGTCAGATAATAGCAAATCTTAATTAGTTCCTGTTAGTTTTGAGTTAGCTTGGTTAGCGTTTAGCCCAGAGTATGTCAGCTGTCAATCATTTGCTCTGCAGCTCGGAGCGGCCTTGTCCTTGCCCATTATAGTATTTTTGCGGAAGTGACGACACACGTGACACGGCAAGATGGCGACAGTGGGACACGCCCACCTGGCTTCACTTTTAGCTCTTCAGAAAAACACGGGTGACATAGCAGAAGGTTCGTCCTTCTCTATTAACGGTCTATGATCTTATCGCAGTTCCACGCTGGAATTCACTGAGCTCCTGAGAGTGACACGTTCTTTCACAAATGTTTGTAAAAACAGTCTGCACGCCTAGCTGCTTCATTTATGCACCTGTGGACATGAAAGTGATTGGAACACCTGATTTCCTTCACTGGATGGGTGAGCAAATACTTTTGGCAATATAGTGTATATTATACCACTGAGAGAACATGCAGGAACATCTGCAACACTGAATATCAAGATGAACTTGTTTGGTTTTTTAAATAGATATTTCTGAACAGTTATTTTTTGCATTGACTGTATTCTTTTTAATGAATTCTGCAGGGTTAGACTTTGAAAGAAGAGAATGATACAGTTAAATAAAATGTCTTCATCCAAACATGAGGTAGTTACATCTCATTTGCACAAGATCATTAACCATTAAAACCAATAAGCTTTGGAGAATAAAATTTTGATGACTTATGATCCACAGAGTTCAGTATTATTCAGTTTGAATGAGAAATACAGGCTGTAACTAAGCATACCAGTCAGGAAATTTAAATTTGTTTCAAGGGCAATAAACACTTTTACTTATTTATACAGTCATTGGAATTCTAATCAAATCAATCCTAAATGGCTCCATCATGTTTCTGTTCATATCCTTTTGTTAGATTTTAGAAATGTAGTTCTAACTGGAAGTAATGGAAATTTGCCAGGTTACAGTAAGGATCAGTGCGGTTATACTGCAGAAGAGAGAAGTTGTGTTTTGTATAATACTTTTACAAAATTATACATTCAGTCATGACATTTAAAGATCAATATCAACCCATTGATTTGTTCATTGAGCACAGGAGACTGGCTGAATGGCTGCGACAGCATGGGAGAGCAGAAATGTCGGAGATGCCAAATCTGTGGACCAGTAAAGCATTGTGCACATAGCTGGAGGGAATGAGTAGAAACTTTAAGTGTGGGATGGGGAGGATCTAATTTTTTGCTTTGTATCATACTTGCAAAAACAAAGTGTTAGTGTTTCCACATTTTAAAAAAAAAGCAAAACAGGGATATCTAAGGAGCAGATCAGTGCTCTGTAAGTCTGTGACAGAGATATCTGGGACACGGAGCGTCACAGTTGCTTATCTTCCCAGTAAGAGGTGGACTCCAACACTGGAATGAATTGGAAGATTTATTTTGGAGCAAGACTGGCTGCTTTGTCTCCATAGCAGGTTTACAGGTCACACAACACGGTGCATCTCTGGCAGAAGCCATGGCAGATATCTTACTCTCGCTGTATAAATCACATGCTGTAGCAGCCTGATGCAGAATTCTACTGCTGGAGCTGAAGAAGAACAATGACGACACAAAGAAATGAATGTGTCCTTGTCTCTGCACACGACGTCTGCATATACAATGTGAGTGTGTGATTTACTTCAGATGTCAGAGACTGCACACAATAATCTCTTAAACCAGATGAATAATAGAACACTTTCCCCCCTAACAGTTCATGTTTTTGCTTTCATATCAATTACAAAGTATAGTTCTGTATATTCAAACAGCTGCGCCGCAGTGATAAGATGACTAATCAGATGTTGTTTGATAAAGAGTGCTTTCTGTCAACTATTGCAGCTCCAAAATGTTTTTTAATGTGTCACAGGTAGGTTTTTTATATATAAACTTAGCACAAAAAGTCAGGAAACTTGTGTTTGCTGGATTAGCTCGGTTAGCGTTTAGTCCAGAGTACGTCAGCTGCCTCAATCATTTTCCCCGCGACTCAGAGCAGCCTCGTCTTCGCCCATTTTAGTTTTTTCTGGGAGTGACAACACATGTGACATGGCAAGAAGGCGTGGTAAAACCTTTACAGAGTACAAATTCAATTTTCACACACAGAAAAATAAAACATAACTACGAAACTGATCTACATGTTTGCAAATAATATTTCTTCAGACAAAGATTTCTCACACAACCACAAAATGATTCTGTGGGTTCATATCTTTTTTTTTTTTTACAAGCACAACTTGTTTTATACAACTTCAAAACATTATTTTACATGATAGGTAGGTACATGCTGCCAAAGTGCAGGACCAACAGGCTCAAACACTCATTTGTCCGTGCAGCCATTGTTCTTCTTAACAAGTTACTAACCTGTCATGTTGTTGTTTCCTGTCTGTTGTCTCTTGTTGACTGAGTGACTGTTGTTGTTTAATTGTGTTTTAGCACTGCTAGTTGCACAAGAAATTGCCCTACGGGAACAATAAAGACTCCTTGAACCTTAAAAAATCTTTTTTTACACACAAATTGTCTCTGGCATGATTTTGATCCCATACAACTTTCACTAGTCTGGATTAAACCAGGCAAAGATGACATCATCACTACGTTTGGAAAGGAGCTGATTCCAGCTGTTAGGGACTCACCTGCATTGCAGTCGGTGAGTCTCGCTGCTTGTGGAACGTTCTGCTTTATTGTGGATGAAATCCTGGTAGACAGCAGACAGACTAGCTAACTGCTAACAAGCTAACGGTATAAAATCAAATATCATCTGATTTGCGACCCCGTACTTCGTATTAAAGCAACCCTTACCAATGTTGCATTCTTACACTATTTTTTTAACAGCGTAAAATGCCATGAATGAGGTAGTGGAACCTCTGAAATACAAGACAGACCCACCATTAATCAAAATAAAATATTATTCCAATCTGTAAATATTCAATGAAAACTCCAACCAATCCTTGAAGTGGGGTGCACCTCTAGGATTGTCCAAGGGACCTGCTTGTCAGACCTTTGCTTCTGCATTGGGAGGCAGAAGGAATGAGGGGGGGGGGGGTGTGTCTTAGGAGTGAGGCGGGACTGTTTATATTTAAATAATCTTGCTGTGCTTTCTGAAATGAAAGATCGGTAAGGGTTGCTTTAAATCTCTGGGATGTGTTGTTCTGCAATGTTGGTGCTCGTAAACGGCTCCCCAATCAGTTTTTTCTTCTTTTTACTTTCCGTGTCTGAGCAGAGGACGGCTGTCACACAGCTGCAGTATATTATAGTGTTGTGATGCAGCCATGGGCCAGGAACTCAGCCGGGTCCTGATAAATGACCTAATCGCGGTCGTGATACTGGTATTGTTCCAGTACCAGTGTCCCAACTACAACACGGGAATCATTTCTGCCACCGCCGTGGTTTAATCTGACATGGTGACCATGGTTACCATGGTGACTATGGTGAAAGACTAAATAAATCATGTATCTGAACCTACAGAAGTTATCTGAGGGTTTTCTGAAGACAGTCACTCCTGCTGTCCTGTTATCACCATGGTGACTGTTTACATGCATTAATGTTTTGATTTTTGCAACCGAACAAATATCAGGACTCAAACATTATATTTCAACGACACTTTCACCTCATATCTTGACCTCGTCTGCACTAAAAGTCGAGTCTTGCATGTAAACACACGTCTTCTCAGAGTTCAGTAATGCTTTTCCTGGGTTTTCTTGCCCCCTTGTTGTGCTTGCATCCTACCAATGATGGTGCTCAGAAAGCCGGCCAACAACAGGAAGTAAAAATACTGTGAGAAAACTAGCTCAGCAGGAGGCTCTGATTCCTGGTGGACGCAGAGCAGTGTGATAATAAGGAAGAAAGACGGGACAATTTGGAAACGTAGGCTGAGTGCTTAAAGTAGCCCGCCATTAGGAAAATGGCTGAAGAAGAACAAAAGAACATTAATTACTGGCGCCACTCACCTTGAAGTGATGCATTATTTGCAGAATATGTGGCCTACAGCATGCTTTAGGCACAGGCAGTGTGTGAGGGTGTCCATCAGCCTGAGTCTGATAGGTTGTTGCAATTATTGATTTTAATAAAGGTAGATTTGATGGAAGGCAAAGAAGCTCCCACTGCTATACTCCTTTATATGCTACTTAATTTTCTCCCCCTTTCGCCTGTTCATGTATTGCATAAAGAAAAATCAATGAAGAGAATATAAGTTCAACTGTTATTGGACAGTTTGAACAAATGACATTTAGTGAAAGTATGAAAGTCTCCTAATTGTGTCCACTGTGTCCAGTCCAAGCCTTTGCAGACAATATATATGACATACCCCAAGTAATGACCTGAGATAACAAATAGTTGTCACATATGGTGATATTATCTTTTCCATTCAGATTTTTTTAATATAAGAAAGAAAAAGCTTCATCCGCCAGAGTATAAAACTGTATTTTCATAAAGATCTACACCATCATTATTGTTGTTGACTGCTGCACAGCCGGGATGACATTCCTGGTTTGCGTTTGGAGATTTTCACCTCAGGGTGCTTCCGTCCATCTAAATCAGGACTATAAATAAGTGCAGGATCATGACTTTGCTGTCATGCTCCATAAGGTTGATGTGTGGTCTATTTTCCCATCAAATTCCAGAAGGAAATTTGCAGGTGAAAACCTCATTCAGAATGCCTGTAAGCTGTGTATGCCTGCACGCCGGACAAAGTATATCAACTCCTCTCTATAGCTCGCCGTCCCACATCTTCAAATCATTTTATCTAAACAGGTTTTTACAGTTATAGCAGAGTAGACTTTCCTCTGATGGACTTCATTTTCAATCCTCTTCACAGAGTTCTTCTTTATGGTGAACTGCTGTTACTAAGGAAAGACTCAAATACTCTCTGGCCGATATTTGCATTTTTTGCAGGTATCTGCATCAGCCGATACGTCAGGTGTGTTGGCCGATACCCCATACCCCACTCTGCATTATTTACAGACTTTTATAAACATACTATGTATGTTTGTATGTATATACAGGTACTTCCCTAAAAATGAGAATATCCTGAAAAAGTTTATGTATTTCCATAATTCAACTTAAAAGGTGCAATTTACATATTGTTTAGACAAATAATATGTGAATCAATATATTTCAAGCTTTTATTTGTTTGGATGTTGCTGATTAGAAGTTGCAGCTTAAGAAAACCTCAAATTCTAAAACTAAAAAAATATGAATACTGCATAAAATCGATCAGAGAAGGGTTTTAAATACAAAAATATCGGGCCTCCAAAGTAAAATCTTGCATCTGTACTTAGTACTTGGTGGGGGCCCCTTTAATGACTCCTTAACCCGGCGTGGCATGGATGCTAGCAGCCTTAACCCGGCATGGCATGGATGCTAGCAGCCTTAACCCGGCATGGCATGGATGCTAGCAGCCTTAACCCGGCATGGCATGGATGCTAGCAGCCTTAACCCGGCATGGCATGGATGCTAGCAGCCTTAACCCGGCGTGGCATGGATGCTAGCAGCCTTAACCTGGCATGGCATGGATGCTAGCAGCCTTAACCCAGCATGGCATGGATGCTAGCAGCTTTAACCCGGCATGGCATGGATGCTAGCAGCCTTAACCCAGCATGGCATGGATGCTAGCAGCTTTAACCCGGCGTGGCATGGATGCTAGCAGCCTTAACCCGGCATGGCATGGATGCTAGCAGCTTTAACCCGGCGTGGCATGGATGCTAGCAGCTTTAACCCGGCGTGGCATGGATGCTAGCAGCCTTAACCCGGCATGGCATGGATGCTAGCAGCTTTAACCCGGCGTGGCATGGATGCTAGCAGCTTTAACCCGGCGTGGCATGGATGCTAGGAGCTTGTGGCATATCTCAGGTGTTATGGAGACCAACATGCTTCCATCACAGCCTTGAGCTCTTCTTTATTGTTTGCTCTCTTCCCGTTCAGCTTTCTCTGACGATGTCCCACATGTTTTCAATGGGGTTCAGGTCAGGTGGGTTTGCGGGCCAATCCAGCGTGGTGATCCATGGTTGTTGAAGCAGGATTTTGTAGTTCTGGCAGTGTGGGAAGGTGCCAAGTCCTGCTGGAAGATGAAGTCTGCATCCTCATACAGCTGGTCCACTGAAGCAAGCATGAAGGTCTCCAAAATGTCCTGGTAGACGGCTGCATTGATGCTGGACTTGATGAAGCACAGAGGACCAACACCAGCAGCTGACATGGACCCCAGGTCATCACAGACTGGGGAACTTAACACTGGACTTCGTGCATCTTCTATCGAGCGCCTCTCCGGTCTTCCTCCAGACTCTGGGACCTTTGTTTCCAAATGAGATGCATTTTCTCATCAGAAGAGGACTTTTGACCATCAGACCAGTCCTTCTTTTCTCCAGCCCAGCTAAGGTGCTTCTGCCGTTGCTTGTTGTTGAGGAGTGGCTTGACAACAGGAATTTGACATTTGAAGCCCATGTCCAGCATCAAAGGTTGTAGCTTTAGTTTGTGCACTCTCTCGTGACGGCTTGGCTCATGGCTGCAGCTACCCGGAGCGCCAGTCGTGAGTTATTAGCCCCTCTAAAACAACCAAAGAATTGGCCCGACATGAACTGTAACTACCAACCAGATTGGTCAAATTCAACCAATCTGTTTTTAGTGTGAAGAAAATATTGGTATCGGCCCTAAAATATCTGTATCAGTCGATCCCTCGTTACTACTGTCTGTTTTTATTTTTATCTGCGTGTCCATCACATGTATGTTCAACTATTGCATCTGTATTACAGGCAGGTCATCAAAGCTGATGGCATCATCTGTCTCTAAATTCCCTGACGTGTGATTTTGGTCCTCTTGGATGATGCCGCATGCCTTTGATGATACCTCATATCAGCTGCTGCTTGTTTGCCACGCTCACCTTTGCCCACAGAACAGAGCCCACCCAAAATAAGCCCACCATTCACTGAGCATATGCTGACCTTTGATCTGAATGTCCACATATTTCAAACTGCCTTTTTTAGGATTCCAACTATACGTCTGCCAAAGCATACAAAGGCAAGGGGAGAGTCAGTGTCTCAGAAAAATACAGAGGAAAGGCAGAATATTGAACCCCAAAACAAAATGGAATACTCCTGAAATGATGAAAAACTACCTTACAACTAAATGTTCAGTCAGTGACAGAACATTGTTGACAAGGCTATGCATACACTCTGAGTAAACAGGAAGCTGTAGCATAATAAGTCTCACCAGCCTGTTATCAATCAAAACAGAGGGATTACAATGGACTTAAGATAAGCTTTGATTTTAATGCACCAGACTTGAATGCAGTTGCTGTTTGTCGTTCTCTTTTTCTTTACCATGAGCTTGGAGACATGAGCTCCTGAAGGATGTTATAGGTATTGTAATGCTTTCAGTTTAGTTGCAAACTATTCTTGTCAATATCTAAACCACACATATTATTATTCTTATTATTAAGTCATAACAGAGTGCAGGACATAGCCTCTAATTACTTAAATTTCACAGTTGTTTGGACTTTTATAATTGAAATGAATAATACTTCATTAATCCCCAAAAGAAAATGTTATTAAGGTGTAAATTTATGGAGGATGGACAGATAAAAAGAGAACGCCATGGTTGAAATCCCCACAGATCATCCTAAATTGGATTGTTGTTTTTGCCACTCGGCAATTTCTGAGTTGCCACGGTTGCATTAAGTGTAGGTACATATCAAGAGTAAATTTTCTCAGTAGTTGCGTGAACAGAAACTCACAACCACAGGTTAATATGTGGGTGCAGAAATGGTCCCTCTAAGTCAGGATTACTCCATCTTCACAAACAAGTTCTTACCTAGAAAAGCACTCAGAGAGCGCAGACCTCCACCAAGCAGCTCACGTCCCCCTCATATTGTGACTTACAACACAAACTTATACTCCTGCATTCATGCAGTTGAAATCATTGGATTCCTTGACCATGAAAACATACCAACAGCATCTGGAATCATGCTTGTGTCACTATTATTTCAATAGTTATTTCCAAAAATCAATGTTTCTATAATGGCAGTTTTCTTCTGGATGTAGCTCCGTTGCTGTTGAAGGTGCGTCAACTCCGTTGACAAACTCCCGATTCAGCAGAGTCTTGGCTTTATATGTTTCCTTTCAGCATTGAAAATTCCAATGATTCCCTTATTTTTGTGTGTTCTGGATCATAGTATCCGGAATTTTCTCTGGATCCGGATCAACTTTCAAAACATTATAGAACTTATTAAGACCCTTTCTTGTAATTTTTCACCAAACACTCGGGCCATTTGTACGGCGTTATATGCAAAAATTCCAAAATTTGGCCGATCTCACAATGATAAAGAATCCTTCAAAACATCCCTGGATCCAGAAGGTGATCCGGATCACCACCTAAATTTAATGGGTTCGTCCTTGGGCTGAGACACACGGCTGGTGAAGATTTCTGGTCAATCTGTCCAGAACTTTTTCTGTAAAGTTGCTGACAGACAAACGAGACCAAAAACATTACCTTCCTAGTGGAGGTAGTAATATTAATATTGAGGGCGACTCAACGTAATAACTGCCGAAGGAATCAAAGTGATCCAGAAATTTTACCGGTGAGTTAGTGCACGTATAAACTCCTAGAATATTAAGCAGGGACTACAGCAACCTTTACGGACATTACGTGATATTGGAGTCAATGGGAGATTCTTTTTTCCAGGAAGCACAGAGGTTCTGAGACTCAAGAATGGAGCATTCTCGCAACTCAGAACCTCTGTGCTTCCTGCTAAACCAAGGCCAAAATGGGGGGGATTTACTTCACGTGAGCAAACTTTAACAGCTTGTAGATTTCGTGATGCAGCTTCCGTCAAAGCAGAGCAGGAATACAAGCCTCTAACGTTAGCCGACTTATTGCATGCTTTTATTTCCGCTCTGATGAGTTAGTGAAAGGTTGAATGGAATACGGACAGAACAACGACATCACGTGTGTTTAGGTTCCAGCCGTTTGGCGGCCAGGCTCGCTGCCGATACGACAAGTGACCGGCGGTCTGCGGCATGTCCAACAAGTAATGCAGAGGAGTTTAACTGACAGCCAACGTTAGCCACGTTAGCAAACAAGTTAGCTTACTGATCCAGTAGAAAAGTCACCATTTTAGTGTTTTGATGGCGTAGAAAACATTTATGTGGGTCCATTTAGTGAAGTCTTCACCTAAACTCACTCCCGTTGTTGCTCTTCTCAGGCCACTCCTCTTCAGAGACAGATAATATCTCCAGGGATCTGAAGCAGCTGCTGGACCTGCTGACGTCACGGTTTTCCTGTACCAGCCTAACATACTGTTGCCACACAGAGATCGTATCTGGCAACCCGCAATGGCGGCGTGTATCGGCTTGTAGATGTAAACATAATGCCATTTTCAAACCCATTAAAATTATTTTTAGGTTAAATATAATTTTTTTTAGGAAATGTACTTTCGTTCTGCAACCTTCCAAATGACCCGTGGAAGTATTATTATTGTTATTTTTTATGTAGCTTTTAATGGAAATGTTCATATTAATCCAAGTGTCCTGTGTGGGTAGCGTCCATAATTTACTGGAAACAACATCATTTAGTTTATTTTTATAGCCTAAACAGTACAACATCGCAATTCCTATTTGCGCATTCGTGTGAGTTCACGACACTACGGAAGCCGCGGCAGACGAGATCGCTTGTTCTCTTTCTTTCTTTCTTTTAAATTAATATCCAACCCCTCTTGTGTTTGTTCGCAGCTCGTTCGCCCTTACCACAATGTAAACAGTACAAATTTCTTCTTCTACGGTTGCATTATTGGCAGAGTAGGCGCTGAACGCCACGGCTTCCGTAGTGTTGTGAACTCGCATGGACGCGCATCGGGGAAGTGCGATGTTCTACTGTTTAGGCTATAAAAATCTACTAAATGATGGTTTCCAGTTAATTCTGGATGCTACCCACTCATTACATTGGACGAGAAACAAGTTTTTGTGGGCTTTCATGGCCCTTTTGTTTTGAGCGCCGGTTACCTCCATTATACGAAAGTCAGCGGATAATGCCCCTCCCCCACCCATCCCCCCGGATCTCCAGCTGCATTTGAGAGATTAAAAAAGTGCTCCAGAGTCTTGTTCAGCATGAGGGTGAGTAGAAAATGAAGGAACATTATTCTGTGGATGTTGCATCCCTTTAAAACAAATACCCCCCAAAAAAAGAAACACCTCTCACTTATCCCCATTTATTAGGTACTCGGATCAGTACTCAGCATCAGCAAGTACTCACATGCAAGTACTCGTTCTTGTACTCAGTCAACATCCCTACTAAAACTTAATCCTTACAGCAACTGGAGAAATTTAAACCACTGAAACGAGATGCAACTGAGGTGCCTTCATTTTAATTGAAACTTTGCATCTCAGACGTAGTTTAAAATTGATTCATCTCTTATTTGTTCACTTGCTTGCATTTATTGTTTTATCGTTAAAGGAAAAATGTGCCTCATGTCTCCTCTGTAGATGAACAGAAAAACACTGAGTCACACTGGAGTGCCAGGTATATGCATTTTAAAACTCGATGTGTGAATTCACTCTGGTCTCTTTGGAAAGAAAATGTTTTATTCACAGAGATGGGAATTGCACCTCCATAGTCATGGAAGCTGGCTGGTGAGGGCAAGCACTGCTTTTATCTTTTCATCTGATTCTTCATCTAAGGCATGATATTTTTCTCTTCCATTCACAGCGTCCCGCTGCCAGTGTCTCTGTGAAAAGACTACCTTTCTTCAGAGCTGCTGATGACATCATTATCCAGACCTTGTGTGTTGTATGGCTCTATAGCAGACGCACATTTTCTTTTTTGCCATGCTTTCGCAGTATGCAGGCTCAAACTCAAATCTACTTTTTAGCTTGTCTTAGCTTCAAAAGGTGTTTGCAAAGGTAATTCTACCTCATAAGAAAAAGCAGCGGTACAGAAAACCTTTGATACATTTTCTGTTGACTGGAAAGCAAATAAAAACCCTTCAGGTTGTGAATGACAAGCTCATTTTTCATGTGGTTGGAATGACAACAAATTAAAACCGACAGTTTAGTTCTTGTTTAAATAATTCAATAGAGCAAAAATCTAGTAAATGTCTGTTTTGACCTTTTAAACATTCCAGGATAAACATCTATTGTTACTGACAAGCATGTTTGTGCCTGCACATTTGAATATGTGTGCGCATTTTGATTTCATTGAGGATTTTTGTGCATTTTTAGGGCTGTCTTATTACACACCATCTGCATGATTTAGTCCACTGTCTCCTATCAGGCAGCAGAGATAAAGCAGAACTCGTTGGGTGCTCAGTGAAGTGCTAACGGTCCTACTTATTCTGGTTCTCTTCACACTCACCCAGCTCACAGTGTACAACAATTATTCTAATTTAAATCCCCCATCCTGTGGATGGATGAGCACACATCAAAGACTTTTAGATTTTACTTTTTATTTGGCTCAGTGACATGAAAAAGGGGTGCCTTCTGTATTTGGTGAAAGGCTTATATAATGCAGCTGTATCTACAGTGTAATTTCGTTTATAAGAATCAGGTGGGAGTAAAACACACATTGCTTCCTCCTGATACTTAGATGGAGGCTGAGTAAATAGACATATGGCAAAAAAGGGAGTGAAATTTTGATGAAAACAAGAATAGGGTCTAAGTATATTGGTAAATATTGCCTTCCTCGAGGGTGTACAGTTCCTTAAGCCTTTTTCATATGGCTGAAAATACACACCAGCACACTAATATCTGCCTTTTGAGAGCAACGTAAAAGTTTTCAGCTAACTTTGGCCCCAGTTACATGATGTTTTTTTTAATTCGGAATTAATTAGTTCAAATTAAATAATTCGGAAATAAATTATTCTCTTTAGTGTTTACAAATAAAGATTTTGATGGAAAACATGTTTGTCTAATTCCGCTTTAGATCTGGGGGTGAGGAAGGGTTCTGATTGGACAGGGGGTGGGCGTTACATATTTACGTTTGTTTATGTTTACCCAGATGCTGGTTTCTGCTCCTTTTCATTTTGACTATGAAACGAAAACCACACAATGACAGATTTTCACTGTTTCACTGCTGCAAAACTACCCAAGTGTATCTATCTGCGGCTTGCAACCCAGTGGGCGTGTCCTATAGTGGGCGTGTCGCATTGTGGGTGGGTCTGGTTAGGTTTAGGGGAAGGGTCAGGGGTAGGGCTACATTTTACCGTGCTCTCATTGCAAGTGTATCTATCTGCGGCTTGCAACCCAGTGGGCGTGTCCTATACTGGGCGTGTCGCATTGTGGGCGTGTCCTATAGTGGGCGTGTCGCATTGTGGGTGGGTCTGGTTAGATTTAGGGGGAAGGGTCAGGGGTAGGGCTACATTTTACCGTTTTCTCATTGCAAGTGTATCTATCTGCGGCTTGCAACCCAGTAGGCGTGTCCTATAGTGGGCGTGTCACATTGTGGGCGTGTCGCATTGTGGGTGGGTCTGGTTAGGTTTAGGGGAAGGGTCAGGGGTAGGGCTAGATTTTACCGTGCTCTCATTGGCCTAGTGGGTGTGTCGTCGAGTAACGTCACACTACGACACGCCCACTCTATGACACGCCCCTGTCTTGCGAGCCGCAGATAGACCCTTCTCTCTCATTGGCCTGGTGGACGTGTCGTCGAGTAAAGTCACACAACGACACGCCCACTCTATGACACGCCCCTGTCTTGCGAGCCGCAGATAGACCCTTCTCTCTCATTGGCCTGGTGGGCGTGTCGTCGAGAAACGTCACACAACGACACGCCCACTCTATGACACGCCCCTGTCTTGCGAGCCGCAGATAGACCCTTCTCTCTCATTGGCCTGGTGGGCGTGTCGTCGAGTAACGTCACACTACGACACGCCCACTCTATGACACGCCCCTGTCTTGCGAGCCGCAGATAGACCCTTCTCAAACTACCCCCTCTACAGACGCCATGTTTGCGATGGTCGATGGCGGTAAATTTCAATGCAACACTGCCCCCTAGAGGGTGTACAGAGCAACATTCGTAACAACGCTGACACTGGGTGGACGTATGTTGGCTAGTAACGAAGACTTTTGATGAAGGACGGGCCGATTTTGTCCGTATCCGGAGGTATGAAGCAAGCTATAAAGCGGAATTACATTACAGGGGAATTATTTTATTCAGAATTAAAAGAGTAATAAACCAACCATTTAGTTTGGGATTAAGTTTTATTTGGAATTAACATTTTTACTTGGAATTAAGGGTTTACATGGTCTAATGAACTTTTACTCGGAGTTAAAACTCTCCTTGTAAACACGGTCATTTAGGCCACGTCTACTCTACGCTTGTGTAAGTACTTACACGTGTACGCATTTAGCCTATACCCTATATTGTCCACATTTTAAGGGTCGTTTAGGCGATTAAGGGTTCCTCATTTGGATGTTTTAGAGCTAAGCAAGGGGGTACGTGTAAATGGCATGCCAACGTCCATTTATCATTACAGAGGTGAACTGCTCAATATATCGTGATATTGAATTTTAGGCCATATCCAGCCCTAATCTATAGTGTTACTCAAAAAATCAACTCTCTCCCTACTGAGTCATAATGCTGCACTACAACTGCATTTATCTCAAATGTGCTCATTCTACAAAAGCATCAGGTCACAGATTGGTGACCAGTAATATTTACACTACAGTAATTTTACGACTCTTCTTGTGTAAAGTGGATCTCAGGTGGGAAGTGACTTCTGTACCTTTGATTTGCTGATGCGGGTGAGTGGACAGGGCAGTGCAGAGTTGAGAGTCAGCCTGAGTTTAAACAGTGTTGGCCTTTGAGTAATAACAGAGCAGGAAGCAAAAAAGGTTTGCGACACAACACACTTTAAAATGCCAAGCAGCATCTGAGAGAGCTAGCCATAATACTGTCATCTTTCCATGTCTTACAGCCAGTGGAGCAGTAAATGATTTGGGAACGCAGCATGTCGCTTCTTTTCTCTGATATTTTGACCGTACTCCTGCATTCTGAGAGTGGCAACCTCTTAGGTGGTATAATATAACTCTTATAGCACACAACCACTGTATCAGCTGGTTTTGTGGTGGGATTACCAGGTTAGTTGCTGGGAGTTACAGGCATTTCAGGTTTTTCAGGCACATAATATTAAGAAAAGGTATTTCTATGACACATTTATGATCTTATAAATAAAATCCCTATAAATGAGGTTCAATTTAACAGATATTTTCCTAAACTTCTGTTAGGTTACGATGCCCCACGGATGCTTTCCTGGTGAGGTTATCCTGGCACATCCCACTGAGACAAGGCCCCAGGGAAGACCTAGGACATGCTGGAGGGACTACGTCTCCGGGCTGGCCGAGGAACGCCTCGAGATCCCCCCGGATGAGCTGGTGGCTGGGGAGAGGGAAGTCTGAGCTTCCCTGCTTAGGCAGCTTCCCAACACGACCCCGGAAAATCAGAAAGATGACGGTCGGTCTTTTCATCATCACGGAAGTTTAATTTAGGGATGGGCATATCCTGAAGTAAATACTTCGATACCAGACAAACAAAATAACGGAATCAACACTTTTTGAGTATCAAGATTCTACTGTACAGATACAAAACATGAGATTTGTGTTCACCTCTGAGAGTTTTAGGCAATGAAATGATGTGCAAAACCAGCCAGATTTTAGCTTCTGTATCACATGATGGTGGTAGCCTATTAAATTCTAGCTTCTGTATCACATGATGGTGGTAGCCTATCAGATTCTAGCTTCTGTGTCACATGATGGTGGTAGCCTATCAGATTCTAGCTTCTGTATCACATGATGTTGGTAGCCTATCAGATTCTAGCTTCTGTGTCACATGATGGTGGTAGCCTATCAGATTCTAGCTTCTGTATCACATGATGGTGGTAGCCTATCAGATTCTAGCTTCTGTATCACATGATGGTGGTAGCCTATCAGATTCTAGCTTCTGTGTCACATGATGGTGGTAGCCTATCAGATTTTATCTTCTGTATCACATGATGGTGGTAGCCTATCAGATTCTAGCTTCTGTGTCACATGATGGTGGTAGCCTATCAGATTCTAGCTTCTGTATCACATGATGGTGGTAGCCTATCAGATTCTAGCTTCTGTGTCACATGATGGTGGTAGCCTATCAGATTCTAGCTTCTGTGTCACATGATGGTGGTAGCCTATCAGATTCTAGCTTCCGTATCACATGATGGTGGTAGCCTATCAGATTCTAGCTTCTGTGTCACATGATGGTGGTAGCCTATCAGATTCTAGCTTCTGTGTCACATGATAGTGGTAGCCTATCAGATTCTATCTTCTGTATCACATGATGGTGGTAGCCTATTATATTCTAGCTTCTGTATCACATGATGGTGGTAGCCTATCAGATTCTAGCTTCTGTGTCACATGATGGTGGTAGCCTATTATATTCTAGCTTCTGTATCACATGATGGTGGTAGCCAATCAGATTCTAGCTTCTGTGTCACATGATGGTGGTAGCCTATTAAATTCTAGCTTCCGTATCACATGATGGTGGTAGCCTATCAGATTCTAGCTTCTGTATCACATGATGGTGGTAGCCTATTAAATTCTAGCTTCTGTATCACATGATGGTGGTAGCCTATTAGATTCTAGCTTCTGTATCACATGATGGTGGTAGCCTATCAGATTCTAGCTTCTGTATCACATGATGGTGGTAGCCTATCAGATTCTAGCTTCCGTGTCACATGATGGTGGTAGCCTATCAGATTCTAGCTTCTGTGTCACATGATGGTGGTAGCCTATCAGATTCTAGCTTCTGTGTCACATGATGGTGGTAGCCTATCAGATTCTAGCTTCTGTGTCACATGATGGTGGTAGCCTATCAGATTCTAGCTTCTGTGTCACATGATGGTGGTAGCCTATCAGATTCTAGCTTCTGTATCACATGATGGTGGTAGCCTATCAGATTCTAGCTTCCGTATCACATGATGGTGGTAGCCTATCAGATTCTAGCTTCTGTGTCACATGATGGTGGTAGCCTATCAGATTCTAGCTTCTGTATCACATGATGGTGGTAGCCTATCAGATTCTAGCTTCCGTATCACATGATGGTGGTAGCCTATCAGATTCTAGCTTCCGTATCACATGATGGTGGTAGCCTATCAGATTCTAGCTTCTGTATCACATGATGGTTGTAGCCAATCAGATTCTAGCTTCTGTATCACATGATGGTTGTAGCCTATCAGATTCTAGCTTCCGTATCACATGATGGTGGTAGCCTATCAGATTCTAGCTTCTGTATCACATGATGGTTGTAGCCAATCAGATTCTAGCTTCTGTATCACATGATGGTTGTAGCCAATCAGATTCTAGCTTCTGTATCACATGATGGTTGTAGCCTATCAGATTCTAGCTTCCGTATCACATGATGGTGGTAGCCTATCAGATTCTAGCTTCTGTATCACATGATGGTTGTAGCCAATCAGATTCTAGCTTCTGTATCACATGATGGTTGTAGCCTATCAGATTCTAGCTTCTGTATCTCATGATGTTGGTAGCCTATCAGATGTCATGATGATACTGCTACTAGCGATGATGATGATGATGATGATGTTTTATTAATTTACATTATGTTTTGGAAAAATGTATAAACTTACAATCACATTTTATATTTGAACATTTTCCACTGAATAAATGTAAATAATCTTAATCTGTACTTGCGTTATTGATATGAAAGAAGTTTTTAAACTCATTTTTGTTTTATTTATTCGTCAATATAATTTTTTGTTTTAAAGGCATTTCTTTCCAGTACTTCTATTCTCAAGTTTTATTTAAAATTGCCCTGACATTCAAGATTTCTACATTCAGCATGTAGAAAGTCACTGTTATTGTGGAAGAACTTCATATCCCAGCATTCCTTTCAGAGTCATGTGACTATGGTGCAGCTGCTGCTGCTACAGACTGACTTACATGTTGGCTAATACCTGCTAGTATCTGATATCTGGCAGCCAGATGTCCAAAATGAACTCCTCTGACTGAGTTAAGGAGATTTTGGGATCTTTGCTCTCACAGTTGTCCGCATAGATCGGCATTGGTATATATCGGATATCTAAAATTAAGGTTTGGATAATATCAGTTAAAAGGCCAATATGGAAAATTCCTGGATGGATTAATGTGTACTTTTTTTTTCAATAATTAATTCATATGTTTGCCCTCTAGTTGAGCATGCAGGAGGAGAGGGGGACAAAAGGGAGGAGAAGAGAGGGAGCACGGCTCAGATGCATAAATGATGTCAGCATACTAAAACCACACATTCGCCTTTTGGACATCATTAAACTTTTCACCTCAATAGTTCATCCAAAACCTTTGTCGTGCACAACCCAAGCACAATTGAAAAAATGAAATAAAGATATTCAAAGCAAAATTTTAGTTGTGTTGATGCTTTATGTTCAGCCATGGAATCACAGAACAGCTGCTGGAGTTGGTCATTCTCTGTTTGGGCTAATTTTCAGTCAGTCTGCATTCTACGGATGTTTAGCATCCACCCCTGTGCTCTGAAATAATTAGGTTAAATTCAAGTAGTGAGAGCAACGCTCATACCTCCATGAAGGTATGAAATGCAGATCAGTAATTTCAGGAATGTAAATGGAGGTGCGAGTCATGTTTGTGCACATAAACTTTCATAATCATTGAGTTTTACAAAAGAGGACCACACACAGATGCAGCTTTGTAAATCTGGTAACAAAAAACAAAATAAACACATTTCTGCCTTTTTCTCCACACGCTTTAATAATGAATCCATACAAAAGGACTGGGCGATATAATTTCACAATTCTTTTAATTTTTTGAGTAAAGCTCACAGTTGATGACCGTGATCAACCAGAAATTCAGCGCGATCACTCAGGTCATGTCCCATGGCTTGCGAAGCTGGTTCAGGTGTGAAGACGATGGTGGAAAAACGGAGAAAGGCTTCATAAAAAACCCTGAAAAAATCCACACACATCCCCCCAAAAAAAAATCTCAAACCAGGTGCTGGATCACAAGAAAACACAGATAAAGGAGAAAGGATGGATCCGCACAGCTTCTCTCACAAATTTATTAGGCTAATCTTCACCGAGTAATGTTTCGGAGACAGCACGTCTTCAGACTCAAATCTGAAAAGGGCTCTGATAGGTATTTTGGCTGAGTGTCCATGAGCAGGGGGGGGGGGTGCTCTGTTTGGTTTGGAACAGTTTCATTTGTGTATTTATTTATTTATTTTTTCAAATTATCATTTTCAACTCCAATTAAAAAACAATATTTTATTTTACTAAACTATACTTTTGTCAAAACTATATATATATATATATATACACTGCTGACAAAAAAAAAAGTCGCCACCAAAAAAAAAAAAAAAAGGTCATTCCCTCTAATACTTTGTTGGACCGCCTTTAGCTTTGATTACGATCGCATTCGCTGTGGCATTGTTTCCATAAGCTTCTGCAATGTCAAAAGATTTATTTCCATCCAGTGTTGCATTAATTTTTCACCAAGATCTTGCATTGATGATGGTTCAGTCTGACCGCTGCGCAAAGCCCTCTCTAGCACATCCCAAAGATTCTCAATGGGGTTCAGGTCTGGACTCTGTGGGGGCCAATCCATATGTGAAAATGATGTCTGATGATCCCTGAACCATCTTTCACAATCTGAGCCCGATAAATTCTGGCACGGTCATCTTGGAATATGGCCGTGCCATCAGGAAAGAAACATCCACGATGGAATAACCTGCTCATTCAGTATATTCAGGTATCAGCTGACCTCATTATCTGAGCTCATACTGTTGCTGAACCTGGACCTGAGCAACTGCAGCAACCCCAGATCATCACACTGCCCCCACAGGCTCATACAGTAGCACTAGCATGATGCTGCATCACTTCATCTGCCTTTCCGGCCACATTCTTCCTGGAAGACGATGGTCCACTATCCTTCCAGTTTTCAGAATGCGTTGGACTGTTCTGAACCCAGTTTTAGTAGTTTCTGCATCTCCTTAGATGTTTCACCTCTTCATTCTAATGATCTGACCCTTCTCAGACAGACTAACATCTTTTCCACGACCACGGATGTGTCTTTCCACATGGGATTTGTTTAGGAAATGAGAGGCCACTCATTGCACCAGTTGGGGTTAAATAACTTGTTGCCAGCTGGAAACATAATCGCCCATGCAGCAATTATCCAATAGGAGGCTCGTACCTATTTGTTTGTTTAAATCCAGGTGGCGACTTTTTTGGCCAGGCAGTGTATACATACATATATATTATGATGAACATATTTTGTATATATACACCGTACAGGCTACACACATACTGAGAGAGAGAGTGGATGTTGAGGAGGAACTGCAATGCATCGGCCAGTCGCCCAATCTCAGTGATCACACTGAAAGTAAGGGAAGTCCTGAGGAGCTCAGTGGCTAAAAAGCTGTGCCCCACCAGTGATGGGATACCCTGCTGGAATAATAAACTGGCCATGGGAGGAAATCCAAACCACAGATGTGTTAAAACTGGAAGGTTGCTCACCATGCATGGAGGATTACCCCCCAAATCCAGTATCCAGAGGCATTCCACCAGGAGCCAGAGGACTAGTGAGCATCAGAGCCACTACTCAAAATGAAACAGTCAAGCTCCGTGATTACATCAGGAGAGCGGCCCCAAGGGATGAAGCAATTAGTGAATGTCCTGAGCCAATGGGAACTGGAAGAGAAGGAGTAATGAAGGCTGAGCACACCAAGCAAGATCCATCGCAGGCTGTGCAAAGGGACCCCCTGAAGCAATCCAGCGCCTAACAACATAAGATATGACAGGGAAAATAATGCATGGAACATCATAGCTAAGTATGAGGGGTAATATTGCACAGAAACATCTGTACAGAGTATGAACTGGAGACCCCGAGGTCACCGTGGGAAGCACCTTTCAAGGTGGAGAAGAATGACCAAGCTAAAGTTCTCTGGGGCTTCCAGATACAGACATAACAAACTAGTGATGACAAACCAAAATGAAAGATTGATAACACCAGACGTGTATTTAAAGCAACAGCAGATCTTGTAGTGTTCTCGCTGGTTAGGTGGCACTGTAGCTGCACCACTTCCACTCACGGACAGCAGAGGTGAGTGCACAGCGCTGTGACATCTCTGAGGTCAGCTGTTAACACGGGCATGTCGCGTGGTGGGGCTGAGACATCATGGCTAAGTTGAATAGAACATAAATACAATACAAACAAACAAAAACTAATTGTTCAGAAGTCTTAGCTAGGGTAGAAATCAGCCTGTGAATCTCTGAATGTGACTCGTGTGCTCCCTCAGTTTCTTACATACCCAAACTGCTGCACGGCTACTGTTGTGCCAAAAGTGATCATCTGCCAAAGCTGGTCAAACAGCCACGGAAGCGGAGCAGTCTGGCTGCAGCTGGAAAGCCAGAGGCGTGTCGTTATCGACGTTACTACACGTACACCTGTACAACACGACAGCGTCTTATGTACCGTTACCACGTCTACAACTAGCATGTTTCGCTAGCGTTAGCCAACTTAAACTAACGTTAGGGAAGGTAACTTCATATTTCTTTCAAGCAAAGTGACAACATGTTGCCTCGATACGATGCTTGCCTTACCTTAGAACAGATGTAGACATGCTTGTTCATTTTATCCACGTTCAGTTGATGTTGTGGTCTGCTGCATAACTTTGGCTTGATGGTAAAAGGCAAAAAATACACCCAGCCTCTCAGGATACCTAGTGTCGGAGTTGCATGTACCCCATGCACACGTTTGACCATTTAAACTAAAAAGAACACAAAAAACGAACAAAAATGGACTAACTTCAATGCATTTCAATGGACGTTCAAGCAGAGAATGTCCGAGTGTATGGGATAGCTGTGCGCACTGTGGTTGGCTCATCGCGTTTGGGGGCGTGGTTTAGCCATAGGTCAATTCAGTAAAGAACAAGGCCAGTCACATGACGTAAATGTAGCATGAGGTCGCCTTAATTAGAGCAATTCTGGGCCGTTTACGCAGTGGAGTGCAATGATGCAGGAATAATTCAGTCTGGATATTCCATGTGTACTGTAGGAAATCATCTTTCCAAATGTGTCATTTTTGTTTGAGAGCTTGTACTGACGAGACATCAACACCTCACACAAGAAAGTGACAAACAGCCGCACATTCACTCCGTTTCAAAATCAAAGTTGGGAAGCTGAATTTAATGTGCGACACAAAAGCTGATGAGCTGAAATACACAGAATGCAGAAGATATCATGAACACACTTCTGTAGCTCACAACCTTGCTTGTCTCAGACAAACCTTTCCCAGCCTGGATCTTTTTCTTCTTGCTTTTGCTCATGCTTTGACAGCTGAAATCAACAAGGCATGAATGCTCTCACTCTCATCAGTGGCAAAACAAAACGCTCTCATTGAGTTCTGCAATTTCCAAGAAAGAACACAAACCTTGAATCTTCCATAAATGAGAGTGATAATGCAAAGATTCAAACAGAACTGGAAAAATCCGTCCCAAACAGCACTGGGTGAGAACTGTTTCATCAATCAATTTTTCACAATATTCTGTTACCAGGTGGTCGTCTGGTTTGGAGTTGTGTCGTCTTCACTGTCCCTTTTTTTTATTCATGGCAGCGCTGTTGTTAAGTTCAGTGAATGTATCATGACTGTTAATGTAAATTTAATCATAATAGGTTATTGAAGACAGAATATGTTTGCTGAGGTAGAAAACACTGTTGGCATGGTGACAGAAATTTAAAAAAAAAAGATTGTATTTGCTATGGGGGTAGATTTCCTCAGTTTCAGCTCAATCGTTGCTGCTTCACACAATCCTTTGCTCAGCTCAGAAATGTGAGTAATTTAAATTCCCCTCCATTTTGGACCAAATCAGCAAATTTCAAAACCATCAACAAATTGCTTTGTCACACACCCATCATTATGTTCTATGTGGTGATGTGGCTGCGGTCTTTACGCTGTTATCACAGTACTCACTTCAGCTGACAACTTGCTTACAACTATAGGACATCAGTGAAACACGAGGGCTGGTTGCAAGTTTCTGTCAGTGGAATGTGCTACTGAAGCGGTTAGATGTTATTTAATTTCGTATTTAAATGAGAAAATTCACAGTTAAATAATTTGCCTGTCACATTTTGTTTTTATTTTATTTATTCTTTTTATTCGGTAAACAGAAAAATATGTAAAAAGAAAAGATCACAGATAAAAAAGTGAAAGAATGCCGAAAGGGTGTAGGCAGAAGCTAAAACTTATGTTATTGCCTACCCATCACTGACTGTAGTGAAACAATATACAAAATAGAATAAACCGGGATCATTTAAATTCTGAAAAAATAGAAAAAATTCATAAATAACATACCACCAATCGTGATAAAACATTTATAAACAAAAGTCATAGTATCATTTATCATAGTACTTCATTATTTTTTCATTTTTATATATTCTTTTAAACCTTTTCAAGTAGAGCTCGTTTTAATGTGGTCAGGACACCACATGGAAATAAGAATTTTGAATTAAGGCTTGCCATGGTAAACCCTTTTATCCATATTCAGCTTTAGATCTGGGGTTTGGGAAGGATTCTTATCAGTGATGTCAGATCTGGGAGAGAAACAAGCGAGCAGCACGATGAAATCAAGCTAAAAGAAGCAACTTTTTTTTAAAACTTGCAGTTATAAATACATGCATACATTTACATATATATATGTATATATATGTATGTGTGTGTGTGTGTGTGTGTGTGTAGGAGCTAATTTTCTTTTGTTAGTATTAAATAAATTCTTATTTTATGGAGAATTTAGTTAAGGTTATTTATTTCTTGATATTTTTTGAGATTATGTTTCTTAGTTATTTAGTTATGTTTTTTTTTGTTTTTGGATAATTATGATTAATTTGGGTGGATTAAGTTTATAAATAGGCTGTCAGTGGTGGGACCAGCGTGTATCTGGGTGGAGCATATGTTTTTTTTTACCAGCACAAAAAGAGTTGGAGAAAGTGTTCGTTCATGTCTTGTTTGCTTGCTACGGATAATAAACCGTCAAAACTAATGGACTTGGCCTGGAAAATGGACTTCTTTTGGCCTGCGTAAATTATTCGTCCACGGTGTATCTGTGGCCCCCTTTCTGGATTTTTTGTTGTTTGTTAAGAAAGAACGGCCACATCAGTATATACACACACACGTTTGTTTTTATATCCCTGTGGGGTACATCCATTGACATAATGCATTCCCTAACCCCTTACCCTAAACCTAACACCCATAACTGATTGCCTAAACCTAACCATTTCCCTAATCCTAGCTAAACCCTAATTGTAACTTAATCTCTAAAAAACCTAATCTTGACCCCTCAAAATGGGGTTCGTACCCGTGGGGACCGGGAAAATGTCCCCACAAGGGCAAGATGTCCCCACAGTGATGGTAAAAATCCAGGGAACATGGTCCCCAAAATGTTGCAAAACATGCACACACCCACACACATGTATGTATATATATATATATATACACACCCCACTTGTGTGTATATACTGTGTGTACATATACAGTATATATATGTACACACAGTATATACACACACAGTGGGTACAGAAAGTATTCAGGCCCCCTTTAAACTTTCTCTGTTTCATTGCAGCCATTTGCTAAAATCAAAAAGTACACAGAAAAAAAGAAATCTAGAATTTTTGCTAATTTATCTAAAAAAGAAAAACTGAAATATCACATGGTATTCACAATATCACAAAGTATTCAGAGCCTTTGCAGTAACACTCATTTTAAACCCATATTCTGTCCATTTCTTCTGATCCTCCTTGAGATGGTTCTACTCCTTCATTGGAGTCCAGCTGTGTTTAATTAAACTGATTGGACTTGATTAGGAAAGACACACACCTGTCTATATAAGAGCTTCCAGCTCACAGTGCATGTCAGAGCAAATGAGGATCATGAGGTGGAAGGAACTGTCCAAGGAGCTCAGAGACAGAATTGTGGCGAGACACAGATCTGGACAAGGTTACAAAAGAGTTTCTGCAGCACTAAAGGTTCCTAAGAGCACGGTGGCCTCCATAGACAGAGAGGGATAGAGTATTTATCATAAAGCAGTGTGTATCTGTAATCCAGACATATGTGAGAGCATTATCAAAGCATTTGTGACTGTTTATGGTAATAATGAAACTTCAGAAATGACCGTGAAGTTGTGAGTCTATTAAAGCTCTTCTGTACGTATATTTTAATGATTTTCATTAGAAATATGTACCTTGAAGTTTTAATCTCAGTTGGAAGTATTGAGTTTAATTCTTTATACATGAAAATTATTTTTGAAAGTGTATAAAATATTCATCTCCAGCATGTTCACCCTTTATTTTAAACAGGTTTGAAGGCTGTAATCACTTTCGCTCTGATCTGCCTCTTAAGCATGTGGAGAAGCTTTATGTCACAGAGCAGCACCGGGGTTTTAAATAGGGGACTAAGAAAAAGAGAGCACATTACACCTGTCTTTAAATCAGCAAGGCTGACGCGCTTTCAGCAAGCACCAGAATTAGCACTTGAATTCTCACTTAGCAACAGACGGCTGTAAAATATATCACAGTGCTTTCAGCTTGTAATTTCTGCTGTCCAAAAATGGAGCGGTGGACGTCATGTTGGCTCTGGAACACCAAAAGAAACGTCCTGATGAAAATGATCTTCTGTGGCCTAAAAGGTGCTGAAAAAAAGCATAGCAGATGACATAAGGTTGGTGGGGAGCTGGAGCACGAACCAGGTCGTTAGAGCTACTGACTCATACAAAACTACTGTTTAACTTTTCTAATTTCTTATTTGACTGCATGTCATAAAAGCTCAATTTGACAAGACTAAATAGAACCTGAAAACCAAACAGAAACTCATGTTTATTCATTGTTCTTTATTTATGACCACAGCAATGCATGATTCAGACTTTTTTTTTTTTCTTTCTGGCAGCAATTGCCTGGAGTTGCTAAGTATGACATATTTCTGTTTCTTATTTTTCTCGTAGGCATTAAACAGAGAGATAAAAAGCAAATAGAAAAAAAAGCTCATTTAATATTAAGTAGATTCCTCGGCCTAACTGCCATTTCTTACAAAACAAACAGTTTTGTAGAGGCTTTCATGTCTTCCCGCAGTCTGTCTCGCTCCCCAGGGCCGATGCTGCATAAACGGGCAAAGGCAAGCTGAGAGCTGCATGCAGACCCAACACATGCACACCCTCTCTGCAGTCATAGTCATTATGCTTGTACCCCAGGAGACTCTTAAAAACATTCTGGAGATGCAAACTTTCATTCCATTTGCAAGTTATCAGTGCGGTTTGTCACACCAAAAGTGTTGTGATGTCGCTTTGGCGTTCCCACGAGACACAGTTAAATGCTCAACCCCTCTCTTTTACATCTGACTCTGCTGAGTGCAGTTGCTCTACCTCCTGCAGCGTCCTGATAGACCCTCATGACAATGATTGTATGAATAATCAGCGGAATACAGCAGATAAGAAGAGCCACAACAGCTGAGACGTAATAAATTCTGCACGACAAAGTCCCCTTAAAAGCTTATCCTTTGTATATCGAGGAGCTCCTGACAAGCACTTACCCAGTAAAAAGCAACCCTTGAGTCGATTATTCTTTATCAAGCTAAGCCATCCGTCTCTTCGCTCCTAGTCCTTTGTACACAGCTATCAGACCTGGACCACTGAAGGGGGAAAAGGTGAGACCAAAGAGAAAGCTGGTGATGTTTGTGATGAGCCTCGCTGTTGACTCAAGTCTCGCTGCGAGATCCCTGAGCCAGCCTCACAGTCAGACCGTTACACACTCTCTCTGCTTCCCCATACGATTGGAGAGGGGTTAAGTAGAGAATGAAGATGCTCTCATTTTAGATTGTGGTGACCACCAGATCACCCACCGCTGTGAGCACAACTCGCTGGTTTTCAGCCCAACTATTAAGACTCTTTTCTCTGGAATGCTGTGATGGTCGACCTCCCATCATTATTCTGCCATCTCTTTTTCTCATCCTTCGCTGCTACCATTTCACCGCAACTCAACGTCAATTATCTTATTATATGCTACATGTTGCTACGTCATGTTTCTTTGGGAGCTGTGGGTGTTTTGTTCGTGTACAGAAAAGATGATTGAAAACTAAGAGTTGAACATTGAGAGGGTATACCTTTCTCGTTCTCCCAGTGATCCGTTATTTTTCCTGTCATTTCATTTAAAGGAATAGTACAACCACAGAATGATGGTCCTTCATCTTCTACTCACACTCATGCTGAGCAAGACTCTGGAGCACTTTTTTAATATCTCTCAAATGCAGCCGGAGATCTGGGGTGGGGGGTTTCATTGTCCGCTGACTTTCATATAATGGCGGAGTGACCGGTGCTCAAAACAAAAAGGTCCATAAAAGTCCACAAAAACTTGTCAATATTCACTCCATACTGCTGTCCAATGAAATCCAAGTATCCTGAGTGGGGCGTCCAGAATTTCCTAGAAACTACATCATTTTAGTGATATTTTTATAGCCTAAACGGTATACAGCAACATCGTACTTCTGCGATAGCGTTCATGCAAGTTAAGAACATTGCCACATAACATTTAGAATCAGTCATCCAGTCATTTTCTGTACCGCTTATCCAGTTCAGGGGTTATGCTGGAGTCTATCCAGCTATTATCAGGTGAGAGGCAGGTACACTGGACCCAGGTCAGCAGTCTGTCATGGGAGTAACACAGAGAGACAGACAACCATTCACACTCACATTCACTCCTAGAGACAAT